>JAVSCE010002271.1:0-25353 GCA_032199065.1 Smutsia gigantea
TTTGGCTCAGCAGAGCAACAACTTATCAGTGTGGAGCAGGAAGGGAGGAAAGAGAAGCGAGAAATTGACTTTAAAAAAATAGGTGAGAAAGGCATATTCTATCTGGATATTTGGATTACCTGATTTTAGCAAGAAACTGGATACCTCAAAATATACTTATTATGCTTAGCTAATAATGGGACCATGTTTTGTATAAAGTAATAATAATTCTTTAAAGAGTTTTCAAGATTCCAAGCTTTACAGTAAAAACTTAGTACCTTAGAAATAGCTAAGTTTTGATAAACAAATGTATATTGAAAAGTTATGATTTTATATTATAGGCATCAGATCTACTGTTGGGAAGTTGAACAATCAAATTCTATCACATCTGTAACTGAGGAGGTACTTCTGCAAAGAACCCATCTCATCAGTTTGCTGATCAGCCATGCTTATGTTTTGGGGAAAGATCGGTCTCCTGGGGATAAAATCAACATTCTTAGAAATTGCTTATAATAGGATGCCTTACCAAAAGGAGGTAGTCCATACGTTTGGGTTGCCTGAGGATAGACGGCATAGGGCTGAGACTGCTGTAGTGTCTGGTACTGAGTCTGCCCAGGGTAAGCAGTTTCCGAAACAGGAACTGAGAGGATATGTGCATACGGTCTAGAAAAGTTCAAAACAAAACTTTCATGTGTGACTTATTTTAGTAATGAAAAATACGGGAAAGAGCTAACACCACTAAAAACAAAGAATCAGCAATGAAGATACTAACCTTCCACATAAAATGTCTCTTACTCTGGTCAGATAGTAGAACTAATTTTTCCTGTCCAGCTTCTACTATCACCTACCTAAGAAACAATTTTACGGAAAATTTAATAGTTTCAAATATCCTCCCAAGGTCCAATTGTTATGCTACGAACATTTGTGGTGTGCTACATGCAAGGCCCTATGTGAGGCACAAGGGTGGATTAAACTTGTTTATGCCCTTAGGTCTACATTCAGAATAAAACCCTAAAATAACAGAAAACTGGATAGAACTGGATCTGCTCTCATTCTCCACCCAGTCCTCTGGGCCAAACTAAAGTTCTGAGAGGGAAAGTGGGACTTGGAAAAGAGGGTGGGGCTCATAGAGAAAAGGCAAGCAACCACATTAGAAAACAGGGAGTAGGGGTGGGCCCCAATATTCCCAGGTCAAGCCTACACAACAGGAGCCAGGTAACTAAAAAAACCTGGGAGACCCAGACAGGACTCAGAATCTCTCCACTCATATGTACGCCAGAGTATACCAACACTAGGTGGTATCAACCACATCAAGTTTAGCTAGGGATCTGAATTGAAACTTCTCGGTCTTTAAACTAACTAATCATTTCATCCATGCAATAAAATGGTCCGATGTTTTATGCAGTCAATTTTTAGATATTGGTTATTTTATTTGGTGAGTTATGCTGTACTTAGAATGTAAGAAAGTAAGTATTACATGCACCATGTAAGTCATAACAATGAGATACTGGGGGAAAGGAGTGTTTCAGAAGGGGAAAAGATTTTTTTCAGCTTTGGGGAAAGGAAAAGGGCGGCTACCAAGAAGTGGTATTTGAACTGAGCAGTTAAGATGTGCAGAAATGGGAGAGAAAGGGTGTTCCAGGAAAAGAGAAAAACAGGCAAAAAGGTACAGAGGAAGGAAAGCAAGGGCTTCAGCTTTCAAGAAGCATATATTATATTAAGGGAAATATATATATATATATGTATGTATGTATATATAAAGGGAAGGAAAGTAGCAAGAAAGAAAGATAAACAGCAAAGACCTTGAATACTGGGCTAAAGGAGTTCAGACAAATCTGAAAGAATTGGGAGTCACTGAAAATTGTTGAGCAAAGAGTGACAAGATCAGAGCTGTTCTTAAATAAAGATTAATTTGAGCTGCTTTGTAAAATGCATTAGAAAGGGGAGAAACTAGAAGTAGAGCTCCAATTAAAAAACAAAGTTAATGCAATGGTTCAGATAAGTGGTAAGGTCTGAATTAAGACAGAAGGCACAGCTAATGAAGTGTGTGCCCTGAATGCAGCAGGTATGCAAATATCTTATGAATGAATTTGGACTACTATTCACTTCTCAGTAGATTCTAAGAGACTGAATTTGAAGATTTCTATTCTTAGCTAGATCTGAGACCAGAAAATAGCTCAGGTTGTGATTGTTAGGTCACATGGGAATGATTTAAAATCTCAGTGACTTCAAATGGATTTATCTCCAGATATGTTAAAGATCGTAATATCCTTTTTCATATAGTGTCTTTATAGTTCAAAGTATTTTCTTATCTCCTTCACAATAATCTCAGAGAATAGGTTCAGTCATTTCACAAAAGAAAACCACATGAAATGACTAGCTCCAGGATGCTATTAGTGTTAATACAGGTTAGAATTTGAGAACTCACTGAGTTGCCTTTTAATTAGTTTTATTTTTTAATTGATGCAAGATTCAAAAGAACAAATGGGCACCAAAAGAAAAAAATATTGCCAGTTTTCTTTTTATAACAGCCCCATGGGTATCACTCACCTGTTACAATTTCTTTATGTATCCTGCACATAAGAATATATCCCAGTTTAATAAGCATACTTGTCTCTGTGTATGTGTAGGCTCTTTATCAATGCACAATTGGTAGCTTGGTATATGCATTGTTCTGCACCTACTCATCTTGGAAATGATTAAGTTGGTGGATCTTAAAGGCAGATCTCACCCCCAAGAAGGACCAAAATGTTGCCTCTTAGTGACTTCAATCCACTAACCTAACTTCAAGCCCAGTTCTACCTTGAAGACATGCCTGAAACAAGAAACTGAACATAGATTAGACTGAGAACTCCCAGTTTTGAGGCTGACTTGAATGATTTTTATGATTCATCAATCAAGGAAGAGGAAAGAGAGAATGATCAGAGGTCAATCAGTGATAATGCTTTGGTCACTAACAGTATTTTTCATTTTCAATGCCTATTCATTTAGAGTAAGCTCCTGGGTGACAGTGATCTATTCCAGGCAGCCATCTACTTTTTAAAATGATGTACATAGACTCCGTATTTAGAGGGAAAAAAAAAATTAGAGTAGGGACAGAAAGAATAAGAGAGGTGAAAAAAAAGTTAAATATCAACTTAAATTTTGCAATGAACCTAGAGAAAAGCATACAGACTTTTGAAATAATTATTCAACTTACTTTGCAGAGTACATTTGTGAGGTATAATCATTGGATGAGCGAGGGATGTAATCGGTGCACGTCATAACTGAAAGAAAGATATCACCATGTAAAAAGTTAGAACATTTCAAAAATTAAATGGGAAAACTGTATCTCACTGTATAACCTTTCAAACTAAGTAACAGAATACATCTTGGAAATAAGAAATTTAGAAAGATTAGGCAGTAGGAATACCTCATTCTTCTAATAACGGGTTTAAAGAATTTTAGAGACAGTAAAAGAAGCTAGAACATGGAGAATACGGAAAACTGCAGAAGGGTAGTACCACCTGATCTCTTCCTTCACCCATAACTGATCTAAAACCATACATGAAGCAACCTCGTAAGCTCTCAGCTGTGCTCATACGCAAACTTAAAAAGCAAGATCCACATCCAGGAAAACACATTATACTTCAGCTTACTCATTCTCTAGTTGCTTACTCTATTATGAGTAAAAGGCCATAAGAATGACTTGTAGGATGACAGATAGGGGGGAAGTATCCAATTTTATTAGAAAACTAATCAGTAGCAGAAAAGATGTAAGTATGCCTCTTCACTATTTTTTTCTGCTTTGTAGTGACTGATTTCAGTTTGACAAAGCAGAGACACATCTGAGGAACTGATGTGTGCTCTAATGAACCATTAGGTAAAGAGTTTCCACAGCTAGTGTCCTCTTGACCCCCATGATTCATCTAGAATAGCTGCTGTGGAAGGCTTGACCCTCAAGATTTCATCTGGGGTAAGTGTTGTAAATATTCAACTCAAGTTTGACATGTACAGTATTTCAGTCCATGCTGTAGACAGAGTTGTGTCATAAAGAGCTTGTACCAGACTTCTGAACTGTTCAAGAACTTCCTTTAATAAGCCAATCAGGGGAATACAGGGTTATTTCTAGGTTTTCAGCTTGAGCAACTGGTGGGAGAGGAAACCACTTCCTAAGATGGGGAGGTTTGGGAAAAGAACAGATTTGATGGGAGCTAAGGGAATAAAAGGCTTTCACTATTTAAATTTTAAATAGGACTTCCCTTTTAGATATCTAAGTTGAGATGTCAAAGAGGCAATTGAATACACCAATGAAATCAGTGGGGATATCAGACTAGAAATATAAATGTGGAGTTAATTAACAATGTATAAAATATTTAAAGTAGTACAATGGATGAGAGGATGCAGAAAGAGAAAAGATGGTGGACTAGAAACAAATTCTGAGGCCCACCAACATTCAGAGTCAGATAGAGGTAGAAGGGCCAGCAAAGGAGAAAGGTGGGAGGAAAAGGGGTGACATGCAGGAGACGAGGAGAAGGAAACGTCCACTTGAACTAGTACTTTCAGTTACTGAAAGTAACTGATGACCTTGACAAGCACAATTTCATTGGAAGAGTGGTGAATAGAAGCTAAATTTGAGAGGGCTGAAGAGTGAATGGAAGGTGAGAAAGCAAGTGAAGGCAACTCTTTCCAGAGGTTCCACTGGATCATGGGACAAAGAGAAGGTCTCTTACTAACAGGGGATGTGGAGCAAAAGGGGCATTTTGTTTATGTTTTAAGATGGGAGATATTGGATCATGTCTCTTTACTGACAGAATAATTAAGAAGAGAAGAATGCAATGATCATGAGTGGTACTGGGATAACGACAATACAAAGGTCCTTGGGATAGGATACAGAGCACAAATAAAAGGACTTACCTGTGACAGAAGCAAGAATACTGTTTCCATTTTGACAAGAACAAAGCAAGAAAACATGGGAACAAATACAGGCAGGTTTGAAGATTTGGTGGTTGTAGGATGCTGAGGGAGTTTTCTGTCTGAAAGCTTCTATGTGAGAAGGAGGCATCAGTGAAGGAGGAAGGTAAGCGAGCATGGGTGCTTTGAGAGGAAGAAGTGGTATGAAATAGTAAAAGGTAAAACTCATTAGGGAAATGCAGTAGGATTTCCAACCATGTTGGGTGCCCATCTGAGATCCCATGAGTAAAGAGTCAGCTAGGTATATAATTTATCCTATAATGTTTAGCCACTTGAATGTACTTACAGAGAAAGTAGAGAGTTGGATTAAATTAGGACTGGGATTTAGCAAACAGTATGATAGGCAAAGAGTTCCTGAAGGTATTTGTAAGGGAGTAATTATAATAAAGAACTGTGGAATCTATGCTGAGTAAGGGACATGAAGACAAGAGAGATATGATGGACGCTGGAAAGGTCATCTGCAGATATATTAAAATCACCAAGAACAATAAGAGTTTATGTGGAGAAGACAGTAAGTAGGAGTTCAGTCTGAAGTTAAAAAGAAAGGTAGGGGGAGGCATAAATATAGACTTCAAAGGAATTAAGAGTTTTTGAAAGAAAAAAAAGAAGAGAAATGATTTGCAAGGATTAAGTAGACCCAACTTACTTCTTGGCCCTGAAGTATGTAAGCAATAGGCCTTTTTCTTGGGAATGAGTGGGACATTCAACAAATTAGAGAGGCTTTTCACTGATTAGAACAATTACCCACAGAATGAACACTTTCCCATATACATCAGAATCACCTAGCTATCTTCTTGAAAATGCTGATTCCCCTCTATATTAGGTCTGCTGAAGGATAAACTCTGAAGATAAGACTGGAATTCTACATTACAAACAAGCACATCAGATGATTCTTTGGTACATTAGAAGTTTGAGAAGCAGTGGAATAGTACCTTTGAGGAAATAATATATACAGCTCAAGACACAGCATTTTTTAAAGTCATACCATTTTTTTAATTCATGGGAAACACATAAGATAAAGCATAATGATCTTAAGAGAAGAAATACCCCCAAAGCAAGTGTCTTTTTAAAAAGTGTCTTACACAAATTTATTCTTTTGACGTGTGCGGTAAAATATGGAAGGGCTATTTAATTTCAGAGAGCTCTATTTGTCCTATGGAGGCAATTAGGGGAATAGAGGGCATGCTGGAGAGCTTCCATCTCCACAAGAAAAAAACAACATTCTACAAATGTTTGTCTAATGCGTGAATACAAATTTCTACAGGAGACTGAGGGTTGGTAAATGGAAGGTGTATCTTACTGAGCTGTCTCTCCCTCAGGGCCTACTATCAATCTTGGGCTCTCAGGGGACTGCTTTTCTTTTTTGGCCTAGATTGATAGCTAGAATCATTTGGTTATTAGAAAGGTGGAAAAATATCAGGCCCTTTGGAGGGCCGTCAGAGGTTGGCTGCCAAACTTTCCTAATTTTGAGTCAGGCATTTTTACCTTTGGAACATCCAACCTCAGAACAAAAATAAAATCACCAAGTGTGACTCCTTGGGTGAGTGGACTCCATGTTATTTTGTTCCTCAGCTGGTATGTCAGTAAAGCTTACAGGAGAACACACAGACACAGAAGGGAAGGAAAGGCTCTGGATGAGCAAGGCAATCAGTGAAAACCAATTATTAAAGAACAGCATCAACTGGTTATAGGAATACCTGTTCTGTCATGCACAAACTATGGTACTTACTTTCCTCTGACATGGTAAGGTTTGAAGCAAGGCTGGAAGTTTCAGGTTTCTGGTCAGTGACTTCGGGGCTGCTTACTTGACTGGGAGACCAAAATGAATATGTTAGCCCCTGAATGATTTGCTGCATTGCTAAAAGTGATTAAATCAAACCTATTTCTTGCCAGCTATACAAGTAAGAGGCAAAGTAAATCTTCATGATAACCTTATTCTTGGTTTTTAGTAGATACCTGGATAGTGAGGGCCAGGGCTAGTACCCTCAAAATTCCACTGTTCTTTCTCATATCCTTATAACCTTTCAGGTTTTATGTCACTCAGAAATTCTGGCTAAGTCACAGGCAAGTCAGATTTTTTTCTAAAGACTATGAGGTAAAAAAAAAATTCCACACCTAAAACTGCTCCATCAACTTTGTTTCCAAAGTGTCACAGGTAAGTAGGGAGATGCCTGATATCAGACAGTGGTTCTCATAATCATTTCAGAATTTTTCTCAGATTACACATCCTTGCTTCCAAGTAGGGTTCTGAACCTTAAGAAGGTTCATTCTACTATATTTCTCTTCTCCCCCAATTAAAAAAAAATACAATTTTTATTTGTTATTGTACCCAAGACTGAGCAACATTTTTAAAAATCTTATAATGAAAATTAAGAGAAATTGTGAAAGGTAAATCATGTAAACTGAGAGGACAGGTCTTTGTGGTAGATGCTTTAATGTTGGGAAGATTCTCACTGAAATTCTGGAATGGAAATTACAGTAACTTTCATCCCTCACAATGTCCTTCCTCTTTCTTCTACCTTATTTTCCACTTCAGTTATTCCCTCAATTACAAGGATCATAGTTAAAAACACAGATTCTAGAGCAAAATTGCTGCAGTTCATATTCTACTTGGCCAAACTAGCTTTATGACTTTAGGCAAGTCACTGAACTTCTCTGTACCCCAGTTTCTTCAATTGTCAATGAGGGATAATAGTAGCAGAACTTACTGCATAGGGTTGTTACGAGGTAACAACCTCACAGGATTAATGAGTTAATATATGAAAAGTACTTAAAGCAGAGTCTAGAGCATTTTAAGTATAATCTAACCAGGGCTACTATTATATTATTACACTTCCCTCTAACCCAGGCATCCTTTCCACATTCATGTTCCCTAGGAAGAAAACTGCTTTGCTGTTCTACATTCCAGGGAAAAGTGAGGACACTGTACTAAAAATTCCATATGTCTGGAAAGATAAGATTGACTAATAAAAGGTAAGAATAGTTTCTATACAGCAAAATTTTAAAAAGAAATGTTATCCATGTAAGAAATACACAGCACCAAAAGTCTTTAAGCTGTCATTGTCTTTTCTGAACAGATCCCAGACAGTGAAGTATAATATCAATAAAGTTTTTTACCTGGTATACTTTGAATGTGCAAACAATTTTTCCTCAGAGATAATTAATTTTTAAAACCAATTTTCCATATAAAGTTTATTTTTACCTACTTACTCAATTGCTTGTGTTTTTAGAATAGCATTTAATGTCCTAACCAAGATGTGATTATGGGAATTGAAAGGTAAGGGTAAAATATCATACTGAGTAGTTATGTCAATGTTTCTCAAACTGGTCTATTATAATTACCTGAGTGATTGATAAGAATACAGATTTCTCAGCCCCATCTCATGTCTACTAAAATAGGATTCCTAGGGGATGGGTATAAAACAGGATAAGAACTTCACATTTCTGACTACAATGACTGGTTTGTCTTCTATGTGTACCTGGATAAGTCTGGGGTTCATTGTTATACCCACTGTTGAAAGATTATTTCTAGATCCTCTATTTTAGAAGGTATATTTGTATGATCTCGTATACATGGACCAGCTGCTAAAATCCTAGGGTCCTGGAATCTTATGTTATAGCAAAATCCCCTATATATTCAACTGAGTGTCTAAAGACTAAATAGAAACAACAGCACCAAGACAGTGAAATAACTCAAGCACTTTGTTAAATTTGTTATTATATCTAGAAAAATTATATACTGTCTCAAAAAACAATTATTTTCAGTTATATAAATACAAATTTTGCCTAACAATGTGTGCATGATGAAAAAAAGATACTCTAAAATAAAATGACTCTTCCCGAAAAAAAGAGCAAAACCACCCAAACTCCAAAAAGTGGGCATCACAAACAACTCACTCAACAGAACTCTTGTCAAAATCAACACAATCAATCAATCAATGGATAAATAAAATGTGGTACAGACATACAACATTCAGCCTCAAAAAGGAAGGAAACTCTGATACGCTACAACATGGATGAACCTGGAAGGCATTATACAAAGTGAAGTAAGCCGGTCACAGAAAGACAAATAGTGTATGATACCAATAATATGAGGTACTTAGAGTAGTCAAAATCACAGAGACAGGAAGAATGGTGGTGAGAAGGGAGAAACAGAGAATTATTGTTTAATGACTAGTTTTAGTTTGAGAAACTAGGTGGTGGTGATAGTAGCACAACAGTGTGAATGTACTAAATGTTACTGAATTATACACTTAAAAATTACTGAAATGGTGACTTTTATGTATGTTTTATCAAATAAAGAAACTGCTGAAGGAGAGAGAAGGTATAATTATAAGAAAAGACGGAGGTGATAGTTCCATAGTAAACCAGAGGGGTCAGCCTTGGATAAGAGCAGGGGGATTAACTTCAGAGGAAAGGGTAGCAGAGAATATTGTAGAGAAGCAGAGAAGTGGGGAGATTTGGTGACAAACTAATGAGGTAGTTCCTATCTGTTTTTAATTTCTCTTTGAATTAGGGAGCAAGAACCCCGCTGAATAAATAGAACAGCTGAGGAAAGAGGAAGGGAAAGGGAGCAGGCAGAAGGCAAGAAGCAAGGAGGGAGGAAAAAAGGGAGGAAGGGAAAGAGGGAAGAAAGACGGTTTTGGAGACTGGAAAATAAAACACACCAGAAACGGTGGTTGGACCACCAAGAATTTAAGTGCCTGTTTGAGATGTAATCATGAATGGAAACTGAAACTAGTCAGCAGTTTTGTGTTTTTCTCTCACAATGTTCAGGTGATTGAGAATAAATATAGAATAAGTGGATAGCTGGGTTTAACCAGGGTTGTGGTTTTTAGGGAAGTATGACACATTCAAAAAGTTACAAAATGTTTATAAGGATGTTTGTTAAAAATGTTACTGATTAAAGTAATAGATTTTATAACCTAAGCAGCATAAGAAAGATACTCGTCTTTTTGAGGGAGGGGTCCATGGTTGATAGTGAAAATATGATAGATCATTTAACTGAAAGTGTTCAGTATGACATCACATGGCTAGTGTGGAGGTAGAATAAATTAACAGGGATGTAGTATGTGCATTCTGGAAATTAAGATGTTAGAGGTGATACAGTTACTGGTTCATATGATTGGTGGACAAATGACAGGAGATAAGAACTGTAGAAAACTGAAAACCATGGTGCTGTGGAAGACAGAGCCTGAGGTGCACAGAAGCCGCCTTTTATCTATAAGGGGAGTGGTACTAATGATGACGGCATCCCACAACCACTTAGTAATTAACACCGAATTTCTGGGGTTTTACTTATTTCTGCTTATTCTTCCTGTTTACTATACTATACATCTGACTGAATATTCACCATCGTGTCTCCTACACACGACAGGATCTGATAGACAACATGAGTTCAGTACATACTGTTGAATAAATAATGAATGAACAAGAAAAAAATCAGCATTTATGTGTGTTTAAAGAAAGAATATTTGGAGGGAAATTTTCATCTTAAACCAAGTAATTTCAAAATGTGAAGACTGATGCTAAAATCCAAAAAGAGGGTAGTCACCTCAAATCATGCCCATATACTAATCAGGATTTGAAAAAAAAATACGTAGATCATTAAAAAGAAATTCACCCTTACATACCTCAAAGTTTGCTCTCCTGATTCCTGCATCTTGGCTTTTTTCACCTGTAAAAATAAATACACAAAGGTGTCAATGGAGTCATTTGAGTTTGAAATCATCTAGCTACTCAAATGGCAGGCTAATATTAACTAGTAAGTTACAAGACAGCTATTTAATTTTGCTTTGATCAGATTTACTTAATTAATAACTTTTGTTATATTTTAGAATTAAATATAACATGGCACTTTTTTTCTTTAATGAAAGAAGTGTTTTTCATGTGGTATTTTTTTTTCTTTAATGAAAAAAGTGTTTTTCAGATTCAAGGCAAAATGTTTACCAGGATTTTTACTCAAGATAGAATGTTTACAGGATAAAGTATCCAAACCTGGATACCAACTAGTTGGTTTTAAATTTTAGCAGACACATAAATTACTCACATGACAAGAAGATACAACTACCTATTGCTGTGATGATGAAATTGAAAGAGAAAGAGCTGTTTATGAAAGACAAAGTACTATACAATTTTAAATTTTAGTGTTATCATCATAGACATCAAGAACAAAGTTGAATCCCTAAAATTTCAAGAGAGCACTAAGAAAAAGCACTTTATAGATAAGAAAACTATGCTGTGCATCTCAAATGTCACTGTAGAATTGTTCTATGATGACCTACAAGTACATAATTATAGTGGCTCCTAAGTTCTGACAAGAGGCTAAATCATACTAGTGCTACTCTTGGGAATAATAAATTCAGAAGTCTGCATGGAGACTATAAAAAGGAAGGATTTTATCCATCACTGTCCAACAAAAAAGAAGCATATCATTCTGTTTACTAAAAAGTCATACTCTATATTTTACAAGGGGTGGGCTTGATCATAACCTAGATTAAATTTCACATACATTTAAGACCATTTTGTTTGACCATGCTTACCAACAGCCATCTATTATTAACTTGACTCAAGCACTTCACATAAGGTGAGTATGTAAAGAGGGTTAACATCCCAAATTACTATAAAGGTAAATACCTGTGGCAGAGACAATGCCTGTTCTACTACTGCATATTGGGTATGACTGTGACGGAAGGCAAAAAATGTGTCTTTTAAGTTCACAGGCTACCAGTCCCAAAGAAGTCACATCCAGACTTAGTAGAAACTATTGGGTATCAGATCCTGTATCTGATCTGAATGCAGTGACTGACAGAATTTGCGGCTGTTTCTCTTAAATTGGTTGTCTTGGGGGAATGGAGATACGTGTTGTTCTTCATGTGTGAAAAATTAAACAGGTAAACCAAAGGGGATAATGGTAGATTCACTGAAAAATTCTCAGTAGTCTTTTCTCGCTTCCTACACACACAGGATGCTATAGACTAAATGTCTGTGTCCTCCTCCAAAATTCATATTTTAAAGCCTAATTCCCAATGTGATGGTATGTGGAGATGGGGCTTTTGGGAGGAGATTAGGTCATGAGGGATTAGCTCATGAACGGGATTAGTGCCCTTATAAAATGACCTCCCTTGCCCTTTCGACCAGGTGAGTATACAGCAGAAAGATGGACGTCTATGAACCAGGAAGCAAGCCCTTACCATACATCACATCTGCAGTCCCTTGATCTTGCACTTCCTAGCCTCTAGAACTGTGAGAAATAAATTTCTGTTATTTATAAGCCACCCAGTCTATAGTATTTTGTTATAGCAGCCCAGGTGGACTAAGACAGAGAATGATTCTATTTTCCAGCCCTCCTTGCTGTTAGATTAGAGCCATGTAAGCCATTTAAAACTAGCTCTTTAAAACAGTCTGTATGATCCTTCAATCATCTCTTCTCTTTCCCTGGGTACCATGGAGGCCACAAGTTGAAGATAATGGCATCACAAGATAAAGGCAGCCTATAGGAGAACTGGTCCAGGAAAGCTGACAATCCACATGAAACTAATCTGAGAGATAAATACAACTGTTTTGTGTTAAACTACTGAGACACTGAGTTGTAAATAACTTTATGTTACCAAAAGCAACCTTCTAATAAATGCAAGAGTCCAGTCCATAGACTGGGGGAATCTTCTCTCTGATAATTACACAGCCTCTAGTTTGAAGAGTAGAGTGTAAAGATCAGCACTGGGTCCAAGAATAATACCTTCATACTGCAATGTACGCAATGGGAGTCCTTGAAGAAATAAGGCTAAGTCAATATATTTACCTTTAATACCTTAGTTTGAATATCAGGTATTCTCTCCAGCTGTCATGTAGCTATTTGATCTATTTATATCTTAAGTCTTTAAGCAATCAATAAAAATGTTGAGTGTTCTTAGAGAAAATATGTAATACTCCTGGTGATTGTCATATTCTTTTCTAAGTGCCCATAGTGGTCTGTTTAAAATCTGTTTTATGCTGTTATTAATTGGCATTTAATTAGTACAAGTCTGTATTTACAGCACCTAATTCTTCCCTCCCACTGCCTTTGAATAAAAAAAAAACAAAGAAAGCAACATCTGTTTACATTCTCTTTCAACATTTCTCATTCTGTGATTTTTCAGATGATGAATACTGGTTTGGCAGTCATGTTTTTAAGTTTTAGTTCTATGGGATAAAACCTCTATGAGTCTGAACATCATCCACATCAACAAAAAGGACAAAAACCACATGATCATCTCCATAGATGCTGAAAAAGCATTCAACAAAATTCAACATCCATTCATGATAAAAACTCTCAACAAAATGGGTATAGAGGGTAAGTACCTCAACATAATAAAGGCCATATATGACAAACCCACAGCCAACATTATACTTAACAGGGAGAAGCTGAAAGCTTTTCCTTTAAGATCAGGAACAAGACAAGGATGCCCACTCTCCCCACTTTTATTCAATATAGTTCTGGAGGTCCTAGCCACGGCAATCAGACAACACAAAGAAATAAAAGACATCCAGACTGGCAAGGAAGAAGTCAAACTGTCCCTGTTTGCAGATGACATGATAGTGTACATAAAAAACCCAAAAGAATCCACTCCAAAACTATTAGATCTAATATCTGAATTCAGCAAAGGTGCAGGATACAATATTAATACACAGAAATCTGTTGCATTCCTATACACTAACGATGAACTAGCAGAAAGAGAAATAAAGAAAACAGTTCCATTCACAATTGCATCAAAAAGAATAAAATACCTAGGAATAAACCTCACCAAGAAGTGAAAGATCTATACCCTGAAAACTACAAGACACTCTTAAGAGAAATTAAAGAGGACACTAATAAATGGAAATTCATCCCATGCTCTTGCCTACGAAGAATTAATACTGTCAAAAGGGCCATCCTGCCTAAAGCAATCTACAGATTCAATGCAATCCCTATCAAAATACCAACAGCATTCTTCAATGAACTAGAGCAAATAGTTTTAAAATTCATATGGAACCACAAAAGATCCCGAATAGCCAAAGCAATCCTGAGAAGGAAGAATAAAGCAGGGGGAATTATGCTCCCTGACTTCAAGCTCTACTACAAAGCTACAGTAATCAACACAATTTGGTACTGGCACAAGAACAGACCCATAGACCAGTGGAATAGACTAGAGAGCCCATATACAAACCCAAGCATATATGGTCAATTAATATACGATAAAGAAGCCATGAATACACAATGGGGAAAAGACAGCTTCTTCAACAGCACGTGTTGGCAAAACTGGACAGCTACATGGAAGAGAATGAAACTATTACTGTCTAACCCCATACACAAAAGTAAACTCAAAATGGATCAAAGACCTGAATGTGAGTCATAAAACCATAAAACTCTTAGAAAAAATATAGGCAAAAATCTCTTGGACATAAGTATGAGCAACTTCTTCATGAACATATCTCCCTGGGCAAGGGAAACAAAAGCAAAAGTGAACAATGGGACTATATCAAACTAAAAGGCTTCTGTACAGCAAAGGATACCATCAGTAGAATGAATGAATAAAGAAGATGTGGTAATGTGGTATATATACACAATGGAATATTATTCAGCCATAAGAAGAAAACAAATCCTACCATTTGCAACAACATGGAGGGAGCTAGAGGGTATTATGCTCAATGAAATAAGCCTGGCGGAGAAAGACAAGTATCTAATGATTTCACTCATCTGTGGAGTATAAGAACAAAGAAAAAACTGAAGGAATAAAACAGCAGCAGACTCATACAACCCAAGAATGGACTAACAGTTACCAAAGGGAAAGGGACTGGGGAAGATGGGTGGGAAGGGAGGGATAAGGGGCAAAAAGGGTTATTACAATTAGCACACATAATGTAGCAGGGGTGGATCTGGGGTGGGGGGATATGGGGAAGGCAGTATAACACAGAGAAGACAAGGAGTGATTCTATAACATCCTACTACGCTGATGGACAGTGACTGCAATGGGGTATGTGGTGGGGACTTGATAATAGGGGGAGTCAAGTAACCATAACGTTGTTCATGTAATTGTATATTAATAATAGCAAAAAAAAAAAACTTCTATGAGTCTGGAGGATTAGAACTCATTTGAAATGACTTAGGTACTTCCTCACAAATAAGGGAATAAAATACATTTTTCAAAGTTCAGCTATGCCAACGTTTACAGGTTGAAGATTATGGTCTTTGATAGAAAAAAAAAAAAAAAAAAAAAAAAAAGAAACTGGGAGTTAAGTCAAGTCATTCTCTCTTTGCCACTTGCTGTAGTTCTTTCTTCTCCTTACCATCCAAGCCCAAAACACAATTTTTAAGGTCCTTTTTATTATTCTCAAGAATGTTTCCCAAGCTTCACCTTTTTTTTATATTTTAGCCTAGAGTACATTATGGTTGTTAAGCATTACCATCTCTACAGTATTATTAATTTCATTTAAAACTTAAATACAGAGGGCACACACGCTTGTGTTTTTAAAAATCCAAATCATACAGATATGGGTAAAGCAGATATAAAAGACCTTATTTTGCCCCACCACTTCCATGAAATAATATTGAGTATGGTGTATATTCTTCTAAAAATTTTTCCTATGTATACATGTCCTTCTAAAACTTGAGTTCACAAAGCACCCCTGATAGCCATAAAAGAGTTTTTAAGTGCTTTCAGTTTGCCAGTAACACTCTTGGTTTATCCCCAAACCAGGTCTGGTTAGTGTCCCCTTTTACTCTTCAAAAGAGCTCTATTTTGGACAATAATATGAATTGCTTCAGAGTATTTGAAAAAGATGAAGACTGGGGAAAAGACTGAGTGATTTCAAGGTAAGTGGTGACCACAGAGAGAACCACTTCTGATTGCAGAGGATTGAGGACTGACTGGAAATAAGAAAAAGTGAAAGATAGAGCCCAACTCTAGGATTTATGCTGCTCTGTAAACAAGGACCTGAACAAATCTCTAGAGCAAGTTAGTAGTAGAGAAACAAGAGAGGGATAATTCTGTAGGAAGAAGAGAGGAGGAATAAAATAACTCCAATAATAATGCCCATCAGTAACATCTCTCTATATACAGGTAACAGTAGGGTTAAAAATCTTGGCTTTATCTAGCATCATCAACTTGGGATAGAACCATTCTTTCCACTCAAATTTTAGAACTCTACTACAGCCTGTGAAAATTTGTTTTCATCCTCAAAGTCAGATATTTACACTTGTTATTCTAATTATTTTTAACAGTTAATAAGTGTTCTGTGTTTTGTTAGATTCTCTGCCTATTTGGCAGCCATTAATCACAGGGCCAAAGTTGCTTACATCTCCCCTGGGATTCAGACCCCATACTCTGAACCATATCCTTTATCTAACTCATACACCAAGTCAACATTTTTCCTGCTCTAAATCAACGTAGGGCCAGATACAAGGGAGCTGGTGACAGTCCCTATGCCCCAATCCCCGCTGTGAATACTCAAGCTACCCAAACCTAAATTGCTTACCCTCCCTCACTTTGCCTCATCCTGCTTGAGGAAACCCCAACAAAGGCTATGCCCTATGTACTACTGCCCTAGCTCCTTTCTGCCTCCTGACCAAGACTGGTGCTTTCCCCTTGGCCCTGTGTGGCATACCATGACTGTCATTTCTAAAAGGACTGCAAGTAATATTAAACTTTTCTCTCAGTGGCATCGGCCTCTCTGTGTTGTCACTCAGTCACCTTTATAAATTAAGATTCATGCACAAATCAGTAAGGAAATAATGTACCATGACAATCATCATTTATAGTCAGCAGAAAATTTTCTTTTAGTGCTTTAATTTCTCACCTTCCTCTGAAGTAACAATCAGGTTTTGCACATCATATTTAAGAAACTGAATAAAATGGGAAGGAAATGAAGTAGAGCAGAAAAGATGACTAACCAGCAGGTCAGCCTCACAATTCTCATTACTTTAAATAGGTAAGGAGTTACTAACAACAATATCCATTTCAACAGTATGTCAACACACACACTTCTTTTGAAACTAAGACTAGACCTCCGTCTTTAATCACAAAAACTCAGTAACATGATTTTCCTTGATACATTTAATATCTCTAATTCAGTTATTACAGTTCTTATAGTGTACATCCTAGATACTACTGTGCATTTTTAACTCTACCATTTCCCTTTAACATTACTATTATTAATGTGCCACCAGAGATAGGGGATGACAATGCAAACATTTTCAAAAGGTTGTTTTACCAATTGCTTATGTCTTCCTAGTTTTTATACTTACCTTAAGTAAGAGGGTAAAAAGAATAATGGCAAAGTAATTACCAATAAGCATTCCTTAACACAAAGAAAAATACTAAAAATATAGGACTTCATTATTAAAATGGAAGCTGATGTCCATCCTTCTGGATGTAAAGAATACAGCTAGAACATGAAAAACATATCCTATCTGCTTTCAAATTCAAATTCTTCTAGGTTGGATTTTCCATAAAGAAAAGTAAACGTGTACACCTCTATATTCTCTTAATATGAAATGCAAGATGGCTCATTGAGGATAGCAAACTGAATCAGTATTTATTAACTTCGCAAAAGAAACTCAAGACAAAAGGAAGAGATCTTTTAATATAAAGGTATCTTAAAAGAATGACTATTGTTTTCCTTTTTTAAATGCTAAGAGCCAAAAAAACACAAACAAAAAGAAGCTATGGCAAGGCAATAAATCCATATCACTTGGGGACATTTACAATAAATTAATTAATCAATCAATTTAAAATATCTAAAAGAAATTAAGAATTCAACCTAGTCTCTGGGGTCTTCTCTGTTTTTAAGAATTAGCTAGTCGTCAACTTATACTTTCCTGAACTACTACCTTTAAAAAAATTAAGTCAGGGAAATTTAGGTCAAGATAAAACCAAATTTTCTGACAGAAATGGTATACTGTTTGGTAAACAGATATTGTCTTTTATTTTCTATAAACTGTAAGATAGCCATTTTTTAAATGACATTTCCAAACACACTTTGTAATGCTAAATTTTCTAAGCAGACCTTTAAGACTGAATTTTCTTAGCATTAGGTTAGCAAAATATGAATTTAAGTACATATAACATTGTTTTCTTAGAAGAAAAGTATTAAGTATTATTTTTATTTCTAATTTGTAATCTGTAGGATAACAATAACATTTAAAATCTGTTAAGATCAGCTTTTCTACAAGCAACTTTAAATTGTTAAAGGAAATACTTACTGGTTGCTCTGGTAAATCTTGCTCTTCTTCCATGAGGACCAATATTTCTTTACAATGCTTAAGTGACTAAATGCAAGACTCCTAGCAGTCTTCACAGTCTGTTTAAAAAAGAGGGGAGAATTCAATGCTTTATGTACTCTTAAAGCATTATCATTGAGGTCATTAGAAAATAATTTTTTAATATTGCTATCCCAAGCTTTCTACGTGAGTTCCAATCTCAAAATGTCAAACTTGCACGTGGCTTTTTCAAACTGACATGCTGCACCAAGTTGAGATAGGTATACACAACGACTTTAATAATACCTTGCAAAAGCCAACACATGGAACCACTTCTGCTGTACTTAAAATATGATTATAGTGCCTAATGTATTAATCATTTTATAATGACAGCCATGTGTGGATAACTAAAACAATTTTTTTTAGGATTAGAGTTACATTTAAAAATTATAAAACCTAGCCTAGCAAGTCAGTAAGTTATGATAACATCTAACCTGCTCAAATGTGGAACGTTTACATAACTGTTAACACAGGCATACAGAATCACTTTAAATAGGTCAAATGGAATATTAAATACTTCCACAACCATCTGTACATATGTAATCAACTTAAAGGAAAATGTAATTCTTCTTGATTTTATTAATGCAAATAAGTAAAGTCAAACATTAAATGTCAAAATTAAGGAAAAATAATCATGTAAAGCTAGGACCCAATTTTATTCTGAAATAACAAGTTCCACTAAATATACTGCCTAATAAATTATTTAAGCAAAATCTTTACCTTCTCAGAACCTGCTCTTCCTGTCCTGATTTTCAATTTAAAGAAGAAAAATAGGATGCTAGGTCCCACATTTACTGGTAAGAACACTTCACCGTGCCCTGCTGGCAAGAGAGACAGACATTAGAGAACTACATTATAAAAATGAAAAACCAGATTTCTACTTAACAAAAATGAAACTGTCACTTCTCTGAAACAGATGTGATTGCTTATTATGCTTTTAATTAACGTCATACCTGTTTTCACTTTCTCTACTAACCATGGTAACTTACATAGCAGATAAAGCTCAAGTACAGAATCTTCTTGCAGAAGTAATGAAAATAGGAAAAAAAAAACATGAAAAGGGAAATTAAAAACTTCAGTTGTACCTCCCCTCCACTTCTCTTGCTCTACCTTGGTGCAATGCAACACACTTTATTTTAGAGCCACAATCCAGAATGGGGTAAGTAGAGAAAAACATGTGCAAGGGAAACAATTAGATGCCAAAACAGTCTAACTCTAATACAGCTTTACTTCCTGCCCTGATCTAAAATGTCAGAAGAAAAAAAAATTTAAAGGTCAGAAGCAATTGATGCTCAGTGCACTTACGTGTAGTTCATACACAGAGTCTCAAAAGCTAAGTTTTCATACTACATGACGTAGATAACTAGTGCTGCAGAATTAGAGAGCACAAGAACTAAAGCTCGCAGGAGCTCTCGTCCCTAAATTTGTTTTGTTCTATGCAAAAAAGCATAATCAATGTGACATGAAACTGGTTTACAACTGTGAAAGATGAACCAGCTTATATCTATCTCAGTTTTAAACTGAAGTTATTTCTTTACTTCAAGGCATTTTAATACTGTTTAAATGTACATAATGTACCGGATTTCATCCCACATAAAAAAAGCAAAATAGGACCAAATCATTAGGGAAATATAATGCCTTTAATACCCCACTGTTGAATTTTTGTGCGACCAGCTCTCACCTGAACAAAAAGCGATAATATTCCATGTTTTACTTAATTGAAGGTCTTAACTGTAGTAACTGCAACTCTAATTGGTATAGATTCTTGGCAAAGGAGAGGGAAGAGGATACTTCTCATGGGAGAAGAGTTATAAAATCTAGCAATGGGCAAGAGGAAGATAAATTGTTTTTTAAAAAGATATTCAATAACGTGCTTCAATTTTGCTTTTAAACACAAGAACCAACTGATTTTAAAAATATGAGCAACGAGTTCCAGCAAGATGGTGGAGTGAGCAGGACGGCGGAAAATTCCTCCCCAAACTATATAAATCTACCAAAATATAGCAAATACAACTATTCCTAAAACAGAGACCAGAATACACAGGAAAACGCATAGCGTGCAGCTACACCCGAGAGGACTCGGCACCCCGTGAGGCAGGTAAGATAAGGAGCCGCGACAGGCAGGACCCGAGCACTCACCCACCCCAGCGCGCCCGCGGGAGGAGAGGATTCAGAGCTGGGACGGAGTTGAAGAACATGCCCACGAAATAAGCAGCCCTGGTGATCTGCGCTGGGAGCACTGACACAATCACGTGGTGCATCGGACATTGGAGAGGCAGAAAGTGCAGGTTTTGAGCTGGGAATGCGCCCGGGTCCGTGCAGCCAGCGCCCCGGGACAAGAGAAAAGCACGCACTGTTTATGGCAGTCTTGGAGAGGCGGGGGGCCCAGCGAGGGAACACCATTGCCCCCGCACGCTCACCCCCATGGGCTGGGAGTCCTGACGAGTTTCGGACCCCTTGGATGGTGACTGAGAAAAGGTAGCAGCCACACTAAAACTTTATACAGAGAACAACAGCCTCCCATTCATTCCCGCCCCGGCCAGAGGTACAAAGAGCAGCGCGGCCGCGGCTGTGGAATAGTGGAGCAACAGCAACACCTACAGCATCCTTACAGAATCCACTCCAGGTGGGCATTTTTTTGTGTGGGTTTTTTTCCCTTTCTTTTTTCTTTCTTCTTTTTCTCTTTTCTTTCTCTTCCTTCTTTTTTTTGCTTGTTTGTTTTTGTTTGTTTTTTCTTGGGTTTTTTTTTAAGTCTTAAAGAGCCCAGCTAACATACGTGGCACCTACCAGCGACCACTTCTATCGACATGAAAAGACAGAGGAATATGGTACGGACACAAATCACCCAGACCCAGACAACAAGGGAGAGAAATGCAGAATCTTCCTGAAAAAGAATTCAGAATAAAAGTCATAACCATGCTGATGGACCTACAGAGAAATATGCAAGAGCTGAGGGAGGAAGTGAGGGAAGTCAGGAAAGACAATGCAGAAATCAGACAAGCCATCGACGGCTTAGCAGCAGACTGGACGAGATGAAAGAGACTGTTAATGGAATAGAAATCAGAGAAGAGGAATACAGAGAAGCTGAGGCAGAGAAAGATAAAAGGATCTCTAGGAATGAAAGAATATTAAGAGAACTGTGTGACCAATCCAAACAGAACAAAATTCCCATTATAGGAGTACCAGAGGAAGAAGAGAGAGAAAAAGGGATAGAAAGTGTTTTTGAAGAAATTGCTGAAAACTTCCCCATGCTGGGGAAGGAAATAGTCTCACAGTCCATGGAAGCCCACAGATCTCCTAACACAAGGGACCCAAGGAAGACAACACCAAGACACATAACAATTAAAATGGCAAAGATCAAAGATAAGGACAGAGTATTAAAGGCAGCTAGAGAAAGAAAAAACATCACCTTCAAAGGAAAACCCATCAGACTATCATCAGACTTCTCAACAGAAACCTTACAGGCTAGAAGAGAATGGCATGATATATTTAACATAATGAAACAGAAGGGCCTCGAACCAAGAATATTGTATCCAGCATGATTATCATTTAAATATGACAGAGGGATTAAACAATTTCCAGACAAGTGAAAGCTGAGAGAATTAGCCTCCCATAAACCACCTCTACAGAACATCTTAAAGGAACTGCACTACAGGGAAGCACTCCTAAGGCTAAAAAGATGTCACCAGAGAAAATAAAATCATAGCAAAGAAAGCAGACCATCCAAATACTAACCAAACGCAAAGAATAAAACACCTAGTATATAAAGAATGGAGGAGGAAGAATAAGAAGGGAGAGAAATAAAGAAACATCAGACGGTGTTTACAATAACTTAACAAGAAAGTTAAGTGAGATTGTTAGATAGTAAAGAAGCAACCCTTGAACCCTTGGTAACCACGAATCTAAAGCCAGCAATGGCAATAAGTACATATCTATCGATAATCACCCTAAATGTAAATGGACTGAATGCACCAATCAAAAGACACAGAGTAACAGAATGGATAAAAAAGCAAGACCCATCTATATGCTGCTTACAAGAGACTCACCTCAAACCCAAAGATATACACAGACTAAAAGTGAAGGGATGGAAAAAGATATTTCATGCAAACAACAAAGAGAAAAAAGCAGGTGTTGCAGTACTTGTATCAGACAAAATAGACTTCAAAAAGAAGAAAGTAGCAAGAGATAAAGAAGGACATTACATAATGATAAAGGGGTCAGTCCAACAAAAAGATATAACCATTATAAATATATATGCACCAAATACAGGAGCGCCAGCATATGTGAAACAAATACTAACAGAATTAAAGGAGGAAACAGACAGCAATGCATTCATCTTAGGAGACTTCAACACACCACTCACTCCAGAGGACAGATCAACCAGACAGAAAATAAGTAAAGACACAGAGGCACTGAACAACACACTAGAACAGACGGACCTAACAGACATCTACAGAACTCTACACCCAAAAGCAACAGGATATACATTCTTCTCAAGTGCACATGGAACATTTTCCAGAATAGACCACATACTAGGCCACAAAAAGAACCTCAGTAATTTCAAAAATATTGAAATCCTACCAACCAACTTCTCAGATCACAAAGGTATAAAACTAGAAATAAATTTTAGAAAGAAATCAAAACGGCTCACAAATACATGGAGACTTAACAACACTCTCCTAATTAATCAATGGGTTAACGACCAAATCTAAACAGAAATCAAAGAATATATGGAGACTAATGACAACAACAACACAAAGCCACAACTTCTGTGGGACGCAGCAAAGGCAGTTCTAAGAGGAAAGTATATTGCAATCCAGGCCTATTTAAAGAAGGAAGAACATTCCCAAATGAATAGTCTAAAGACACAATTACTGAAATTGGAAAAAGAAGAACAAATGAGGCCCAAAGTCACCAGAAGGAGGGACATAATAAAGATCAGAGAAGAAATAAATAAAATTGAGAAGAATAAAACAATAGAAAAAATCAATGAAACCAAGAGCTGGTTCTTTGAAAAAATAAACAAAATAGATAAACCCCTAGCCAGACTCATTAAGAGAAAAAGGGAATCTACACATATAAGCTGAATCAGAAATGAGAAAGGAAAAATCACGATGGACCCCACAGAAATACAAAGAATTATAAGAGAATAGTATGAGAATCTATATACTAACAAGTTGGAAAACACAGAAGAAGTGGACAACTTCTTAGAAAAACACAACCTTCCAAAACTGACCAAGCAAGAAACAGAAAAACTAAACAGACCCATCACCAGCAACGAAATTGAATTGGTAATCAAAAAACTACCCAAGAACAAAACCCCCGGAGCAGATGGATTCACCTCTGAATTCTACCAGACATATAGAGAAGAAATAACACCCATTCTCCTTAAAGTTTTCCAAAAAATAGAAGAGGAGGGAATACTTCCAAACTCATTCTATGAAGCCAGCATCACTCTAATACCAAAACCGGGCAAAGACCTCACCAAAAAAGAAAATTACAGACCAATATCCCTGATGAACGTAGATGCAAAAATACTCAACAAAATATTAGCAAGCCGAATTAAAAAATACATCAAGAGGATCATACACCATGATCAAGTGGGATTCATCCCAGGGATGCAAGGATGGTACAACATTCGAAAATCCATCAACATCATCCACCACATCAACAAAAAGAAGAACAAAAACCACATGATCATCTCCATAGATGCTGAAAAAGCATTTGACAAAATTCAGCATCCATTCCTGATTAAAACTCTCAACAAAATGGGTATAGAGGGCAAGTACCTCAACATCATAAAGGCCATATATGACAAACCCACAGCTAACATCATACTTAACAGCGAGAAGCTGAAAGCTTTTCATCTAAGATCGGGAACAAGACAGGGATGCCCACTCTCTCCACTGTTATTCAACATAGTACTGGAGTTCCTAGCCACGGCGATCAGACAAACAAAGACATACAAGGCATCCAGATTGGTAAAGAGGAAGTCAAATTGTCACTATTTTCAGATGACATGATATTGTACATAAAAAACCCTAAAGACTCCACTCCAAAACTACTAGAACTAATATCTGAATTCAGCAAAGTTGCAGGATACAAAATTAACACACAGAAATCTGTTGCTTTCCTATACACTAATGATGAACTAACAGAAAGAGAAATCAGAAAAACAATTCCATTCACAATTGCATCAAAAAGAATAAAATACCTAGGAATAAACCTAACAAAGGAAGTGAAAGACCTGTACTCTGAAAACTACAAGACACTCCTAAGAGAAATTAAAGAGGACACTAACAAATGGAAATGCATCCCATGCTCTTGGCTAGGAAGAATAAATATTGTCAAAATGGCTATACTACCTAAAGCAATCTACAGATTCAATGCAATCCCTATCAAAATACCAACAGCTTTCTTCAATGAACTGGAACAAATAATTCTAAAATTCATATGGAACCACAAAAGACCCCGAATAGCCAAAGCAATCCTGAGAAGGAGGAATAAAACAGGGGAATTACACTCCCTGACTTCAAGCTCTACTACAAAGCCACAGTATTAAGACAATATGATATTGGCACAAAAACAGACCCACAGACCAGTGGAAAAGAATAGAAAATCCAAACATTAACCTAAACATATACAGTCAATTAATATTTGGTAAAGGAGCCTTGGATATACAATGGGGAGATGACAGCCTCTTCAGCAGCTGGTGTTGGAAAAACTGGACAGCTACATGTAAGAGAATGAAACTGGACTACTGTCTAACCCCATACACAAAGGTAAACTCAAGGTGGATCAAAGACCTGAATGTAAGTCATGAAACCATAAAACTCTTAGAAAAAAACATAGGCAAAAATCTCTTGGACATAAACATGAGCAACTTCTTCATGAACATATCTCCCCGGGCAAGGGAAACAAAAGCAAAAATGAACAAGTGGGACTATATCAAGCTGAAAAGCTTCTGTACAGCAAAGGACACCATCAGTAGAACAAAAAGACATCCTACATTATGGGAGAATATATTCATAAAAAACATATCTGATAAAGGGTTGACATCAAAATATATAAAGAATTCATGCACCATAACAAACAGAAAGCAAATAATCCAATTAAGAAATGGGCAGAGGTCATGAATAGACACT
>JAVSCE010002272.1:0-11325 GCA_032199065.1 Smutsia gigantea
AATTAACAAGGAGAGGTTTTAGCAGACTCAGCATTGAGGAATCCGGGGAGAAAGAAATGAGAATTCTTTTGGTTCCACTAACTTGCAGCCGCTGGTGTAGGAGCAAGACCATGTGGCCTGGAGTGAGATAGACCTGCGTTCAAATAGCAACCATCACTTACAGGTCCTGCCCCTCTGGACAAACTCCTCTGAGTCTCAGTTGTTCTGTCGATGTGGAAGCCAATTCCTACCTCTCCTGGTTGTTTTCTGAGCCCAGAGAGCCTCCTTACAATTCCCAGTACAGATGAGGTGCTCAATGAGTAGTACTGACTAGGGCTCTGCTGCGCATTTGCAAAAGCAGTATGAACATGTCCCTTGCCAGCAGTTCCTTACAACCATCCATGACCCCACTTGTATCATGTTTCTAATTGTTACCTTGAACAAGTGCCATCAAGTTTACTTCTGCATATATGTATGACTTGCAATGATTTTACATATGTAGTTTTATGTGTAGGGGTCTGTGTCACACAAATATTCCCTGAATGTGGGAGCTAAGCATTTAGACTTGGATATCACTAGTTGACTATTCCTCGTGTGCATAATTAGCAAATTGCTTTCCTTCTCTTTCTCGCTCTCTGCCCCTGTCTTTCACCTGCTAACCCCATTTAAAGCTTTGGTTCCAATGTCACTTCTTCCTTCACCCCTGCCTGACACCGCAATTCTTAGTCACGTGTTCCTCCTGGACATCCTCGCCACGGCATACTTCGTCCCAGAGCTCGTCTCATTACAGTGACACCGCCATTTTTCCTTACTTGCAGTCCCTCCTAGATTCTAAGCTTCATGACAATAGGGAGTCGTGAATTCCCATTGTGTCTTTGATGCCTGGTGCACGGTAGTATTCAGTAAATATTTTCTAAATAAGTGAGTAATAAATATTTTCCAGATGCTGAGTGACCATCTTAATTGGAATACACCTGCTCTGACATGGTAAGACGTCTGAGCCACACGCTTCCATCACTTTGCTAGAACCTCTACACTTTCCAGGTACTGCCTCCGGCCCAAGGGAGCAACGGTTGGTCTCCTTGTCATGGTGTGGGTTGCTTTCATGGCCCAGTTCTTCCCAGTCAGTGTCTCTCTCTTCCAGTTCACATCCTCTAATAGGAAGCAGCCTGCAAGATGGCCCCAGTGAGTCTCACCTCCTGGTGTTCATGCCTGTGTGTACACTGCACAGAGCTGACCTGTGTAACTAATAGGATGGAAATATGGAATGTGATGTCTGGGGCTAGGCCATAAAAGACATTGTAGCTCCTGCCTTATTCTTTCTTGGATTCCTAGTTCTGGGGGAATCCAGCTGCCATGTCGTGAGGACATCCAGGCAGTCCTCTGAAAGAACCGAGGCTTCCAAACAAGGGCCAGCTTTGATGGGTGACGTGTGAACGAGCCATGCTGGGAGCAGATTTTTTTAGCTCCCGCCATGGCAGACACCTAACTGCAACTTTATAAGAGATCCTGAGCCAGAACCAACCAGCTAAGCTGCTCCTGAGTTCCCGAATTGTAGAAGCTGTGGAGATAATAAATATTTCTTAAGTTGCTAGGTTTGGAGACTTGTTACTCAGCAACATACAATTAATTAAATCCCTATTTAACCTTTCACTGGTGAGATCATTGAGACCACTAGCCAACTGAGAAATAGTCTTAACAGGATGACAAAAACTGACACGGACATGAAAACCTGACTAAAAGTTTAACAATATATTAAAGCACACACACACACACACACACACACACACACACACACTCCAACAAGTGTCTTCCCTTGCCTCTTGTGGTTTCTAGCTAAAACCTATTGCTGACCCATTTAAGTGTAATATAGATGACAAAACGAGGTAAAATTTTGCTCTAAAGGAAACAAAGTAAAACATAGTATCCATGCTTGGTTTTTCAGATGCAGGTCTAATTCTACATCTCAACGACATCCACTAGTCAACTTTCGAAAAAAGAGGGGTAGAAGGACCTAAAATAGATTCACTATAAAAGGGCATCCATATGAGACAGCTGTTTTCCAACATAGGAAGATAAATGTTGAAAGGAAATTAATGTCGTACAGGATGTTCTTGGGTTAGAGTGGCCTGTTCATCTGATGTCAGTGTGACTGCTTAGGTCCCTGACAACGTGGTCTTTGTGGATGTCTTGTTTATATTTGGATTATTTTAAAAAGTGTCCACATCAGGAAATAAACATTTTTTAATCACACAGAAGTTGCAGTTTAAAGATATAAATACATACATGTAAAATCATAAACTTCAAAGATGATATGAAAAGCTACCGTCCATCCTCTCCTTAACTAGCCCTTAGTCTCAGTGTATTAGCGCATTCGCAGATCCTCGCAATATCCTCATCCAAACCAGCTTCTAACCGGTATTCTCACTTTTCCTTCTGCCCTTTCCCAGTGCATTCTCCACAAGGCTCTGCATGTTCATTCTAAAATATAAAACAGATCATCTCTCCTTTGCTTAAGCTCTTCAGGGCCTTCTCACTGTCCTTGTCATAGAGCACAGCCTCCTCACCATGACTCACCAGACCCCACAGCCCTGGATTCTGCCTCTCCTCTACCTCCAGCAACACCTACCCCTTCTCTTCCAGCAGCCTCCCTAGCCCTTCCTTAGCTCTGGCTTTGGCATTTGGAGAGCCTCCCGTGGCCGACTTGCTCTCTTCCTTCTCCCACCCCCGACTCCCACCTCTCAGCAAGGCCTATTCCAACCATCCCATCCGAAGCATCCTATACAAGTTATTGCATAGGTGCTTCCCTTGGCAGCATTTATCACTATATGAAATTCTATATTTTTCCTGTTTATTGCCTGTTTATGTCACTAAGCTGTAAGTTTCCAATGGCCTTTTCATCACTACTCTCACCGCTCAGCACAGTGACTGCCATTGTTGGTCCTCACCGTTAGCAGAGAAGTGAATGAGACGGAGTATAGAAGGAGCTGCTGGAGAGGTAGGTGCATTCCCCTAGCCAACGCCATTTCACACACTCATCCTTTCTCCTCTGTTCCTCCCCCAAACCCCTTCTACCTCTTGATTTCTCTCTGGCCTCAAAAATGCACAGTCACAGCTTTACTCTTTGCTGCTCACAGAAAAGGCGAGACAGTTACATTCTGCTCTTAGGCTCCTAACAAAGAAAGCATGACTTAACTGCGGGCTCACAACCTACCTTCATTTCCCTTTCAGTATAGAAAGCATGCATTTTCTATTTGGTAAAGACTTTTTAACATATTTAGCTCAATGGTGTTTTTCTGTTGAGGAATACTAACATGTGACAGAAATGCTGAGTGAGTGAGGGAAGGTGCCACGGTTGGCAGCACTATTAATAGCAATTTGGGAAACTGAGATGTACAGGAGTAAGACTCGAGGCCAACCTGAGAACTCGATGTCTGTGCCAGGAATGACCAAAGCTTTCTGGGAGCATTGCCCTATAAACAGTACTTACTGAATTTTTTTCCCTTTTCATTTTACCAAACTGCAGGTTGACATGACCCTAATAAATATAACATAAAGCAAGCAATAATATTTTATTTGTTAAATTGTTATATTTATTTTGATAAGTTTTCATTTAGTTACTATTTTCATGAAATTTATTAATACTTTTCTATTCAGATGAAGAAGGAAATAACTTCATTTTCATTCATATTTTTCCCATACATATATATTACCTGGGACAATAATTTTTTGTATAATAATGAGATATTAAAATAAAAATCAAGACCTTGAAGAATGCCTATTGTGTTAACTTTGAAATTTGGAAGGCACAACAATAAATATTAAGAAAAGGCCTTGGATTTTTTAAATGAAATTTTATCTCCCAAAGGGTTAAAAGAATATACCCTAGGCTTATTTAGCAGACTTCACTTATTTATAACAAAATTTGTTAATGAATTATCAATAATCAGAATAAGGACACAGACAATTGCATATCCACAATTCTGAAATTTAGAGTGATCTGAAAACTACGAGTTTTTGTTTGCTTTTGTGGCAAACTCATTTGGCAACAAAATCTAAACTGAATTGATGCAAGGCTGTTAGTTATCTTTATTTATTTCACTGAGTATGAGCAGCCATACATTTTACTGAAGAAATATTAATGTATTTGCTTTGGGGGTGTTGTCTAAGCTCCCACTGGAAGTGTTATAAAAAATAACTTAGGTGCTTTATTGTCTTTGAAAGAATGTGAAAAGTTTGAATTCAGTAACACATGTAATCTCCATATTTTCAAATGGAGGACTGATGATCGGTATCACAGAATCATAAACAAATGTTCAAGTTGGAAGGTACCCAAGAGATAATATATTCCAACCCCTCATTTTATGAATGAAGACTCTGAGTCCAGAGAAGTGCAGTGACCTGCCAAAGGTCTTACTACTCGGTTAGCAGCAGAGATAGAATTAGACTCCACTCCCAAGGTGCTCAAGTCCTGGGCTCCTTCTACTTACAGCCCTTTAATGAGCTCTTCCCCAGTGGCTGGGGTTTCTAAACAAACGAAATATACACAAGTGTGTCCTTTCCTCAAGACTTGCTGTTCAGCGTGGAGGGCAATGCAGAACTGTGTACATATGTACTTTCGGGAGAAACAATGTCCCTCTTCTCTTCCCAAAGGGATCCCTACGGAATTGTGCTGATTATACTAATCAGCAAAGGACAGCCACCATCACAGTCATCTCCAGTTTGTCAGGCTCCATTCCAAACACTAAAAAGGCAAAGTCCTTGACCTTCCACTCCAGTTTAACTGCATTGTTTGGTCAGTGTCTATTAAAAACAGGTCTCCAGGTAAAGAGTAAACTCCCCCAAGGGTGTCAAGGGAGCTGAGTTTGGGCTTTTCTCAGAAAGCATATTAGCTTTCAATCACCAGGAATTTACCGGGTTTCTCTTATGTGGCAGGATTACAAAGTGACTAAATCAGTGATTTTCAACCCGGGGTGACTGCCCACCAGGGAATATTTGGCAGTGATTGTAAGCATATGCACTTGTCACAACTTGAAGCATGCTCCTAGCATTTAGTAGAGAGGCCAGGGACTCCAGTAAACACCCTACAATGCACAGACAACCCTTGGCTGCAAAGGCCAGTGGTGCTAAGACTGAGAAGCTCCAGGACCAAATGTACATCAGTGTTCTCTACTTCAGAGACTATATGCTCTCATTGCAAAATAGCAGCCTAACTAACATTCGTGATCTTATGAAGACAATGAAATCCTAAACTCAGTGGTCTAGAATTTTAGAGTCAGAAGACCAGAGTTCAAGCCCCACCCTGACACTTATTTCCCCTGTGACCTTTGGAAAATCATTTAAGCATTTGGGGCTCAGTTTTCTTATCTCTAAAACAAGGCTATTTATATCTAACCTACATGTTTTATTAAGCTTCTGTGAGTATCAAAAGAGAAAGTGTTTTTGAAAATACTCAGAGAACTGTAAAGCATTATATAAATATAAAGCAACAGTACTGCTATTATTTACCAAATACATTTATCAGCCTAGCACTGAACTTGTTATACAAGGGTCCACCCTGATCTCAGGGAATAACACCATTGTTCGCTACAAGTCAGGAACCCTACATCCTCCTTGATCCTTTTCTTTCTCTCACTCCCCAATCAATCGTTGAGTCCCAGGGAATGTACATTTTTTTCCTTTATAAGGGTGGTAAATGCATGAATAGAAATACAAAGTAATATTGCACCCAGGCACTCATTGATGAATCTTATGTTGAATCACAGAATAATGTCCCGACACTTCAGTCATGCCATGCTGCCCTCTTCCTCTTCTTGCATCTTGACCTCCTACCCCTTGAGATTTCTTCACTCTTTCTTTGGGGGACAATATCTTCCTGCAGACTCAGTAACACATCCATTGTTTCATGACACCTTACCACCTTTACTTTTTGAATGTAAATAGACTCAAGGCCAGGTGGATAGTCATTTTCAGAGTGGAAATCAAGATGTAAGCAAAGGCGTGTGAGGTCTTCATCTGACGTCTAGTGGAGAGGCTAAGATATTTGGAATCTTTGAGGACTTCTGTGACATCTTCCTGGAAAGCATTAGCTAGTTGGCCAAACTGGGAATGGCTGCCATCTATGGAGAAGTTACCACAATTTATTACTTTGTATGGAGTACTTTGCATTATGTACACTCAGTATATGGATTCCTATTTATATAAAAAGATTTACTACAGTTTAATTATTCAGTCTCTGAAAGATGTTTTGTCTGTTGAATTATTCTTAATAGTGTAATACTCTTCCAGTGCAACTAAAACATATTTTAATTTACAAGCAAATGTTTACTTAAAAGCACATCTACTCTGACATGTCAAATGATGTGTATGGGGTGGAAAGGAAAGAACAAATGGGCAGTCCTTGCAGTGATGGAAGAATTGTATAGATACAATCAAAAAAGAGAAGGAAAATGCTTTTTTAAAAAAACTGATTGGTATAGATCAATTCATAGATGCAAATTCATTTTTTCAATCCATAGTCTCCTCATTGCTTATAGTCTACAAATTTCAGACCATGGTTTAGTGTGGGTCTAAATAAATGCATGAAATTGTTTATTTTTATTTTCACTTCCTGGATGTTTTGAGCTCTATGGTAGTATAAAACCTTAGCATGCAGAAGTTCTTAAATGAAATAGCCTTCACAAATTCCCAGTTTCACTCAATAAATACAAACGGTTATGATACAATTAAATTTTATTCCTGGCTGTGTGTTAGCAAAAAACTTCAGCTTTTCAACCCCATTGTGATACTCAGAGGGTTGTATTTTTCCCACGACACAGACATTTCCCCTATTACACAGGATCATGTACATTCTGGTTTGACCCTCCCATAAAGCAAAAGAGAGTCGTCTCGCCTGGCTGCCGCAGTTGGCTCAGCCATCATGCCCACTATCATTCAGTGCCAGACTAGAAACTTCCTTCTAACCATAAACATTAAGTTGCCTTTGTCTCCCCAGGCCCTACCTCTCTGGCTCTAGCTTTCTGCATGTGTGAACACCAGTTTCCTGATTGTGGGGATGACTGAGGAACAGGGAGATGGAAACAAGCAAGGCAGATCTCATTTTACCATTATAAGGAAATCTGGGTTTCCTTGTAGACTCTAAACTCTAAATGATATAAATGAGATTATTTTTGATTCTTAAACCATTTCCTAGGGCCTCATATTTCACTTTCTAGTTTCCCCTCTGATGTTCATGTATATGGGTTGGTGTCCGAGAGATGTTCGCTGAGTTTATATGGAGGCTTGCTGTGTAAAATCACATACCAGCATGAAATTTGCCCCTTTAACAGTTAAAATAGACTTTTCAGGAAAAACCTCTTTCCAGAAAAAGCCCATCTTCTTTCTTTCACTGAGCTCCATCTAATGGCAATTCCATGCTTTTCAACAGGGAGGGAATTCATGGTCTCCAGGTAAAGAGGAAACTCCCCCAAGGGTGTCAAGGGAGCTGAGTTTGGGCTTTCTCAGGAACAGTAGGAATCCTTGGGGTTTATCATTTGCTGCATCAGGCTTTTCCTGATTGGACTGATTTCATTTCCAGGCACAGAGAAAGTCAACAGAAGAGAAAGCATGTGCTCTCACTGAATCATATCACAAAGCAACATACCACCAGTGCACAGCTCCAGGCAACCTTGGGCAAGGGCTGGAGCCACCCAGCTTTTCTAAATGCCAAGTCAGGTAAGAAAATTGCGGACTTGACACTGAAGACCATAGGAGGCCTCTGTGCAGCCCTTTACTGCATTATATTGTAACACTGAGGCACAGTAGAAACTGCCCGTGGTGGGGGGGGGCATGCATTTCAAGACGGAAATAGCAATAACAAAAATTCAATGCCTCATCGGCACTGTCCCGGTCATAGGAGTGGAGAGCCCCACAGGCACTGCCCCGAGGGCATCTTGCAGTCCCAGCTGGACACAGGCTCTGCTGAGTCACTGGCCTTGGCAAGGTGAGTTGGCTGGGACCTGGTGGGCAGGTGACAGAGGGAGAAAAATACTGCTCTGTAAACTAAGCAGCAAGTCCCTTTCCTAAGACTCATTTTTTATTTTAGTCCAATCCCTCCTTTTCTATATTTCTTATATTTAAGCCATTCAGATAGTGTTGTAAGTATATTTATTTATAAATATATGGAGTAATTACAAATATATCAGCCACCTAAGGAAAAGGAGGCTCTCTTTCCTCCTACTTTCCTTTTTCTCCAAACACACACACACACACACACACACACACACACACACACACACACACACGCACACGCACACACCCCTTCCTGGGGGATTATTTGTGGCTATGGCTTGGAAAACTTAAAAAATCCAAAACCAGAAAGAGATTATAAAGGAAAAATGAGGAGGACTTCACCCCAGCCACCCAGTCCCCTGTCTGTCAGTAAAGGCATCAGATGTGTGCAGAGCCACCCATGCCTCAGCATGGCCTCAGGCTGCCGTTCGAGGTGGGCTCCTCCAGGAAACTGCCAGCTCCCACCTTGTGTCTTTACACCAACTCGCTTAATTGGTAAGATTTTCTATCCCATGAGTGAGCCACTAAATATTTCCGTTGAAAGGCTGTGAAAGGTGGGAATGATACGTCCGGAAGCAGCTGTTTGAGTTCCAGAACACCCATCAGGCCAGCTGGAGGTCCCTTTATTATCTCTTTGTTACTGAGATGAGGTCGCTCCCTATAGAGGATCCTGGCTCCGCAAAGGCATTGCCGTTAAAGTGTCCGGCTATATTTACCCGTGACCAGTGGGAGTGACTTTGCTTTTCCAGTCAAAGGTGAAAGATGATTACAAAAGATGATCTAAGCACTGAGGTGACTTCAAAAGAGAGGCAGGAAATGCAATAATATATCTCCATTTCAATCCATTTAGCATCGCCCCCTCTCCCCAAACTAAATACTCCTCTGCGGGTTGTTTTGGCCTTTTGCCATAATTTGTTTGCTAATGAGGAAATTCTTGTCTTGGACTGCCTTCTCTTCAAGGGCACAAAGTGGCAGTGTCTGCAAGGAGTTTTGGATCTAGGAAATAGAAAAGGCCTTCTGTGACCTCCTCCAGGGATCATGTTGTCCTCCGCTGGCAGGGCCAGACTGTTGCCCAGGAGGAGTTCCATAGCACTGTGGAAATTGATCCTTCGCTTACAACTTCAGATCTTTACCCTTTCATCTTTACAACAGACCCCAGATGGATTCATTAGCGTATAGGCTGCCCTACAACAAACACCCACCCTGTATCTTAGACCTAATGGTAATAATATGGGCTCCTAAACCTCTTCCTTCCCTAAAACAGGGGAAGGTGTATTTCCTCAATTCTTCTCATTCATCCACCCACTCAGATTTCAGACTGGTCTAGAAATAAGAGGGTCAGGACGGGAGGCAGGAACATTGAGGCCCTGCTGATCCTCTGGCAGATAATCACCACACTTCTCCAATGCTTGGGCTGGCGTGCTGTCGTGTCGGAATCTCGTTCCGTTGCAAGCAACAGCGAATTGTTCCCCAAATGGCTTAAATTCATAAGGGTGCTCTCCCAGAAACCCTTGGTTTATATTTTACTGGATTCAATCGTAGCACTTCGCCACCCCTAATTCTGAGAGAGCCTAGGAAACTGAGATTTTTATCTGGGCACATTGTCACCTTGAACAAAATTAATAAGCAAATGTGGGGGAGAGTGAAGGGGGGTGGATGTTGGATTTTGGTCAGGAAAACACGTAAGGGTTGCTACATTCCCAGCATCTAATACTGCCCAGCACACAGTAAATGATACATGGTCGTTGTTGAGCGAGTTGTTAAAATGTTAAGACAAGGTCGGATCAAATCCTAGAACGATAAGCCCTTTTCAGGTGTCACTAATATATGTGACTGAGCAAGCATCCTTCAGAAAGTTTCATGGTCACTCAGATAAGTGTATAAGGCAAACATTGAATTGATTCTTTTTGATTCTTGCCCTTCTTGATAAAATACAGAAGGAGAAGGAAAGAGAACTTAGAAGGCCCTTTATATGCTCTAGCCATCCTTACAATAATTGTTGTTCTCAGAGCTGCAAGAGTCTTGACATCAGCTCTTCCCTCCGGAATTTTTATGAATTCCCTGATAAGCATCATATAATAGATCTGAAAGTGTTTCTGTAACTTTATAGAAAATCATCCCCCAAATGGAATGTCATGTATAAACATTGTCTTGGGCTGGTCTTTATTTTATGACACCTTGATCATTGATGAGTTTTCACGAAACAGAGGTGTCTAATGGTGTCTTTGACTTCAGTAGGACCTTGCCAATTCAATACCACAAGGATTAATGAAGCATCAGCTGTATTCCCGGGATTGTGCTGGGCCCTGAGAATACACAGAAGAATCATGTGCTGTTCTCCCTTGTAAAGAAGGTTACAGTCCAGTGTTGAGAGGCATTTTTGACATTTTGACATACATGAGTACTCTCATAGATGGGCAAACATGGTGCTCTAGGATGCTTGGAAAGAATGGAACCAAATTCATCTGGAGAAGCTTCTCAAAGGTTGTTAGAAGCCTCTGTCACCTTGCAGGTCTGTTAACAACTTCTGCATCCTGTAGTTCTTTTCTTTTCCACCAGCTGCATCTCTCTTTGAGTTAAATTCCCTGAGAGAGAGAGCATCTGACTGCAGTATGCACTGAGTGCCCAGGGAGCATCCTTATTGTGTATTCTTATGGCTCCAGCCAACTCTAAATCGGCTGGCCCAGACTATAGATGACTGCCTTTGGCTCAATGGCCTAACTTTGGCCAATTAGCTGTGCTCATGGTAACGCCATTATGTGGTACAGTGCATGGTATCTTATGCATAAAGAATAATTTCATTCAAAAGGATCTCTTGTTTTGGCTGCACTTAGAGCGTACATTTGTAAAACTGGCCAATAGCCATGTCCTTGCATTTTCCCACCTTATTGAATAGTCCCTTGCCTATGAAGTATTTCAATAAATGATTTTATAAATTGTTATTCATTTATAGTTCTATAAACTACTTTCTACTAAAAAAAATTTTGAAACAAAGAATGGTTACTTTTGAGCCCATCTTTCATAAAGTTCTTCAAAAACATATTGGTTAATTTTGAATTACTTGTATTCACTCATTCATTATTTATTTCTCATATTTACTGAGAATCTTCCATCTTTCAGGCACTGTAGGAGTCTGATTTCCAAAGCAAAACTCTTATGCCTAAAACACCAAATTATTGTAGCTACAACAGTAGATGAATACTCAGAGAAATGTAATTTTAATATCAAAAGATCATTGGTCTTAAAAGCAGAAGTTTTAGGATCTAAACTTCATTGTCTATGGAGATGAGAACTTCT
>JAVSCE010002273.1:0-250212 GCA_032199065.1 Smutsia gigantea
CTCACATATGCTGGCACTCTTGTGCATATATATTTATAATGGTTATATCTTCTTGTTGGACTGACCCCTTTATCATTATGTAATGTCCTTTCTTATCTTTTGCTACTTTCTTCGTTTTGAAGTCTATTTTGTCTGATACAAGTACTGCAACACCTGCTTTTTTCTCTTTGTTGTTTGCATGAAATATCTTTTTCCATCCCTTCACTGTTAGTCTGTGTATATCTTTGGATTTGAGGTGAGTTTCTTGTAGGCAGCATATACATGGGTCTTGCTTTTTTATCCATTCTGTTACTCTGTGTCTTTTGATTGGTGCATTCAGTCCATTTACATTTATGGTGATTATTGATAGGTATGTGCTTATTGCCATTGCTGGCTTTAGATTCGTGGTTACCAAGGGTTCAAGGGTTGCTTCTTTACTATCTAACAATCTAACTTAACTTTCTTGTTAAGTTATTGTAAACACAGTCTGATGTTTCTTTATTTCTCTCCTTCTTATTCCTCCTCCTCCATTCTTTCTATAATAGGTGTTTTATTCTTTGCCTTTAGTTGGTATTTGATGGTCTGCTTTCTTTGCTATGATTTTTTTTTTCTCTGGTGACATCTTTTTAGCCTTAGGTGTGCTTCCCTCTAGAGCAGTCCATTTAAGATATCCTGTAGTGGTGGTTTATGAGACGCAAATTCTCTTAACTTTCGTTTATCTGGAAATTGTTTAATCCCTCCATCATATTTAAATGATAATCGTGCTGGATACAATATTCTTGGTTCGAGGCCCTTCTGTTTCATTACGTTAAATATATCATGCCATTCTCTTCTGGCCTGTAAGGTTTCTGTTGAGAAGTCTGATGATAGTCTGATGGGTTTTCCTTTGTAGGTGATCTTTTTTCTCTCTAGCTGCCTTTAATACCCTGTCTTTATCTTTGATCTTTGCCATCTTAATTATTATGTGTCTTGGTGTTGTCTTCCTTGGGTCCCTTGTGTTGGGAGATCTATGAGCTTCGGTGGACTGCGAGACTACTTCCTTCCCCAGCGAGGGAAAGTTTTCAGCAATTATTTCTTCAAAGACACTTTCTATCCCTTTTTCTCTCTCTTCTTCCTCTGGTACTCCTATAATGCGAATATTGTTCCGTTTGGATTGGTCACACAGTTCTCTTAATATTCTTTCATTCCTAGAAATCCTTTTATCTCTCTCTGCCTCAGCTGCTCTGTACTCCTGTTCTCTGTTTTCTATTCCATTAACAGTCTCTTGCATCTCATCCATTCTGCTGTTAAGCCCGTCGATCGTTTGTCTGATTTCTGCATTGTCTTTCCTCAGTTCCCTCACTTCCTCCCTCAGCTCTTGCACATTTCTCTGTAGGTCCATCAGCATGGTTATGACTTTTATTCTAAATTCTTTTTCAGGGAGGCTGTGCATTTCCATCCCTTCAGACTCCCTCTCTGGGGTTGTCTGGTTGATTTTGGTCTGAACCATATTCCTCTGTCTTTTCATGGCTGTATAATTTGGTCACTGATAGTTGCCACGTATGTCAGCTGGGCTCTTTAAGACTTTAAAAAGAGAAGAAAAAAAAAGAGAAAAAAAAATAGAAAAAAAGAAAAAAAAGAAAAAAGAGAAAGAAAGAAAAAAAAAAGAAAAAAAAGAAAGAAAAGAAAAAACAAAAACAAAACAAAAAACAAAACAAAAAAAACAAAAACAAAAAAATGCCCACCGGACGTAGATTCTGTGGGAATGCTCTAGGTGGCGCTATTGCCCCACTATTCCACAGCTGTGACTGTGCCGCTCCGCAGGGCCCTTTATCGCTCTGGCAGGGGTGGGAACGAATAGGAGGCTGTTGATCTCAGTGAGAAGTGTTAAGTATGGCTGCGCTTCCTCAGTCGCCAGCTAAGGCGTCTGAAACTCCCCAGGACTCCCAGCCTGCTGGGCTGAGTGTGCTGGGGTGATCCGGCTCCTCCGCTGGGCTCCTGTCTCTTTAAGACCGCTGAGGAAAGTGCGCACTTTTTTTTTCCTTCCCAGAGCCGGCTGCAAGCCCCCTGGCGCGTTCCCCGCTCAGATCCTGCCGCTCTGTCTCTCCAATCTCCGCTGCACTGCGCAATGTGGGTCAGCGCTCCCCGCGCGGATCACCGCGGCTGGCTACTTCGCGGGGTGTGCTTCCTCTCCCTCCCGGCTCTGAATCCTCTCCTCCCGCCGGTGCGCTGGGGTGGGGGAGGGCTCGGGTCCGCCGGGTCGCGGCTCCGTATCTTACCCGCCTCTTGGGGTGCCGAGTCCTCTCGGGTGTAGCTGCACGCTGTGCGCTTTCCTGTGTATTCTCGTCTCTCTTTTAGGAATAGATGTATTTTCTGTGTTTTCGTAGATAAATATAGTGTTGGGAGGAGATTTCTGCCGCCCTGCTCACACCGCCATCTTCCCGGAAGTTCCAGGAAGTTAAATGAGAAGGAAAAGTGGGGACGTGTTAGTTGGTGTGATGTAACAACAGAAGGCATGTAACCTTTTTCTGGGAGAATGGGGAAGTAAATGGAATAAGAAATATAGTATAATTGCCTATCAGCATTAAGGGTTCTCTTAAGGTTCATGGCTTTTAAAATCAAATGAGACCAATCACTACGGTAGTTCTGAAGTTATATTCAGTGGCACAGGTGCTGAAAAGGAACAGTCAGTCAATCGGGTTCAACTCTAGTTTGAGGTTTGGCTAAGCAAGTAAAATGAAGAGAAGGATAAGGGAACTGAGGTTCAATTATAAAGGGGATAATAATAGGAACTGATCACGGAATTTAAGCTGGCTAAATTGGAAGAAGGAACATTAGGGAAGTGAGGCACAGTAAAACGGTCACAGGATCAAGTGACTGGATGTTGCAGAGGGGTAGAGACATTGTTAGAGTTGGGGTATGAGAGAAAAATAAGAGCTAACAGTTAGAGAAAAGGACGCATGAAACAGAGATTATAAGGGTCAAAGTTTCTGGTAGTGACAAGATGTAGTTGTGACCATGGCTCAGGCAGGGTGAAAGACAAAATCATTAAGGAAGATTTTCTTGAATTTCCAGGACAATAAAATCAGAATAAATTTAAGAGTAGCTGTAAGTAAACTTCAGACTCCTTACAATTTTACAATGAAATAAAATTATACACCATTATTAGGGATTTTGAATAATGATAGTCCAAAGTGAAGGTAGGCATCAAAAATTTGCAACAAAGAAAAGAAAACATAAAACCATTTAAATGAAATTTGATTAGGACAAGGCTGTGTTGTTATAAGACAAATTCTCATCTTATAATGGCTTTCTCAGAAGTTTATATATAATCTATCTATATATCATATATCATGATATTTATGTTATTTTTTCCCATTTTATGAATTACTGGAAAAAGGCAAATAATCATTCCAATAGATGCAGACCTTGTTCTAAATTTTGATGTTAGAATCTATCAAATACATCATATAAAGGAAAACTCTAGAATTATGCCAAATGGGGCATAATGGAAGTCTTACAGAAATTAAGAGACATTATAAAAGTAGAACCTCAAGGAAAACGGTGTTTATGGCTCTTTAATAGGAAAATTTCTTATAATTCACAGATCAATTCATTCACCTGAAAAACTGTATTTACAGTACAGAAATAATGCTAATAATGCTAAGTACTACCTCCATTACAATGAGATAAGGTCAAAACTAAAGATAAGAATTAAAAACCTGAGTTCTTTTCCTAAACATGTAAACATAGGTTGAGGGAAAAAAGCCTTCTCTTTGGCAATTGCTGTATTACTCAGGTTGCTTTGCAGTATCCATTGTAAATATTTCTGTACATCACTCTGTAAGGAGGTCACAAAAAGTGAAAATTGTTAATTAGGTAACATGTATATGGATCTTTAAGTTATTGAAATCCATGTTTATTATTTAAATGATAAGGCTATAAATATATTTTGATCTGAGAAATTACTGTTAAAATTACTTAAAAGTTACTTAAAAATGAGCAATGCTTTTAGTTCATTAGAAGTTTCTGAATGTAAAATTTCTGAACAGGTATAAGGAACGTTCTGATGTCTTTGATCAAGTTCAAGTATTTCACATAACAAACCCAGATTGTTTAAAAGAAAAAAGTTCTACTATAGTTTAGGCTAAGAGTTAAACACAGACCCTACAATATATTTATTTAAAATCCTCCTCATATCCTAGTTAACAGACTAAAAATACCAAAGAAAAAGTTGGTTATTATTCCATAATAATGGTATCTTCCTCCTTTCTAATAGCAAAAAGTATGTTTGAAATAGTTTGTTCAAAATATGTGACATGATTTCTTGGCCTCAGTCTTACTGTTATTTTTTCCAGCTTGTTTAAACTCTGAGTTATTTTTGTACTTTCCTATAGAAAAGTAGTAGTTACTTGTTCCTTAAGTATTTTGGCAGGGGCAATAAAGATGGATGCTTTAAATAAGATATAATTGGATCTTATACTAGCTGGCCTCTCTCTTGTCAGGGATAATCATTAACCATCATTAAATGAGTCATATTTTCCTAATCCTGGTGTACCTTACATAGTTTTCTATGTGAAATACAGCTTTATTACCAATCAAGGTTAATCACTGGTCTTGATTTTTTTGTGAGAAGGAAGACTTATATTTTAAACCAATGATGATATGTCCTTTCTACATAGCAGTTACACAGCTCTCTTTTAATTCTATAGAAAATCATTCTAACCATTTTTCATGTAATAAGTAACAGATGGGCAAAAGTGAATTATATATATCTGATCATCCTGGTCAAATTTTGAATCTGGCAGATTTTCTTGAGCAGAGTGAACAAATCAGTTTATAACAGGAAGCATACTTAACAGAAACATGGAACTATGTACTGACAGAATAGAAATGTACAACCTTTTTGCTTATTACTAACTCAAATATATTTTAAAATTAAGAATAAATTAAAACAATTGGATATTTATCATCTGTTCATAAACTGAAAACCTAATTTATAGATATGTATCTTCAGTTTACCTTACTGCTGATGATTGCCCGTACTTCATCATCTGGTGACGTGGGAGTCCCAGATATATCAGGATTACTATTACTAAGGCTCCGAGAACGGTTTAAATTAAGGCTTGCAGGTCTCACAGCAGATCTAGCCATTGTGGCATAGTGCACTGATCCTCCCAAACCCCCAGGACCTACAGTTGTATAAAAAAACAGTGCATAATTAAACAAAGAAAATTAATCAGGGAAAGACCTGAAAAAAATCTCTGCCACTTTACAAAATTCTATAAAGTTCATGAATTGCTTTTATTTCTAAATGAAAAATACTATAAGTAAGAAAGAAAAGTACTCAGGACCTACTGATAGCTATACAGAGATATTCTATTTTACGGCAGTTGATGAAACCATATAAATAAAATCATTGTCTCTTCAATGTTTTTATGATTACATATTATATATACAATAAAAAATAAAAGTAATGGAAAACACATACACATATTACCTTCACTTAGATACGGGTGTATTTAGGACCCAAAATGTTCCAGCTGATGTTTCTCCCTTTTTTCCCACCCCTTCTGCTCTGCCCTTTGATACACAGTCACTAAAGGGAGAGCCAATTTACTGTCAACATCTCTTAAGCCAGACAAGGCTTTATTTCTCTATCTTCAGTGACAATCTGAACTATAACAAAATGGCATCTTTATGATATACATATACATATATGTACTTATGTGTGTACTAAAGATAATTCTCCTAAGACCCCAGGTTATATAAAAAAGATTTTTTTTTGTCTAAAATCAAGCCCGAAACCATCATTCAACCATGTTCTATTAATATAAAAAATACCCAGCAATTGTAGACATAATTCACCTCCATTTTTCTTAAAGAAATATTTCTGAGTGTTATTTTGCAAGTGACACGCACCTGTCAACTAATTAATTTATACAGTCTTTCGGGTCAGCATGTAGAAAAGATGTTTTACAAAATCTGTGGGATTCAATAGTGTACTGAAAGAAAGGGTAGATGGAGGAGAATTATATATAGTCCACAACCACTTACGCACTCAGGGCCTCAAAATGGTATAATTTAAAAAATCAAGTTTGGAAGTTATGAACTAGAATGAGTCAATTACTTCTCTTTTTGCAATTAAGTAAAGAAATAAAATGAACTAAAACAGAGTCAGATTACTATTATGCCTTGTTTTCATAATGAATGTCATAATTATTTGTCACCATTATTAACGTTAGCATTGTCAATAGCTGGAAAAGGGCACTTACCATTGTCACTAGTGATGAATGATGACTCACAGAGACAAATATGTGAGCAGGTCGTAAGGTATGCACAACATACTCATTAACAAACTGAACTAAAGAGTTATTCAAACTAAGACATTCCCCCACTCCCACCTCCCCACACTGCCATATAAAAAGCAAGTAGCTATTAAGGGCTCTAATATTCACAAAGACTATATTATTTTATTGATATGAAGACATTAGAACTTTCTTTATATTGTTGTAGGTTTCACAGGGTTATTAGGAAACTACCGAGCCATCAAATTTCCTCTTTAATGTCCAGTAGCACTCCTAATGACAAATACAACATTCTATTTATCTTAATAGGGAATAATAAAATACTTCCAGAGACAGAAGTTATTTTCAAGGTTCATTTCCAAGAATTAATTAAACCAAGATCTCTCTAATTCAAATTAAAGGAAGCTGTATAAACAATGATGCTTTAATATGTAATCTATTTATCCTTTTAACTTCAGCAACTATCATAGTCCATGGTACTTAGCAGGCATTCAATAAATGTTTGCTGTTGAATGAATAGATCACGCTATGGACTACAAGATTATTTCAGTACTGAAATGAACACACAGTCTATTTAAGACAGTTTCATAATAAAAAGAATAACATACCTGGTGATGGTGAATTAGGGTAAGTATTAGGTAGTCTAAAAACATAATAGATATATGACGCAAGAAAGCTGTTCCTGCCATGCTGGTCATGATTTCCTTCCAAGTTTTTGTGAAGCCGATTTATAATGGACGCCATGGCTTCAAAAGATGCTTGACCTAAATTAACTTTTAAGAAGGAAGAAAATATTTTTGCATTAATTTTTTTTTGATTGTCAAGTTCCAAAAGGTCAAGGTTTTGTCAACTTTGTGTTAAGTATAGTGATTATATATAGTAAGTATATAAAGATGACATTTGATGCTGATTTTAGTGACATCTTGTATTAGCTAAATCAAAAATACTATCTAAACAAAATGAGAAAAAACTCATTTTACTAATATAACAAGAAAATTATATGAGTTTGCTTAGTCAAAACACAAAGCATTATCTAACAGGTACCCATTATTTTGTAAAATAACACAAAGCACATAAGAAAAGAAATCTGTCTTGTTTATCACCTTTGAGAAGTAACTTCTGATTTTAAAGATGATTTAGAAAACCTATATAGCACATAATGACACGTTACTTTTGTTTTTAAAAAATTAAAAACGTTAACAACAAACATGAATTATTAAAAATATCAACTTAAGAGAATAAGTAACTTGATTGAAGTAGGTGAACCTATAAAAGGATTGGGAGAAAAAAAAAGTAGAAAAAACAGGTTGAGGTAAGACTGTATAGCATTTTAAGTGCCAGGCTAAGCAATATTTAATTCCCAGACATTCAAGTCGGTACATAGCAAGAATTCTGTAAAAGTTGGGAAATTCTGGGAGCACAGCAAATAAATGGATAAACCAGACAGCTATTTTAAGCAACAGAGCCTCAGATTCTATGATTTTTTAAATCAAGACAGGAAATTATGAATATATAATAATTAAGTTTTCCAAAAAATGGAATAATCAGATAAAGTGGTCATTTAAGAAGATCAATTTATACACATACTGAACTAGAAAAGAAAGAGACTAGAGAGAGGGAAACCTAAGTGGGGTTTAGCAAGCCTACCTATGTTCCTGGTTAACTCCTCTTCCTTTTTCTCATAGCAGCTATTGCAAACCATCAGAATCCTTCTCAACACTCAGGTCCCCTTTCTCCCTTCTTAGAAAATCTTGCTTTTTATCTCACAGTAAAGATTTATAAAGCATGAAAGTCCTCTAGTTTTTACTACAAATTTATCTAAATCTGAAAACATTTTTATTTCCTTTCCAAAGGAAGCAGTAGTGCTCCTCTCCTATAAGAATGATCCATCCACTTTCTCTTCTGTCCTATGGACTTGCTTCCTTAATTAAATCCTATCACACCTCTATGTTTCTCCCCTGGAACTAGTTTCTCAAAGCATACAGACATGCTCTAATCTCTCCATTCTTATGCCCTAATCAACACTGCTTCCTCTTCTAACTAAATTTCCTTAAAGATCAGTATATGCTTTATGCTTTTCGTATTGCTTTCATCATCTACTGTTTACTACTTAATTTTCTGTAATCTGGTTTCTACTTTCACTATTTGACTAAAACTATTCTTGTTAATTTCACCAGTGGCCACTTCTTCAGTATAGTAGGTAAGAATGGGACTCTGGAATCAGTTGCTTGAGTTTGAATCCTCAGGCAATTTTTTTAAGCATCATGTTTGTCACTTTATTCATTTGTGAAATAGTGTTAATAATGATAACTATACAGAGTGTTGTGAGGATTCCATATGTTAATATAAATAAAGCACATAGCACTATTCCTGGCACATAATAAATGCTATGCAAGTGTTTGTTACTACTGTTATTATTATTTTACTTACACAATCTACAAAAATGAACAATGCTAACTTTCTAAAAACCTTCTCCTATAACTTTTTTTAAAATTGAAGTATAGTTGATATACAATACTATATTGGTTTCAAGTATACAACCTAGTGATTTGTCCTAAGACTCTGTAACAGTACTCTCTACGAATCTCTTCAATACTTCTTAACCCACCCTTTCTTTCTCCATCCCACTGTCACTTGCCTTATTAGGACCTCATAGTTTTTTTTATGTTAAAAATAGATTAAATTTATGCATCAAAAATAGAATTGAGATACAAGTAGTATTTGTTTTTCTGTACATGGAGAGTTTGTATGACATTTCCATAAAGGACTAAAGGATAGAATACTTGGGAATAGAGATATTCAAACAGCTGAAATATACCTACTCCCTGGTATTATTCCCATTTAGGTGTTATTCTGATATTGAAGATAGAATGAAAACCCCCTTACTTCGATTCAGAAAGCAGAGCCCTCATGACGTCAAACAGGACAGAATTAGCACCTAAGCTTTTCACCATCTCCAGTTGAATCAGCTATATTTTGACCCCCTTTTATTTTCTAGTGAAGTGCTGGAGTGTTAAAAATGTGACATAATTTTTGTTACCGAATTTTCGACATGGTGAGAAATCACTTGCTACAGGGAGAATTTTCACCTGAATATAGTACAACTCTGGATTGAGGTAGATCATGTTTATATGCTAGAACAGAAAACTGCATTTTTATTCTTTGATATAATGTGGGTGATATTCTCTAGCACTGTAAAGTCTTGAGGCTGACTGGCCATGCTAACACGTGGGTGAAGGTACTGATCAGAATTTTCAAAAAGGGCTTTTATTGAAACTGTCCTGATCATAAGCCTTAGTTTATATTTTTAAAAGGTTTTAATATTTACTGTGAAATTCTTTTAATAACAATACAAAATATTTTAGCTTACTTAAAGGAATACATGTTATGTGTAGAAAGTTTAGAATACACAGAAAAGTAAAAATAAGAAAAAACTGTTAAAAAAATCTCATCTTCTAGAGGTAATGACTGTTAAAATATTGACAATACTGTCAATTTTCTATGCAAAGGCATATTAAAAAATCAATCTTTCTAATATAAATGGTGTTATTTCCTTTTATGTTTTTAAACATAAAGTTATATAATAAACATTTCTTCTAATTGTTATTTAAAAATTTATCATGGTTGCATGATATATACTATGCAGTACAAAAGCTTATTAATTGTTGCTTTGGGAAACTTCCGTAGTCTATGATTATTTGATGTATAAAATGATGTCCCAGCTTATGTTAAAGCTGCAATGCAATTTTAATTGTGTCCTTGAGAGAAACTCTTGCCTGGGTGTGGTAGATGGAGGAGTGTACATTGCTGTATGGTTTATAATAGCTAATTCTTCTGTCAATAAGGCATTGGTAAGGACCTCAGTTTTTTGTATCAAATTCTACAAGATTCCTAATTTGTCTCCCTGCCTCCAGATTTTCCCACTTTCAAAGCATCTCCATGCAGCACAGTCATCTCTATAAAAAACAAACTTGGTCACATTATTTCCCTATTTAAGACAAGAAGATACTCCAAATGTTGTTGATTTCTTATAGAACAATAGTCACAATTCCCTAAAATGTCATGGAAGATTGTATATGATCTCCCTACCAATATATCTCTAATCACCAACCCTCCAATTTATAATTGATTATTTATAATTCTCCCCAAATATCCAGGTTCGTTTATCTGTGTACTATTCACATGCTGTCTCATCACTCTGGACTAGTTATTTACCTGTCAGACTCCTACTCCTCATCTTTATGCTCAACTCAAGAATTATCCCTACTAAGAAGCCTCCCCTTTAAAAAAAAAGTCCCAAGGAACTGTTACTCTTCCCTTGTTGTGCCACCCACTAACACAAAATTTCTGTAACAGGTTAGCTGACATTTTTTACATGCTCAACTAGTTTGCAAGATTTGGGTGGAATGTGTTAGCAAAAGTAGATGAATAAATCTTGGGAAAAGGGTAGGAAACAGGACCATCTCTCCTTCCAAAACAACACAGACAAATAAAGAGATTTTAAGTTAATGAAGAAAAGAACAACTACAATAAATAGAGGATAGTGGGTGACTGAAAATATAGTCTAGGTAGACAACACGTAAAATGAAACACTTATCTGTTTGCTTGGGAGATCCTTAAAATTAAGAACCAAGCCTTAGACAGTGCCTATCAGTATCTGGTACATAGTAAGTGCTTAATAAATATTTTTTGAGTGAATAAATGAATTCATTTCCATAATTTGAGTAGAAGTCTATGTGGCATATTTTACAAAAACAGACAAAAGATAGTTATTTTTCTGGCATAGAAACAAATAAATAACAACCTTCTCTTCCTCCACTCCCCCAAAACTAAATACAGTCTTTATAGATAGCAATTAAGAATCATGGTTCTATTTCTGCAAAAGTTAGAAATGCCTAATTATAAATTTCATTTTTCCCCAAATGTAAATTAATTACCTATTTGGCCAGCAATGACAGGAGGTCTAACAACTAAAAGTATGAGTTTATCAAGTAGAAGATGAAGAAATCGGACCACTGGTTCCAACTGAGATGAACTCAGTGCTGAAATACTGCTCTTCAATTCATTTTCTAAGTTATTTTCCATGATTCGCATGTCTCCAATTCGGACTGGGAACATGTGCTCATCCAGAGCATTAACCAGGGCAAAAAACTTGTCAAGATGAGGATCCTAAAACAAAGAATAAACAAAAGCACTTAACAATTGTAACTCTGTAAATTCCCCAAACTATGGACCACTTGTATAATATCTCATTTTAATTGATAATACAAAAAATACATGTATGTGCAATCATTGTTCCCAATTAAACACTAGCTCTATTCTCATTTATTATTGTAAAGTAGCCACTTCAAAAACCATTGGTTACTCAAGAAATCCACCGACACTAATCAAGGATTTGTTTTTTCCAGTGTGAGTCTTCCTTATTGTTTTAGAGCTCAATTATTGTGGCAGGTTTATTAGTAACCAACCTAGGTCCATTATTAATTTATTACCTACCTCTCAGATCCATTCAAGCCCACCATTTCTACCACATTTTGTAATGGGGAACTAGACTCTTCAAACTACATTTCTCCTCTGTCAGCTGGCTGTGGTTAGGCTCTGATAACAGAGGGTACAGGAAACAGTCTCCTAGGCTTGAAGAGTTAGAAGGAACTTTCCTTCTTCCTGTTTGTTTTCCTGATGGCAGATAGCAGATGCGAGTGCTGTGGATCAGAAGTGAGAGACATGGGCAGCAGGCTTCACCACATCAAGTGCCCTCCACTAGGTTTCCTTAGTACCACATATGGCACACGATGCTTTCCTGAAGCAGCAGCGTCCTATCTCAGAAGTCTGATTTTCAGCCTTCAGGAGCCTTAGGTTTCCAAGTTCCTTTCTTTTCACTCTCTGCAACTGTTATTTCTTTAAAATAATTGAATTCTCTTTTATCTCACTTAGTAGTGAACTACCTTTAACCAAGTTAACAATTATATATATATAAAATTTCTCCTTTCAAATTACTGGTACTTCCCAGTTCTGCCTGAATCCTGACTGCCATTACTAACCCTCCACTACACTAACAGAACCACACACAGTCTAATCTAAGCATTACTGGGCCCAGTCCCAGGGTAGATGCTTGCTCTTGCAGGCTCCTCTACACCTAGATCACCAAGTGCTGTAGTTCTGATCAACAAGATGTGAGCAAAAGTCTGTGGGAACTTTGAGAAGACTTTTATTTAGTTAAAAATGAAAACAAACTTTAAGAAAAGGTAGTAATGCTGAACCCTTCACTTTATAATTCTAATATTGCTCTAATTTGAGATGTATGTTTTAAATGAATAAAAAATAATTCTATTGAGTTCTAACTATATATCCAGTAAATGTCAAAGAGCTACAAGCAAAGTATAAAACATCTTAAGAAACATTTATTGTCTTCAATTGATCCTTTTAAAAAGATTATAATGTGTGATGAAATTGTTTTATATATTTGCAAAATTTATAAACTTTTGAGTAGTAGTCATAAGATTGTGAATGCCAAGGTGCTACACAGTAGACACTTCCCCTTTATTTTTCCCCTACACATTACAGATTATAAATCATCTATATAACATATTTTGCCAAAACCCTTCTTTGTCACATAAAGACAACACATGTATCTGCCTCCATACAAGTTAGAAGTAAATGATAAATGAACTCTAAAAACAGAAAACAATGATTATAGAAATAAAAAACTGTGAAAAAAATATTTTTATACTTAAGATATATGATACCAAGACTACTTCTATTAAGGGAAAGAATACATTTCAACAGCATACTATAGTGTCAGTCTTATTATCAGAAGCATGAGAACTATAGGAACACAGGGCATATCCAGTAACAGAAAAAACTCCACTGGAGCCATTCTTTTACTGGGACCTACCTGTGTACGGCTAAATAAAGCCTATATACTACGCCTTTTGTTTTAAAACATTATAATATAAAGTTCCTTTTTCTTCTTATTTTTCTCTACCTTGCTGTACAGAGAAGAGTTAATATAGAACGCTTAAGACTGCTATCATCTGAGGTCAGCCCTTCACTGGTGTCTGGGAACTTGGATTTCAGGAGGGTGACCACGATTAGAGGATGGCTCACAATGCCCAAACTTGTTTGTGCAAACAATATGGTTTATGCCAAACACCTGCTTTCCTCCTGGGAATCTAGAATTTTTGTATGTGTTAGGCAGAGGATGCCTATGTGACAAGTCTGTAGTAAAAACCTAGGGAACTGAGTCTCTAATGAGCTTCCCTGGTAGATAGCATTTCACTCATGTTTTTTCAACCTGCCCCGTGTGACTTCTTTAGGAGAGGATTCTTGGAAGGCTGTGCTTTATTTCCTCTGGACTTAAACTCTTTTTCCTTAGCTGACTTTGTTTTGTATCTTTTACTAAAATAAATCATAGCTGTGAATATGACTATATTCTGAGTTCTGCAAGTTCTGCTAGAAAATCATTGAACTTCAGGGTGGTCTTGTGGTGAACTTGAGGGCTGCACACTTCCCCTTCCATTTTCAAGCTGGAGAACCCCTGTATTCCATTTCAAATTTACCTTTTCTCACTCTATGCTTTCTCCCTGGAAAATCACATTCTCCAGTATAGTTTCAACTGTCACATTTAGTCTGTCACCTCCAATCCTGAACTCCAAATTAATTACTACTGCCTATAGGACATCTTTATCTAAAGTGCATAAGCTCTTCAAACTCCATGGGCCAAAAAATAACAGAGGTCCATAACTGCTCATGGAGAGCATAAGCCTTAGCATGTTCCCAATATACTTCTTTCATGTTTTCTATTTGGGTTAGAAATCACTGTCTATCTTGACTCTAAATTCTGTGGCATTCAAGGGCCTTCATAATCTGCCACCAGTCTGTTCTATCCTCATCTACTATGACTTTCCAGTAACTTTAAATTGCATTCACACCATTTACCCATCTCTAAACAGACTACTAGTCTCTTTCCACTTGCTTTTTATCATGTGAGTTGCTCACCCTCTATCTGTGCTGTCTGCTCATCAATGCAGCATCTCAATTCCTGCAGAACAGACAACTGTCTTCTCTGTGCTTGAAAGGATTTAGTTCACATATCTAACAAAGTATTAATTTTATTGTATTATAATTATTGTTACATTTTGACCTATTACATTGTAAGGCCTTGAAGGGAGGGCTTTCCTTGACAGGTGAAAACATTCCTGACCTCACGGAGCTTACAGTCTAAACAAATGCATATGTATGTATATGTGTACACACACACACATACACAACCATAAAACCTGGGAGAAAGAGCAAGTGAGAGAGAGAGAGCAACAAGCAATCATAAGCATAGGGTAAGATAATACAGAGTGATAGGGCTGCTATGTTTAAGAAGAACCACTAGAAAAGGCCTCTCTGAGGTAAGGAACACCCTTAATGAAGAGAAGTGAATGTCAGGAGGAAAAGTACTTCAGCTAGAGAAAGAGCACATATAAAGGCCACGAGGAGAGCCTGGCATATCCTAGATACACAGTGAAGAATACGGAGAAAATGACCCTTAAGAAGTCTTTCCATTTGAAATGAATGAGTCTATGAGAAATAAAATGAGTTGGAAGATCTTTTTTCAATTCTAATACGTAATTCTGCTACGTATCTGAAACTTAAAAAAAAATCACTTAATTGTTCAAAATGAAGTCAATGACATTTTGAAAAGCAAAATATTTGCTTTGGTTGATGTTAAATGCCATTTTGTTGATTCTTGTAAGAAGTAACTTCTAAATCTATACATTTTAAACTAACATATAGTCTCATAAGCCTTTGAGTAAATAACAAAATGGATTTAATAGACAATATGTTCGATTCATTCAAGTGATATTTGATCATAAAAATTATTAACTCACTTACTTGTGTATGGATAGATGAAACAGCAACAACTTCAACATTAAAAACACCTTTGTGATTATCTACCCATTTCATGCCAGGCAGAGGAACCTATAAGATATTAAATATAATGATTGCAGATGCTTATGCTGATCATGAGTTTTGAAAACAAAAATTATAATATCTCAATGAGAAAAAATACTGTGGACATATTTTTATGTGCTGTAAATATATGTAAAAATTATGCTTTATTGTTATTACAAAATCAGTGTGTTTCCTACAAGAGAATTAAAAGTCTCAAGAAGCAAAAAGCAGGAAACATACACTTAAAATTCTATTTTCCCAGAGATATGTATCATTTATATCATCCCAAATCTTCCTCTACACATATATTTTTATACATACCTTTACATAGGTTATATCAAACATATTTTGAAAAACCTGTTTTTCATATTACATTGTGAATCTCTTTTTATGTTAATAAATTCAGATCTGCAGCATCACTTTAATGGTTTATAATATCCTATTTCCTTAAACATCTTATTATGTTTTTATTGGGCTTTAAAACATTCACATACAAAGGAAGTCTGTTTTAGAGATCAGCAAACATTTTTTTCCCTGATGTAAAGTACTAGGAATGTGAATTAAAATTACATCATAAGGGGGCTCAAGATGACGGTGTGAGTAGGGCAGCGGAAATCTCCTCCCAAAACCATGTATATTTTTGAAAATAAAACAAATACAACTACTCCTGTAAGAGAGACCAGAAGATACAGTACAACAGGCAGGCTACATCTACATCTGCAAGAACTCAGCATCTCACAAAGACAGTAAGATACAAACTTGTGACCCAGCGGGACCCAAGCACTCCCCCAACCCCAGCTCACGGGCAGGAGGAAAAGAATCAGAGTGGGGAGAAAAAGGGAGTGGAAGCAGAGGACTGCTAAATAACCAGCCCTAGTAATCTGTACTGTGAGCACAGACATACATTGCATGGTGTACTGGATATTACAGAGATGGAAAAGTAAAATCAGAGATGGAGACGGTGAGCGGTTCTCCACAGTCGGCTCCCTGGGACAAAAGAAAAGCGGGCGCTTTTTTAAAGTCTTAAAGGGACAAGGGCTTAACACATGTATAAATTTGTCCAGGCACACTCAGCCCAACAGGCTGGGAACCTTAAGGAACTTCAGGTGCCCTAACCCCCTGGGGGGTTACCCAGCCCTGAAGCCCCTCATGGAGATAAGCAGCCTGCCATTCATTCACCCCAGGCCAGCGCTGCAAGCAAACCGGCTGACCCACCACAGCTGCAGAGCAGCTGGGGAACAGCCCTGCCCACAGCAACCACACAGAGTCTTCTCCCATCAAACAGCTAACTGGGACAGACCCAGAGGCTACCGCCGGCGCACAGCTGCCCAGCACAGACAGAGGAACCCAGAGCAAGGTCCGGAAGGCAAGAAGAGGAGCCATTCTCGCAAAAGAACACATCCGGTGCGGCTGCAACCCCCTGCAAGGCTCTAGGCTATCCCAAGGGACACCCCGCCCACGGCAGCTCAGGGGATTATCCCAGAGACAGCTCCGGGTGTGCAGGTAACTGACACAGGCAGCAGAGATGGGCAAGGCGACCAGAAAAAATGAAGGGACATTGTTCTCCCAACTGACACACGTGCCACATGCCTGTGACCACTTCTATCACCATGAAAAGGCAGAAGAATTTGGTCAACTCAAAAATCACTCAGACAACCCCAGAGAGAGGGACTGGTGAGATAGATATAACCGATCTTCCTGAAAAAGAATTCAAAATAAAAGTCATAACCATGCTGATGTACCTGCAGAGAAATATGCAAGAGCTAAAAGATGAAGTCCAGAGGGAGATAACAGAAATGAAACAATCGATAGAAGGTCTTAAGAGTACACTGGACGAGGTGTAAGAGACTGTTAATGGAATAGAAATCAGAGAACAGGAATACAGAGAAGCTGAGGCAGACAGATAAAAGGATCTCCAGGAATTAAAAAATATTAAGAGAACTGTGTGAACAATCCAAAAGGAACAATATTCACATTATAGGGGTATGAGCAGAAGAACAGAGAGAAAAAGGGATAGAAAGAGTCTTTGAAGAAATAATTGCTGAAAAATTCCCCAAGCTGAGGAAGGAAATAGTCTCTCAGACCATGGAAGCCCACAGATCTCCCAACACAAGGAACCCAAGGAGGACAAAACAAAGACATAAAATAATTAAAATAGCAAAGATCAAAGAAAAGGACAGAGTATTAAAGGCAGCAAGAAAGAGAAAAAAGATCGCCTACAAAGGAAAACCCATCAGGCTATCATCAGACTTCTCAACAGAAAACTTACAGGCCAGAAGATAATGACATGATATATTTAATGCAATGAAAGAGAAGGGCCATGAAACAAGAATACTGTATCCAGCACGATTATCATTTAAATTTGAAGGAGGGATTAAACAATTCCCAGACAAGCAAAAGTTGAGGGAATTTGCCTCCCACCAACCACCTCTACAGGATATTTTAAAGGGACTGCTCTAGACGGAAGCACTCCTAAGGCTAAATAGATGTCACCAGAGAAAATAAAATCACAGCAAAGAAAGCAGACCAACCAAATACGAACTAAAGCCAATAAATAAAATCAACTATACACAAAAACAGTCAAAGGAAACACAAAAGAGTACAGAATAAAACACCTAACATATAAAGAATGGAGGAGAAAGAATAAGAAGGGAGAGAAATAAAGAATCATTAGGCTGTGTTTATAATAGCTTAATAAGGGAGTTAAGTAAGATGGTTAGATAGTAAAGAAGCTACCCCTGAACCTTTGGTAACCAAGAATCCAAAGCCTGCAATGGCAATAAATACATATCTTTCAATAATCACCCTAAATGTAAATGGACTGAATGCACCAATCAAGACACAGATTAATAGAATGGATAAAAAAGCAAGACCCATCTATATGCTGCTTACAAGAGACTCACCTCAAACCCAAAGACATACACAGACTAAAAGTGAAGGGATGGAAAAAGATATTTCATGCAAACAACAGGAAGAAAAAAGCAGGTGTTGCAGTGCTTGTATCAGACAAAACAGACCTCAAAACAAAGACAGTAACAAGAGCTAAAGAAGGACATTACATAAGGATAAAAGGGTCAGTCCAACAAGAGGATATAACCATTATAAATATATATGTACCCAACACAGGAGCACTGACATACGTGAAACAACAGAATTAAAAGAGGAAATAGAATGCAATGCATTCATTTTAGGAGACTTCAACACACAACTCACTCCAAAGGACAGACCAACCAGACAGAAAATAAGTTAATGACACAGAGGCACTGAACAACACACTAGAGCAGATGGACATAACAGACATGTACAGAACTCTACACCCAAAAGCAGCAGGATACACATTCTTCTCAAGAGCACATGGAACATTTTCCAGAAGAGACCACATACTAGGCCATAAAAAGAGCCCCAGTAAATTCAAAAAGATTGAAATTTTACCAACTAACTTCTCAGATCACAAAGGTATAAAACTAGAAATAAACTGTACAAAGAAAACGAAAAGGCTCACAAATAAATGGAAGCTTAACATGCTCCTAAATAATCAATGATTCAATGACAAAATTAAAACAGAGATCAAGCAATATATGGAGACAAATGACAACAACAGCACAAAGTACCAACTTCTGTGGGACACAGTGAAGGCAGTTCTAAGAGGACAGTATATAGTAATCCAGGTGTATTTAAAGAAGGAAGAACAATCCCAAATGAATAGTCTAAAGTCACAATTATTGAAACTAGAAAAGGAAGAACAAATGAGGCCCAAAGTCAGCAGAAGGAGGGACATAATAAAGATCAGAGAAGAAGTAAGTAAAATTGAGAATAAAATAGAAAAAAATCAATGAAACCAAGAGCTGGTTCTTTGAAAAAATAAACAAAATAGATAAACCCCTATTCAGACTTATTATGAGAAAAAGAGAATCTACACACAGAAAAAGAATCAAAATGAGAAAGGAAAAATCACTATGGACAACACAGAAATATAAAGAAATACACAGAATACTATGAAAATCTATATGCTAACAAACTGGAAAACCTAGAAGAAATGGACAACTTCCTAGAAAAATACAAACTTCCAAGACTGACAAAGGAAGAAACAGAAAATCTAAACAGACAAATTAATAGCAATTAAATTGAATCGGTAATCAAAAAAAACCACCCAAGAATAAAACCTCTGGGCCAGATGGATGCACTGCTGAATTATATCAGAAATATAGAGAAGACATAATACCCTTTCTCCTTAAAGTTTTCCAAAAAATAGAAGAAGAGGGAATACTTCCAAACTCATTCTATGAAGCCAGCATCACTCTAATACCAAAACCTGGCAAAGACCCCACCAAAAAAGAAAATTACAGACCAATATCCCTGATGAACATAGATGCAAAAATACTCAACAAAATATTAGCAAACCAAATTCAAAAATACATCAAGAGGATCATACACCATGATCAAATGGGATTCATCTCAGGGATGTAAGGATGGTACAATATTCGAAAATTCGTCAACATCATCGACCACAACAACAAAAAGAAGAACACAAACCACATGATCATCTCCATAGATGCTGAAAAAGCATTTGATAAAATTCAGCATCTATTCATGATTAAAACTCTCAACAAAATGGGTATAGACGGCAAGTACCTCAACATCATAAAGGCTATATATGACAAACCCACAGCTCACATCATACTTCACAGTGAGAAGCTGAAAGCTTTTCATCTAAGATCGGGAACAAGACAGGGATGCCCACTCTCTCCACTGTTAATTCAACATAGTACTGGAGGTCCTAGCCACAGCAATCAGACAAAACAAAGAAATACAAGGCATCCAGATTGGTAAAGAAGAAGTCAAATTGTCACTATTTGCAGATGACATGATATTGTACATAAAAAACCCTAAAGGCTCCACTCCAAAACTACTAGAACTAATATATGAATTCAGCAAAGTTGCAGGATACAAAATTAACACACAGAAATCTGTTGCTTTCCTATACACTAACGATGAGCTAACAGGAAGAGGAATCAGGAAAATAATTCCATTCACAATTGCATCAAAAAGAATAAAATATCTAGGAATAAAACTAACCAAGGAAGTGAAAGACCTATCTATACCCTGAAAACTACAAGACACTCTTAAGAGAAATTAAAGAGGACACTAACAAATGGAAACTCATCCCATGCTCTTGGCAAGGAAGAATTCATATTGTCAAAATGGCCATCCTGCCTAAATCAATCTACAGATTCAATGCAATCCCTATCAAAATACCAACAACATTCTTCAGTGAACTGGAACAAATAGTTCTAAAATGCATATGGAACCACAAAAGATCCCGAGTACCAAAGCAATTATGAGAAGGAAAATAAACCAGGGGGCGGGGGGGATCTCGCTTCCCAACTTCAAGCTCTATTACAAAGCCATAGTAATCAAGACAATTTGGTACTGGCACAAGAACAGACCCACAGAGCACTGGAACAGAACAGAAAGTCCAGATATTAACCCAAACGTATATGGTGAATTACTATACGATAAAGGAGCCATGGATATACAGTGGGGAAATGACAGCCTCTTCAATAGCTGGTGTTGGCAAAATGGACAGCTACATGTAAGAGAATGAAACTGGATCATTGTCTAACTCCATACACAAAAGTAAACTCGAAATGGATTAAAGACCTGAATGTAATTCATGAAACCATCAAACTCTTGGAAAAAAACATAGGCAAAAATCTCTTGAGCATAAACATGAGCAACTTCTTCATGAACATATCTCCCCGGGCAAGGGAAACAATAGCAAAAATGAACATGTGCGTCTATATACTCCTAAAAACCTTCTGTACAGCAAAGGACACCATGAGTAGAACAAAAAGATATCCTATTCATAAATGACATATCTGATAAAGGGTTGACATCCAAAATATATAAAGAGCTCAAGCACCTCAACAAACATAACGCAAATAATCCAATTAAAAAATGGGCAGAGGATCTGAACAGACACTTCTCCAAAGAAGAAATTCAGATGGCCAAAAGGCACATGAAAAGATGCTCCACAACGCTCATCATCAGGGAAATGCAAATTAAAACCACAATTAGATATCACCTCACACCAGTAAGGATGGCCACCATCCAAAAGACAACAACAAATGTTGGCGAGGATGTGGAGAAAGGGGAACCCTCCTACACTGCCGGTGGGAATGTAAATTAGTTTAACCATTGTGGAAAGCAGTATGGAGGTTCCTCAAAAAACTCAAAATAGAATTGCCATTTGACCCAGGAATTCCACTCCTAGGAATTTACCCTAAGAATGCAGCAGCCCAGTTTGAAAAAGATAGATGCACCCCTATGTTTATTGCAGCACTATTTACAATAGCCAAGAAATGGAAGCAACCTAAGCGTCCATCAGTAGATGAATGGATAAAGTAGATGTGGTATATATACATAATGGAATATTATTCAGCCATTAGAGGAAAACACATCCTACCATTTGCAACAACATCGATGGAGCTCGAGGGTATTATGCTCAGTGAAATAAGGCAGGTGGACAAAGACAAGTATCAAATGCTTTCACTCATCTGTGGCGTATAAGAACAAAGAAAAAAACTGAAGGAACAAAACAGCAGCAGACTCACAGAATCCAAGAATGGACTAACAGTCACCAAAGGGAAAGGGACTGGGGAGGATGGGTGGGAAGGGAGAGATAAGGGGAGGAAAAGGGGAATTATGATTAGCTGACATAATGTAGGTGGGGGGCACCAGGAGGGCTGTATAACACAGAGAAGACAAGTAGTGATTCTATAGCATCTTACTATGGTGATGGACAGTGACTGAAATGGGGTATGTGGTGGGGACTTGATGATGGGGGAAGTCTAGTAAACATAATGTTGCTCATGTAATTGTACATTAATGATACCAAAATAAAGAAAATTACATCATAAAAATTATTTTTAAAGGAGAATACATCTGTTCTCTCTATTCTGCCCACTTACTACAGCTAAAACCCCGAACACAATACATAAAGTAAAGACTGAAAGGTGGAGAGTAGAATGCAGACAGGTTAGGGGTCTCATGATACAAGAAAATATAAGATAGTGTTCCCTGGGTTTTATTTTTGCTTCATTTACGTTGGAGTAGATGACAGAGAAGCTGGCAAGCCAAATGCCAAAAGAAGCAGACAAAAAAAAGTTACAAGAAAATCCTTCTCTCTAGTCAAAGTCGGTAATTGGTCTATTCTGGCCAGACACAAGGAAACAAATCTTAGCCCCAGAGGTTCAGTTGGGAACCTAGGTGTCCACCCTCAGCTGGCTGTAATGAGGTGCCCTGATCCCCACTCCGCCCCCACACAAATTGGGTGATATCAGAAAAGACAGAGATAGAAATTGATCCCACCTTAGAAGTAACAAGTACTCTCCCGACACATCCACTGTGGTGTCACTGGAGGCCAATCAGGGAGCAAAAACAAGGTACCTCAACCCCTTCACAGCCAGGGATTGTCAGCCTTGGGGGTATCTTGATTTCCCACCTCCACCCAGTAAAACGCCCCTACCTCCAATGGATTGCCAAGTTGGACCTTTACCTTCACCTAGCAATAGTGCCTCCCCTACTACAAAAAATGATACTTAAATTTTTAAGATCTAGAGTCATAACATGATACCCAAAATATTCAGGACAGAGTAAAAAATCATACATGTATCATACCAAGAACCAGAAAAATTCCAATTTAAGTGATGAAAGACAATCAGCAGGCACCAATACTAAGATGATACAGATGTTGGACAGATTTGACATGGATTTTAAAGTATCCATCATTTAAAGAAAAAGCTGCTTTTGATATTGACAATAACTGCACTAGTCGGAGTGAGGATTTAATAATATGGGTGTGGGGAAGTTGGGGTTCCTATGGCCAGGATCCTCACTGAAGTTGAACCACCTGATGATGTAACTGGCATGTTGCTAGGCTACTGCTACCACACCTTTAGGCAATAAGCTATTATTGTGCTATATAGAGAGCTGGGCCCAGTGCTCTGGGCGTAGGCAGACACACTAGTGCTCGATCTACTGCCAGGAGAACAAGCCGGGTAATAAACCCTTTCACTCCAAAGAACAAATTTGCTGTCAATTTCTTTGGTCACACTGAATCTACAGCGAACTTTTCCAGGGCTCAAACCCATTGGCAAGACAACTGGCGAAGTTGGTAGGTTTCATTGTTGACCAAGGAAAAAGACAGGCTGCCCATATGAGAGGGGTGCTTCAGCAGGCTGCCCCTGTGAATGGGGAGACAGTGGATTGCCCCCAATGGGTATGTGGTCTAAGCTGGCTTGCCTCCTAGAGGACTGGACCCCACCCCAGGACTGGAGGCAAGTGGAGGTGATACCTGAGGCAGTACGGATAGCCCTTGGTATAGTAAGTACGTCTTTTGAGAGACAGAGTCCCATGAGGCAGCAGGGACTGTGGGTTGGCTGCTTCTCACAGTATTAAAAAGGTCTACAGAAGAGAAGGACATGCTCCTGAAAAAGACCCAAGAAATGGCACACAAGAACATGAGCTACAAACTTCTGTGGATTCCCTGAAGAAGGAAACAGCATTGATGCGAGAGGATGCAGCAGGAGAACGCCAGCAGCAAGGTGCCATTGAAGAGGTAAAAGAGTCCTTACAGTACTAGATGGCAGTGCTGCCAGGTGCTGTGAAGGAGGAAGAGGCCATCAAGGAAAAAGATGAACTCCTGAGGGAAGCACAGGTGGAGGTGGCACAAGAATGCCAGCTGTGAAGCATTGAGGTGAAGGTAAGAGAGCTGCTGAAGACTGAGCTAGCATGGCTGCAAGGCATGGTAGAAAAGGTAAAGGTTGTAGCAGAGGAGGCACTCGGGGAAGGGGAGAGAAAGGTGCCATCAGTCCCGGAAATGGAGGAGCTGGGGAAGGATGAAGGGGTGGTGCTGGAGGCACTGGCCCCACCTGTATTGAAAGCACACCCAGTAGTTGTAAAGAAAATAAAGACCCATCAGCCGAAAGTTCCCCAAGGAGAGGAGCAGCCCCCTCCCCAGTTTGTGGAGCCCTCTATGCTCTGCCCCTATACTCAGGCTGAGCTGGTGGATTTGGGTTTCCATTTTAGGCAGAAGCCCTCAGAGTCAGTATCAGCTTGGCTCCTGTGTCTGTGGGACTTAGGGGTGGATGGAATTGTTCTGTCGGCATCAGAGATGGGAAAGCAGGCTTCCGTGACAGTGCAGCCCGCCTTGAGGCAGCGATTACAAAATGCACATTAGACCCCAGGGAGTCACTCCCTCCTCGATTGGCTTATGGCTGCACTTTGTGCTGTGTGGCCCAATCTGGGTGATCTACCATCCTCTCCTGTTAGATGGCAGACGTGTGCTGAGGTCCAACAGGTGTTACAAGAGCTAGGCATAAGAAATGCCATCTATAGTCCAGAGAAGTATGGCCCAGATGAAGAGATTTTCACTACTGGGATGAGAAATATTGTGCTTCAAACAGCTCCCACATCCTTCTTTGGGTCTCTAGTAGCCATTCCTTCCCCTCACTTAGGGCATCCCATAAGCGAGGTGACACGTACAGCAGCAGACTTCAGAGAGGCTGAAGCAATGAGAACACAGAAAGAAATAAGATCTGCTACTCACAAGAAGAATTTAAAGGGCCCCATGAAGGTTATGAGGACCCAGAGTGGGTTAATTTAATATGGGCAGGAGCAGATGGAAGGAAATTAGATGGGAAGTCAAATAGGATCTTACTAGAACTATGGAAACAACTGAAACCAGAGCAGCAGTTCCAGCCATTAAGACCGAAGAGACAGAGGACAGAGACAGAGCCACAAGTCCGGCCTGTTTGTTTGCACTTCCTGCTGGAGAGCGAACCAACCTCACTTGAGCCCACAAAGGAAGATGATTGGGGAACACAGTTTGACTGAGGGGAAGGTCGAGGTATCTACCCTGATGGACAAGAGGGGGACCTGAGGCCACAGGTTGAAATAGCTATCCATTGGTCCCCAGTGAACATACAATGTGTCCTGGCTCTGGTGGACACAGGGGCTGAATGTTCACTGATTCATGGTAACCCTGGGCAGTTCCCCAGGACCCCCACTATCATACATGGATACGGGGGTAAGGCTATGAGAGTGAAACAAGCCCAAATCCCTTTGGGAATAGGGCGTTTACCCCCAAAAGAGTATACTGTGTATATATCTCCTATCCCTGAGTATATTTTGGGAATTGATATCCTGCAGGGTGTATGGTTGCAGACCACTGCAGGTTAGTTCAGACTGAGAGTACATGTGGTGAAGGAAGTTCTGAGGGGACATGCTAGGCACCTGCCCATAGCTTGGCCTGTGCCTCAGCAGGTGACTAATAGCAAACAATACAAACTGCCTGGAGGGCATAAAGAGATTGGAGAAACTCTCCAGGAGCTGGAAAGGTTGGTATTATAAAGCCCACCCATAATCCTTTCAATTCCTGAGTGTGGCCAGTAAAAAAGCCAGATGGCTCCTGGCTTATGACTGTGGATTACAGAGAACTGAATAAAGTCATACCCCCTATGCGTGCTGCTGTCCCCTCTATTGCAGGCTTGATGGATACCCTCAGCCATGAACTAGGAACATACCATTATGTGGTAGATTTTGCTAATGCCTTCTTTTCCATTGACATTGAGCAGGAAAGTCAGAAGCAGTTTGCCTTCACGTGGAAAGGACAGCAATGGACTTTCACCATTCTTCCACAGGGATACATCAACAGCCCCACCATCTGTCATGGACTTGTAACCCAGGAATTGGTTACATGGGAGAAACCGCCAAAGGTGCAGTTGTACCATTATATTGATGATGTCATGCTCATGTCCGATTCTCTTTCAGGTCTAGAAGGTGCAGCACCTAGACTGCTGCAACATTAATAGGAGAAAGGATGTGCTGTGAACAGTACCAAGGTTCAGGGACCTGGTTTGTCTGTCAAATTCTTGGGGCTCGTCTGGTCGAGTAAGACCAAAGTTATACCAGAAGCAGTTATAGATAAAGTCCAGGCCTTTCCTACCCCCACAACTGTAGCATTGCTACAGGAGTTTTTGAGTCTTCTAGGCTACTGGAGAGTGTTTATCTCAAACGTGGCATAAATTCTGAAGCCCTTATACCAGTTGGTACAAAAGGGCGTCAGGTGGGACTGGGATGAGACATGTGCACCTGCCTTTCCTACAGCAAAATGGGCAGTCAAGGCCATGCAGGCCTTAAGTGTGATAGACCCATCCAGGCCCTGTGAGCTAGACATTCATGTGACTGAAGACGGTTATGGCTGGGGTCTCTGGCAGTGGCTTGAACAAACTTGCCAACCCATTGGATTCTGGTCACAACTCTGCAAAGGGGCAGAGGTATGATAGAAAAACAACTAGCTGCCGTGTGTCACACCTTGCTGGCTACAGAACCCATCACTTGGAATGGCCCCAATAAAGGTAATAACCACTTATCCCATCTTGGGGTGGGTATCAGACTGGACCCAAATCCAAGAAGTGGTGTCGCACAAATGCCCACACTGGCCAAGTGGGGTGCTTACTTACAGCAGCGTAGTGTCCTCTCTAGTAGCCCCTTGAGTAACTCCAACACTTATTGGGGCTGGTAACATATAATAGTGAAAAGCAGGAATAACTTGCTTTTGAACCATTAGTAGCAGGGAGTACCTATCAGGAGGGAAGAGCCCTATACCCGAAGACGCATAGTACATAGACAGCTCCAGCCATGGGCAGCCCCCAAAATGGAGGGCCATAGCTTTCCAACCTAAGACTAAGACAATATGGATGGAAGATGGTGAGGGGAAGAGCAGCCAATGGGCAGAGTTGCGGGCTGTGTAGCTTGTGATCAGCCAGGAGCCCTCCCCTATAGTTGTCTGCACTGACAGCTGGGCTGTCTATCAGGGCTTGACCCTGTGGCTGCCAACTGGTACCATGCCAACTGGCTGGTTGGTCACCGATCCCTTTGGGGGCAAGAATTGTGGCAAGACTTATGGGCCTGTGGTCAGACTAAAATAATTACAGTATACCATGTGACAGGTCATTTGCCTCTGGTATCCCCAGGAAATGATGCAGATAAATTGGCCCACATACATTAGTTAGAAGGAAAGCCTACCTCTGATGTAGCCCAATGGTTACATCAGTGTTTGTTGCATGCAGGGCACAAGACAATGCGGGCTATAAACCACTGGTGGGGCCTGCCTTTGACCTTTGAAGAAGTTAGCAGAGCCTGGCAGGAGTGTGTCGTGTGCTCCAAAAGGGACTTACACCAAGTTCCACAGCAACATGGGACAATAGCTAAGGGGCCTATACCTCTCGTCAGGTGGCAGATAGATTATATTGGGCCTCTACCTGTGTCAGAGGATATTGGTATGCCATGACTTGTGTGGACACGGCTACTGGACTTCTGGTTGCTTGTCCTACCTATTGTGCAGACCAGCAGATGATTAAAAGAGGCCTGGAGCGTCTCTTTTCCACCTATGGCCTACCACAGGTAATAGAGAGTGATCAGGGCACCCATTTTACTGGACATACACTGAAAGAATGGGTGCAACAGCTGGAAATCAAATGGAAGTTTCACATGCCATACAATCCTACTGCAGCAGGCATGATAGAGAGGCACAGTGGCTTGTTAAAATCCGGACTAAGGTCAGATACCAATTACATGGGGATGGTCAGTCCACTTATGGCCCGTGCTATGGCATTTGAATGACAGATCCCAAAAGGGAGCCCTGAGCCCTGTACACATGTTAACATATATGTCTGTCTCCCTTATACAACTGCAAGTACAAACCAAGGAAGAATCACTGAAGCTGAGGTTCGGCCACCAGAATAATATCTTGCTGCCAGCATCAACTGCACTGATCCCTGAGATTCCATTGAGTGGACATGACCTTGGACCTTTCAACACATGGACCAATGATGGCTGGCTCTCCTAGCACCTTGGGGACAAGGCCTAGAAGCTGGCCTCCTGTGTATTCCTGGAGTAACAGCAGAGTGGCCCCCAAAGGTCACAGTAGTATATCCTGAATGGCCAGAAGGTAGGAGCATCTTACTGGGGAGTTTTGTTTTATCATTATGGCCAATGCATCCACCTTCAGTAGCACTATATATAGACCCTTCCGTTACCCCCACAGGGAAAGGAGTAAAAGTATGGTATACTAGACCTGGAAGAGACTCCCTTCCTGCTACAGTCCTATCACAGGACCACTCTCTTGTATGCATGTTACCTGATGGACAAGATTTGCCTGTGTTGGTGTCATTAAAACATGTGTCTTATCGCCCCTAAGGTCTTTGTGGATTGGGAACTTCCTCTGACTTGAGGATTATTATAATTTTTGTTACCTGTATCAAAATCTTGTTGTATCTTAATTTTTGTTATTATCTCTAAGTTGTTGTTATCCTCTGTTGCTGTTGCATAATCTGGTTACAGTGCTGCAGCTTTCTCGCACAGGGACCATTGTGGAAGACTGAAAGCATGTAGATTGTAAGGTGAGAATCCTGGAGGGCTGGCGTGTGGGGAAGTTGGGGTTCCTATTGCCAGGATCCTCACTGAACTTAAACCACCTGATGATGTAATTGGCCTGTTGCTAGGCTACCACTTCCACACCTTTAGGCAATAAGCTATTATTGCGTTATATAGAGAGCTAGGCCCAGTGCCCTGGGCGGAGGCAGAGACACTAGTGCTTGACCTCCTGCTGGGAGAACAAGCCGGTTAATAAACCCTTTCACCCCAAAGAACATTTTGCTGTCAATTTCTTTGGTCATATTGAATCCATAGCGAACTTCCCTGGGGCTGAAACCCATTGGCAAGACAATGGGTAACTGTTGAACCACTGTTTTGTATACATGAAACCAATGCAAGATTGTACATCACTATACTTCAACAAAAAATAAAATAAAAATTCAAAAAACTTTAAAAAAATTTAAAAAGCTTCATTCAATAAGCCATTTCAAGTACCCTTAAACAAATGGTAAAAATAAAAGTTTCAGGAAGAAAAATGAATATGCTTTCTTTTCCATGGTTTCATATTTTTATCATATGTAGAAAAGAAAACCAAATAAAGTCAGTTTCTTTTTACAAAATTCAACACTAAGAAATGTGGTATCTCTACTGAGGTAAACAATACAGGTTTTGAAACACTTTTGAAAAAAAAAAAAGCTGGTGGGAGTAGACTGAAACACTTCAAAGCAAGAAAAAGCATTCGCTCTTTTAATCCAAAACACTTGTTGCCAGCTTTTAAAAAAACAGGACACACTAGTAAAATGTGAACACATAAATTCAAAACAGTGGTTCTGAAAGTCTGATCATAGGATCACAAGCATAAACATCACCTGGGCACTTGTCCAAAATGTAAATGATCAAGCCTCAACCCAAACCTACTGCATCAGAAACTGGGGAGATAAGATTCAACAGCTGGAATTAAAAACTTCCCAGGTGATTCGGATGCAGGCTAAAGTAAGATTATTCCTACAAGTAATGTGGCTATAGGAGTAACATAATAGTAGCAAACATTTCTAGCCCTTTTCATGTGGCTGGCACCATTCTAAATGCTCTGCGTACTATTATATCATTCATTCATCAAGATAACCTCTTATTACAGGCATTACTCTCCTCAATTTACAGATGAGAAAATTCATAAGACTGTCTTAGCTCAAGATGCCATAACAAAATATCATACATTGAGTGGCTTAACAAGAGAAATTTGTTTTCTCACAGTCTGGAGACTAGAAGTCCAAGATCAATGTGCCAGCCTGGTCAGTTTCTGGTGAGAACCTCTTCTTACCTTGCAGATGGCTGCCTTCCCACTGTGTCCTCACACAGCCAAGAGAGCAAGCTCTCTAGTGTCTCTTTTTTAAGAACACTAAACCCATCATAAGGCTCCACCATCATGACCTCATCTAACCCTAATTACCTCCCATAGTTCTCATCTCCAAATACCATCACACTGGGGGTAAGGACTTCAACATAAAAATGGGGGAGTGGGGCCCAATTTAGTCCATAGCAGTGATTAAGAAACTTACACAAGGTCACACAACTAATAAATGGTGGAGCCTGGAGTGAAACCCTGGCAATTACCTTATACTGCCTTTCAAAAGTATATGACATTTAAAAGAAGAAAAGAAGAAAAACCAAAAAAAACTTTCACAACCCCTCTGAGAGCTAATTTTGCTAAATTGGTGTGTATTTTCCAAACGATTTCCCACACAATTACTGATGTATACCTACTTACTGTTTGGCTGTTAGTATATTTGTTTGTTTTTATTATAAATGTTCTACTGAGATATTTAAGTCTTTTCAACTACTGCACCACTGTATGGCTGTACAAAAATTTAAATATTAAACTCTTGGCCGATATCCAGGTAATTTCCATATTTTGTTTTTTGCTAATGCCAATAATCCTATAATTTTTTTCAATTTGATTCATACAACAAAGATTTACTGTAGTCTCTACAGTTTTCTAGGTCCTGGGGTTCCATGGTTAATATAGGGTCTACTTTCATATATAGGGTCAACCACTTCTTGTACAGAAAAACAAGTAAATAAATAATTTCAGACAGTGAAAAGTATTAAGTAAATCAAATTTGATAAAAAATTTTAGAGTGTATCAGCGGTGTGGAGGAGGGAAGGGCTGAGAATTCACAGAGTGAGGCAAGATGCTATTTTAATACAATTCAGATAATAAAAAGAATCCAGCCTTCACACCTTCCTGATGTGAAGATCAGGAAGAAAGAGAAAGTTCAAAGACCTGCAGGCAGGAAAAAGTTTGGAAGAAGCTATAAGTACAGAAGGGCTGTAGTGATAATGGTACATGATGTTGGAGAGGCAGAAGGGGCCAGATAACTCAGAGATTTGTAGGTCATGGGGAAAAAAATCTAGATTATATTCTAAGCATAATGAAATGCCAAAGGAATATTTCATTTTGATTATAAAGAAGCACTAAACCTTGGTAACACAATGCTGAATGAAATACACACATCTCACAGGATTATACACAGCATAAAAACCTTTTAATTAAATTCACAAAATATGCAAAGTAAACTAAAATGTATTCTTTAGGCACACATATACCTCAACTAAGTAGTTTTAAGAGGCTAGTTTTCAAAACAATGTGAATGTACTTAATGCCACAGAACTATACACGTAAATGGTTAAAATGGTAAATTTTATGTGTATTTTACCACAATTTTCTTTTTAAAGAGTATAGTTTTTTATAGTTAGCAGTATGAAGAGTGTGGAATAGGGATGAGCACATAAGTGATATAAGATATTATCAGTGTTCTAGCTCCTTGATTGGGTTACACTTATTACTAAATAAAAAAACAACAAATTGAAGAGTGTGAATTATTCTTAAATAGGTATATCCACTATTAAGTTTAAAAACATGCTATATGATGATCTTTGCATACCTAGGCAAATATATCTGTAGGATAAATACTTAGAAGTATAATTCATAAGTAAGGGGTAAGTGTATTTTTCATCATGACATATTTCAGGTACAATCAAACAAAATTATTTTAAGGTCCAGGTGATTATGATGAGTGCCCCAGGCTGAGTACCTAAACCTAAAGAAAGAAAAATCTGGTGACACACTAGCATGCTTGTCCATACATCAAACTTCTATGAAATTTGTAAGCATGTATCTGCTTCCTGGGGCTCAATAAACACTGATCCTGAGAAGTGACGACAATGAGCCGAGGTTAAATTCACTAGAATACCATCTCTCTGTTGAGGCATACTGATGGCGAAGGTTTTTGTCTCACCATATGGTTCCAACAGTACTCAACAAGAATTAGTCCAATTTTTACATTATATGTTTGACATATTTGTAGAACATCCTGGCTTAGACATTACTAGGCATTTTAATTTACCAGACAAATAACTAGCAAAACATGGATGAGCAGAGATGCAGATATAGGATTCATCAAATAACAGTAGGAATCAAGAACATCTTAATTTTTGTACAAGTTAAACACTACAGCACTTTGGGAGTACTGTTTCCATGAAGTATAGTCAGTGGTCTTGCCTGAGAAGAGTACTTACAGTTTCAGAGAGAAAGAACATGAAAATTTAAAGGAGAAATTGCTGAAAACCAAGATGAGGTGAAACAAAGTCAAAGGTTTAACTTTCTTTTTATCTAGTTTTAAGAAGAAAATGATACACTGATAATTGAAAATGATCACTGAGTCAATTATCATAAAGCAAATAGTTAACTGGTTGTAGAAATCAGTTTATCAGTACCTAAGCATGTTACATGGGCGAGGTTCATATTCTAAGGTCCAAACAACTGCTGAAGTTAATACTTGAATCAAAGAGAGCTGAAAGTTAGCCAGGAAAGTAAATACAAAATCACATTAAGCAATGACCTTTAAAAGTTGAAAGTATAAATAATGGTCTCACAGTGTTCTAAATTAAGTATCCTTTAAATACAATAATAAATCTACAAATAGATACTGCTATTTTAATATAGTAATTAAGATATACAAAAGTTTAAGCACTTAATCAGGTGACTTATCTCACATATTAATGAGCCATACTACATGCCTATGGTAAAATCCAAATTATCATCATATTCTTTATATATGGGCATAGTACCCAGAAGAAGACCATCAAATGCATAACTTCTATAAAATCACAGTTTCTTTTAAAATATTTCCTTTTGAAATATATAATACTACCCCTGACAGATGACTAATTTATTTTAATGAAAAGATGTGTCACTGGAAAACTGAGTGAAAGATTTAGCAGGGGCTGGGGGAAGAGTGGAAGGGAGGAGTCATATTTCTTTCCTACTGTCTTTATTTATTCACTTAATAGTGAATGCCTAACTATGAGCCAAGCACTATTCTAAGTACTTAGAGATACAATGCAGAAGAAAGATAAAGTCCCAATCCTCATGGAGTTTATACTCTGTATATAATCTGTAGATAAACAAAGATATATGAACCATAAAATTATGGTAAATACCATGATAAAGCAAAGGGATGAAAAGTGGTAACGGCTGCTACTTAATCATAGATGGCCTCTCTGAAAAGGTGGTAGGTGAGTGGACATCTGAACGAAATGAAGAAGCAGACTTGTGATAGAACACTGCCAGCAGAGAAAAATGCAAAGTGCCTGCGATGGGAATGCACTTTTCATGCCTGAGGAACAGTAAAGGCTCTGTGCTCTGTTGCTAGGAAAGAGTGGTGATAGAGAATGGTGAGAAAGGAGGTCAGAGCTGTAGTCTTATGTTGTTTTTTTTAATATATAGAAATAACACAAATTTATTTGTGAAAAGTTTTCTATTCTGAAAATAAATACCATCAAGAAAATATTCACAAGATATATTTCAGATTAACATTTACAAAGTTATGGTCAAGGCATTAAGAGACATTGGTAATCATCAAGTAATAGTTCTCACAAAAGGCACTTTGTTTTCTGAACAGTAGTGGCTACTGATTCTTGATTGAGATTTTTCCAATGTTGTTTTTTTCAAGTCACATGTATCATCATCAAAGCTGCTAATGTCACCTGTATTGCATATTTACAGCTACTCTATTTTCACATATGTGATTAAATGCAAAAAGATTTAAAAAAGTTAACTTAAATCTGTTCTCCTTCCTCTAGCCTTTTAGTGAAATGTTGTCTGCTAAAACAGAGTAGTTTATTTAAAGAAGCTTCATATGTTACAATATTAAAATTCTCCAAATTTATCTTTTGAGTTTGTGCATTTCATGTATAATTTTGGTTTTAAAATGAATATACTTTTATTTTAAAGACCAAAATAAAAGCTTCTAAGTATTCTACACAGTAATTTTAATTATTACTTCACTATCTACATACTTACTGATAGAATAGCATGGTCTTATTTGAGAAAAACACCTTTGTAATGAAAAAAACCTTTTCATTCAATCTGGAGAATTTCAACATGAGAGATACTGACCTCAGGAGACAGTACAGAATATGCCTGTGGTGGTTTTTCCAGTGAGACCGGCAGGCAAAACTGCCCAGTTTTTAATCTTCCATTCTGAAGCATTGGGATCCACTTTTAAATAAAAAGGAAATGATACTCATTTAAGTATGTTTGTTACAAAAATAATTACCTGGAAAATCAGTTTTAAGAACTTGGTTTTTTGTCTCACATCACCAAATACCAAGGGAACTATGTAAGTAATAATGACAGGCCTTCATAATTGCTCTAAAGAAGTTTCCTTGACAATATCATATTGAGGGTCCTCAAAATAATATTATTACTACCTACCTATGCAATATTTAAATCTATAGGAGGTCCTTATTATCCAAGGGGAAGTTGGTATAGAAAAAGGCTACAAAGTGAATTGATTTTAAAGTGAGATAGTAGTGTCAATGTAAATAGGGGAATAAAGAGTTAATTAGATATGAATTTGAAAACTAAGAAGTATGAACATAAATTTATTTTCTTATGTTAGCAAAATTCATGTAACAAACTACAAGACACAAAAAAATGAATCAAATGTTGAATTTTCTTTTTTGGGTGGAGGCATGATTTTTCTGACAAAATTGTGATACCACATTATGATGTCCTTCACCTTATAAACTTCTGCAATTCAATCATAATGATTTTCAAAAAAGACTCAAAGGTTTTAATTGCCTTTAATTAAAGCAGAAATGGCTTTATTTGCCATGGGTCTCTTTTAATCATTTTACATTCAAAGCATCCTCTTCTGAAGAACTCTCAGAACCATTATATTTACACTGTACCATTGGATAAACACCCAACAATCAGAACCAACACCTAAGTGTTTATATGTGTTAATTAGTTAATTACATTAATGAGAATTTTCTTGTTATGATGAATCTTCCTAACAAATGTGGGAAATCATGTGAGGAATACTCAAATAATAATGAATACCAATTATTTCTTAAATAGTGTAATTATTTTTAAGATCAAAGAGCTAAAGATTTAACAAAAGTGTACTTACTGTATATCCAACAGGAGTTTCAAGAGGAGTATTTTGTTTCTGTTGACAACTAACATGATAAAAAGTAAAAAGCAAGTGATGATGATCAGTTAAAGTAGCAGGGAGTTTAACCTTGATTTCTTCATGGAAATCAGGAGACCTTCATACAACAAAACAAAAGAAAACAGATCAATAGTCAGTAATTTGTTCAAAATAAATAACTACTGCATTTGCATACTTGAGTAATTTTTAAATTAATTTCAGGATTCATATTTAATTTCTCTTCTAGTCCAAAATAGTTTTATTACAAAACTCTAGGTAACTAACTCATATTTCCAGATGAGGGAGCTGTCACTGTTTCTGAAATTTTTCATCCCATTTTTATTAATAGCCTGAGTAATCTTACTATTTTAAAATTCATTAATAATCACCACCTTGATGCTGGGATCTTCATTAGATTGAAAACTATACAAAAGAGGATACCAGAGCAAGGCTTTCTATATTTATGAATCAATTTTGATACATTTTACATAAAAAAATGAGTTTTTACAAGTAAAAGCTATACCACAGAAAAACATTTTTCTTTATAGAAGCACAGCACAGCTTCACATTAAGATTAATTTGTATTATAGTTTTGTAAAAAAGAAAAAAAAGTTATCTTTAGAAAACTTGTTATAAAGTTGGGCTTTCTACGGAATAGTCTTATGTCAGTTATTCCATGCTAAAGAAATAAATAAGGTTACCAAAATATGGACTTGTGAATTGACTGACAGCTCAAAAATGAAAAAAGGAAAAGAAGAAAAAAATCAGGGAACACTCACAAATTGCATTTGTTCCACAGTTTAGAAGTGCTCCCAGGCACAGTAAGAATACAACAAATATACTTAACTAAGCCAATGGTATTTCCAGTTCAATACTCATTGAGAGTGGTCCCTAGAAGCATTTTTACAGGAAAGCATGGTTGCTATTTATGATATCAACTTAAAAGGGACAGAACATTAGCATCCCAATATTCCATATTTAGTTAGTATCTCCCAGTTATACTCAATGACAATGCATCCAAACCATATGGTTTCAACTACCTTTAAAGTGAAGGATGACCCAATTAGAGGTTTTTTCCTCTAATAATAAAAATCTTTGATGCTAATAGGTCAAATATCCTTCCATCTCAAATAGCCTCAAAAATGCTAACAGATGTAGATTTGGTCACAGAAACATTAGGTGGAATGAGGCTTTTAATACCCACAAGGAAAATATCTAATGCTACAGCTATCTGAGAAGCTGAAGACTTTGGTGAATAAAAGATGTTATAAATCTTATTGCTGATCTCCCTAATCAGCACTGAACTCTGAGAAAGTTGAATTTACTGGCAATGTTAGACAGTACTGCCATTTCAATTCTACTAATGCTGAAAGCAACAAAAATAAGACTTAGGTACAAACTGAAATACTTTTAGAAATTACTACCTTGTTTATCAGTATTTCCTAGTGTTAAATGTTTTAGTTCATTTCTTTCTTAAAATCATATTATGTGGCTTTTATGGAAAATTAAACACTACAGATTATTCATCAACAGGTATTTTTAAGTGCCCACCTTTACACTAAACATTGTATTACTTTTATGGTGGTTTTAAAGATGAACATTAAAAAAATTACCCTAAAATACATATAATTTAGTAGAAATATAAAGAAGACACAGGTATCAATAGCTATGCTAATAAAGCAGGGGTTGGCAAACTACAGCCGACAGGCCAAATCCAGTACACTGCCTGACTTTTGTATAGCCTACAAACTAAGAATGGTTTTTATATTTTTAAGTGGCTGAAAAAAGTTTTAAAAATAACATTTTGCTTGAATTATTACATGAGATTCAAAGTTCAGAGTCCATAAATAAAATTCTACAGGAATAGAGCCATACCCATTCCTTTGCAGCTTTACTTACTCTCTATGGCTGCTTTTGTACTACAACAACAGGGTTGAGTAATTGCAACAACAACCTTATGGCTCACAAGACCTAAAATATATACTGTTTGGCTCTTTGCAGAAAAAGTTTGCCAACTCCTGGTATAGAGCATATAAGATTAAGTGCTTCAAGAACAGAATTGAACAAATTACTTCAAGTTTCAGATCAGGGAAGTGTATTTAGGAAGAAATATATGATATGGGCCTTAAATAATAAGTAAGAGTTCAATAAGCAGAGGGAATCATTACTGCAATAGAAAAAATTATCTAAGGCCCAGAAATAGGAAAGCACAGGTATGTTTGACATGAGCCAGAAAGAAAATCATCAAGATATAAAAGGTGATGGGATATTAGAGAAAAGACGGATGGCAAAGATCTGTTAAATTTTGAGTCAGAATAAGTAAGAAAATGGTGGAGCCATTAATGAAACTAAAAAGCCAAAGAAAGATAGGGTCTGGAAGGTCAGAGATAAATATATGGAAATTGAGTAGGCAGCAGGGGACTCATGAACGTGCGTGCACCTTAGGCCACTGAAAATACATGTCTGTACCTCAGGAAGAAGGTTATGACTAAAAATAAAGAGTTGGGAACAGTCGTTGGGAACAATCCACATAAAGGTAAAAGTAGCATTTTCACTAAATGTAACTGAAAAATACATATATAAGATTACTTAGGGAGAGAATATTATAGAAAAAGAAGGCTAAGGGCAAAACCTTGGTGTTTTGTGTGGAATGCCCATACTTAAAAGGAAAAATTACAATGGTTACTATAGAAAAAAAGTGTTGAAAGATAGAGAAGGATACATAGAGAAAGCCGTAAAATAAAGGTGAGAAGGAAGAAAGTTTTAAGGAGGCCAAGGAAAAACCATACTACACAATAGCACTGAAGAAAACTTTTGTTTTTTAAATACAGGAAACTTAAGTTTCCTCTTGATAGTAAGAGATGGGGCCAATGAAGGAGGAAATTGAGGATGCAAGAGAGGGGACAGCTGATGGGAGTCATCCTGGAACAGACTGGGTGAGACTGAGTTACAGAAGTGAAAAGATTCACATTGAGCAGGGTGTGGGCCTTCACTACTTTTGAAAGAGAAGGAAAGGCAGGTCAGTACAGAGAAAACCTGAGGTGAAGAGTAAAACTGATGGTTCTTAAGTTGGATGGTCTCAATAAATTAGGAACACTAAGAGTAAAACAGAAAAGAAGTAGGAGCTAGATAGAGGAAGGGGAAGAAAGGCTTAAAGTAGCTATTGCCAAATTCAAAAGTGAGTAAAAAGGTGATGGCAAAAAGATTATCAGAGAGTGAAGGGGCCAAAAGAAAGTAAAATAAAACAAAATGAATTACTGTAGCCCCATCATATGATAAAACAGTAACAATTTGTGATAGCTCTGATTGGTACAATTATGTGCTTTTTCTCCAACAGCACTCAATAATTAAAAAAAAAAAACAGAAACTAAATGTTAACCAAAGTTAACAATGTCTACAAGAAGTAAAATGGAAAGGCACTAAGTCAAGAGGATTCTTGGATATTGATGCAGACCAATTTCACTCACCAATGGGAACAAGCTTAGAAGAGTTAAGTAAAACTATAAAGTGTCAGGGGAAAATAATAGGGAAGACCAAAGGACCAGAGGCTGCAATGATAATCAGTACCAATATGAAAAAAGTGAAAGGATCAGAGAATTTGACAGAAAAGATGTTTTGTGAATTAAGTCATACTGAGATATCTATGGAGAATGTGTATCTACAGGTGGAAAATTATAACTGATGTCAGCACATTTAGTGCAGCAAAGCATTTGGTAAACACACTAACGTGAGTGCTAACAATGCCACTGAGAAGTGAGTAACTTTGAAAGAAATATTTGAATTCAGTACCTGTTATGATATACTACGGCTGTATAGGCTTCCTTTGAAAATTCTGAACAGCTAGATTTACCAAAGATTACCTGTAACAAATAACAGCATGTTGAAACTTTGTTGTAATAAATGCTGGATGTTTCATATCTATGTAAGAATTTGTCTGATTTAATAACTATTTGAGAACAATGGGCAAAATCAGCCCAGTGAAGAACAATGTGCCTACTGATGTTCATAGTAAGTTCAATTGCTTAACTGTAAATTTCAACTATAGACCCATCTGACATTCAAACATTCAAAAATTTTCTACCCATTATATTTATATCTATTGGGCAATATGGTACATTTCTTTCCTTTTTTTTTTAAGAAGGTGAAGTGTTCACTTTAACATCTGGATGTAGCATATCATTTCGGATTTACATAAGAAGTATGGTCCTAAATGGTGGCATTTATCTACTATACAAAATGGTGGCTTCTCCACTAAACATCAGCCATTCTGAAAGTCCAATATAAATTATTTATAAATGGTATTAAAAAATTTTAGTTTAGGTCAAACTATGTACCCTTGGCTTCCAGTTTTTCCTGAAAGCTACACTACAATGGAGGAGAAGCTCCATTCACCTATTCTCATATATGTGATAAAAAAAAAAAATCCACCACATAAAAAAAATACAATCCTATTTCTGAAGAAAGTTTACAGGTAAAATAATTCAGTCTTGTATATTTGCCTCTTGAATTCTAATAGCAATACTGTCATTAACTAGGGCAGCTAATTAGATAAAAGGCTTAATGATGTCAAGGGCAGAGCTACGATTCACTTCTATATTACAGTTGGGCTTGCAGTGTTATCTAGCCATAGATTAAACTCTTACATCTGGCCAGCCGTCTCTACACAAGCATGAATAGGTACATTTACTGCACTTCCATCAACATCACTGGTAGAACAACTCACAGTTTTTTCCTTAAATAAAGGTATTAATTGGCACCATCCCTAAATAAAAACAACATATTAACAGGAATTTGTGTTTCTTTTGGCAACATTTTAAGTGGGTTCTTTTATTTTAAGAATATGTAAAAGTGACTCTCCTAGATAAGTCACATTTCATCAATTTGCTAAGATTATCTTACTATGCTTTTATAAAATGTTCCAGTGCCAGAATTATGTAGTCTATGATTTTATTATATTGGTTATTATATTATCAAAAAATTATCTTAGGACCCATCTGAATAGTCTTATTTAAAAAAAATAAGCAAACACAACATGTCTGTATTTCTACACTCTCTCAACCCAGCCACTCAAATAAACAAACATAAAGCATTATATTTTCATAAGATTAATAACACGCAGTACCTTTTTTTCCCCTCTGAGAAGCTATCACTTTTCACATAGTAACTCATTTATTTTCATAACACAAATGATATAAAGTGGAAAGTGTTCCTTTTTAGACCATTTGACATGTATTTTTAATCATTCACTGAGATGGACTGAGCATCAATTATGTGTCAAGCATAATGACAGTCATCAAGATATAGATATAAGTAAGACATGGTCCCTGCCCTCAAGGAGCTCACAGTCTAGTGAATAAGATGAAGAAATAAACATCTGTTCATAAAGTGATAAGGCCCCTAAAAGAAGTGAGAAAATGCTATGGTAGCACCAAAGAGAGAGTGGTCTAACTGCCATTGTGGATGCAGCTGGGGCTCTGTAGAGGTGGCCATGTATATGCTAAGACAAGGAAGAGTTTGTTAAGCAAACAATAAAAACAGATTATTTTACATATGCCACATTTGTCATAAGCTTAAATTCATATGGTAATTCACATATAGAATAACAAAACATGTACTTTCACAATCCAGTATCTTTTCCATCAATTATGACAGCATGTTCATTCCTTCAGAGAAATGCAGAGCTAGTAAAAAGCATAGAATGATAATGCCTAATCTCAAAAATAAACTCTACATTTATTCAACAAATATTTATTCAGCAGGTATTATTTGCCAGGAACTGAAATAGCTGCCATAGAAGAATACAAAGATGAATAATTTGGCTTGCTGTCAAGATCTGTAAATGCTGATGACGCTGATGCAATAGGGGAGAAGAAAATACATAGCTTTCCTAGTAAGTAGAAAAGCAGAACTTGATTCAGATGACTGACACAGAAGGCTAAAATAAGACTCTTGTTAACAATGCACCTATTCTTACCTCTTTTCATTCCACTAGGGTTTTCAGAGGCTGAACATCTACAGTGACAGCTGTGCTCTTACTTCATGTTACTAACTTCAGTTGAGCCAAAAATCTACTCTCATTAGTCAGTGTCCCACAAATCCTAAATGACAATTTGGGCAGTCAAGAATTTCCACAGTCGGGCCTCAATCTACTGTTTCTGACTTATCTTCCATTGTTCTGGTTCACTGGCAACTTACCACTGTACCTTTATTGAAGAACATTCTCCAACTTGAATATTTTCTTCCCCCAATACCTAGACCCATTCACATTAACATTTTAACCACTGTTGGTTTTAGTTCAGATACACCTTCTCCAGGTTGATACTTGCTTATTACATCAGCAAGGCAATCTGTCCTATCTCTGACTTATAACTTTGAATCCCTATATCAATCATCTAATAATTAGTATGTACTATGGTTCTCACTATTAGCTGCACAAGGTAATCCCTTGGGGAGATTTAAAAATACTGATACCTGCCTGGTTCCCACCCCAGAGATTATAACTTAATTGCAATGAGATTCAGTCTAGGCATTGTAGTTTTAAAAGCTCCTCAGGTGAGTGTAATATGCAGCCAAGGTTGAGAATTATGCCAGAGTTTCTGAACAAAGATGGTAAGAATCACACATATTAGAATTACCTGAGAAACATTTCCAAACTATACTACAACCTCATATATTACCCATTACCTTCCACCTCCCTTACCTGGACTTTCATTCTAAAGGAAGAGAATTAGAATCACAGATGCCAAGAGCAGAGAAACTGTTTCTCTGCTTTTTTAGAGGATCCTAGATGATTCTGAGCTGAACTTCCTGTAAGTCACCATTTTAATATTTCATGTTATTTGTTTTATATCCTCCAGATTACAAGTCTTATTCATCTTTGTATCTCTGGAAGTGCCTAGCATTTACAAACTCTTCAATAAATAAGACTTCAAGTAAACTCATTACTGTCTGTACAGGAAATAATGCATCTTGAAATTTCATTTACAAGATCACATTAATTTCAGTTTAGAGCTACCAACTAAATGATACCAAAAAAAAAGTCAATTTGAACCACATACAAAGAAAAATAAAAGTAAAAAACATTTCCTACCGGCATGGCATTGCTTGGATCCTCCCCATACATAAACTGGACTTTCACTGTTATATTTCTGGCAGAACCTTGACGATTGGCAAAATTAAGACTCTGAGGGTATATGTAGAGAAGATTTCTGTGAAGGCAATAGGATACATGACAGTGACTACATATCTGAAAATACTAAATATCACCTCATACTGCAAAAGAAATACATGAATAAACACTGAATTATTAATATCTGCTAGCCACTATGCCAAGTATTTTCACAATGTTTTATTTGATCCTTAGAACAATCATTCAAATAGACAGCAATCAAATATACCCCAATTTTGCAAATGAATTGAGGCCTAGAAAAGTTAAGTGATTTTACATACAACCAAGGTAAGTGGTAAAGCTAAAATCAGAGTATAGGTCAGTCAGACTTTAAGACATATTTGAGAGGCTCCCAGGAAATAAATGAGTATGGACTGAAACATTATTAAGATCTTAAAAGACAGTTCTAATATTATCTTAGTTCCTCCAAGCAGATATAAATAGGATGACATTTATACACAAGGCTGTTGTATTAAATATGATCAAGGATTTAAGAAGTATAATATTCCACCTTATGATTCAAAAACGTGTGACATGGTAGGTATAATAGTCTTAGGTAGTTACTATGAGACAATCACATATTATTCTGAATTTGACTTCATGTCCAGTTTATGGTCTGATAGCTTATACAACTTTAACAGTCCCTGCTGATGCCAGAGAAGATAAATAATCACAGTTAAATAATCACAGAGAAGATAAATAATCCAGGAAAAGACACCAAAAGAGAGGGCTAAAAAAAAAAAGAGTTACTTTACCTGAAGACTAGTGCTGAGAGCTTATGAATAACCTGCCAATCAACTGCTGGGGCAATGAAAATTGGTCAAAATTTTCTGGAAGGTTGTAAGGCAATAGGGAAATTATAAATGAAAATACTCTTTGACTCAACAAACCTGCCTTTAGTCTAAGGAGAGAACTTCACACATGTACAAAGCAGTGTGTTCAAAGAAATTCAATACATTTTTTAGAATATGCAATCATTACAAATAACTATAAAGAAATATATTCATCTGTACTGGACTAGTTAAATTAAGATATCGTAATAAGAAGAAATACTATCAAGTGCCAAAGATGATAATATACTGTAATATTTACTGATGCAGAAAAAGATACCCAGCCTGTTGGATGAAAAAAAAGGAAGATTCCAGAGCCGGATATATAACAGCATCTATATGGAAAACTGGGAAGAAATAATGTTGAAAACTTCCCTAACCTGGGGAAGGAAACAGACATCCAGATCCAGAAAGCCCAGAGAGTTCTAAAGAAGATGAATGCAAAGAGGCACATTATAATTAAAAAGTCAAAAGTTCACAACAAGGAGAAAAGCTTACGAGCAGCAAGAGAAAAACAACTTGTTATATACAAGAGAATCCCCATACGACTATTAGCATATTTTTCAACAGAAACATAACAGGCCAGAAGAGAGTGGCATGCTATATTCAAAGTGCAGAAAGACAAAAATTTCCAACCAAGAATACTCTACCCAGCAAAGGTATCATTCAGAATTGAAGGAGAAAGAATTTTCCAGACAAGCTAAAGCTAAAGGAGTTCACCATTAAACCAGCCTTGTAATACGTATTAAAGGGACTTCGTTAAGCTGAAAAGAAAGGGCTCTAAATAGTAATAAGAAAACATATGAAAGAATAAATCTCACTGGTAAAGGTAAACATATAGTAAAAGTAATCAATAATCACTTACAAAGCTAGTATGAAGGTTAAAAGACAAAAGGAGTAAAAATACCTGTAACTACAATAATTAGTTAAGGGATATAAAAGATAAAAGATGTAAAATGTGACATCAACATAAAAAATGGGAGGGAGCAAAAATGAGCTTTAGAATGTGATAAAAGTTGTTTTTGACTTAAAATACAATGTTATAGAATAAATTGTTATATGTAAGCCTCACTATAACCACAAAGCAAAAATTCAGTAGTAAATACAAAAAAGAGAAAAAGAAAGGAATCTAAGCATACCACTACAAGGCATCAAACCACAAAGGGAGTAAGAAAGGAAGAGAGAAACTATAAAACAGGCTGAAAACAATTAACAAAATGGCAATAAGCATATACTTATCAATATTTGCCTTAAATGTAAATGAACTAAATTCTCCAATCAAAAGACATAAAGTGGCTGAATGGAAAAAAAATGAAGACCCATTTACATGCTGCCTACAACAGACTCACTTTAGATACAAGGTCACACACAGAAAAAAGTGAAGGGATGGAAAAAAGTATTCCATGCAAATGGAAACCAAAAGAAAGCTGGGGTAGCTATACGTTACCAGACAAAACAGACATTAAAACAAAGACGTTAATAAGAGACAAAGGCATTACATGATGATAAAGATGTCAATCCAACAAGTAGAAAACTGTTGTTGGGGAGGGGATGAGAAAGAGTGGAGTGAAAAGAAAGCAATAGACAAAAGGATATTTCTGAAATACTAAGAGTGGTTAATAGAGATGGCTTTAGTTTTATTTTATATTTTTCTATTTTGTATGAATTTTTTACAATGAGAAACTATGATCTTTCTAATAAGAAAAAGCAATGAAGTAATTTCCACGGTGAGCAGAGGATGGATGTGTATGACAGTAAGCATAAAATCTGAAAGTCACTAATGAAATGAAGAAGAGTAAATTTATTCAAAATAGTTAAAAGAGCAAAGGCAAAAATAATGAAATGCTATAATTGGTCAATTTTCCAATGAAAAAAACTAAATATCAAAGATGAGTATGACTGACTTAGCCACTGAAGACATCAAATAAATTTGTACTTGAAATCTTTACTGACTCTGCACCAAATATAAGGCACTGTGCTGCACACGAGGGAAATGAAAGACGATTAGGAAGCTATTCCCTGGTCAAGAGAATATACAGTCTAATGGGACAGAAATGCATCTGAACAGACCATCTCAAAACAATACAGGATTGATAGAGATTAAAGATGGCGGCGTGAGAGATGAGAGAGAGGCCTCCTCCTGAAACTAAATACAATACGAAAATATAATTAATACAACTATTCCTGAAAGAGCAACAGGAAAGAGGGCTGTGCCAGACTGCATACACCTGGAGAAAAGAATAGACCTCACGGAACAGGGTAACATACCAAAGCTGTGGCCCATCGGGACCAAAGCCCTTTCCCAACCCCAGTTCACAGACAGGAGGAAGAGAAACGGAGCGGGGAGGGAGTGGAGACCTGGGACTGCTGAATACCTAGCTCTGGAGATCTGCTCTGGTACACAAACCTACACTACATGACACTCTGGTGATTAGGGGGAATTGGAAAACTAAGACAGGCAGAATACCTGGAGACACAGAGATTCCAGCCACTTGTGGAAAACAGGGGTCCATCTCCGGCTGCTCTGGGACAAAAGAAAAGGTGACAGTCTGAGAGACTTCCTAACAGCGAGAGGGCTGCTAAAGGGACAAGGATTGCATGAACTTAGGTCAGGAGAAAGAAAAGGTAGACAGAATTGCCGGGGGACACTGTGCCTAGCAAGTTGGGAATTTTCATGATCTTCACGTGCTCCAGCCCCCAGGCTGGCTATGCAGCTCCAAGATGCCTTCCGTGATATGCAGCCTGCTGCGACTTCCTCATAGCCAGCCCACAAATGGATTGCAAACCGGCAAACCATACCCTGTTGTCAGGAGAGCCAGAAGGAAGCCCCACCTACAGCAACTACAAATGCAAAGCACAGAGGCTTATCCCTGTGTGCTCAGCCCACTGGTTCTGGCAGTGGATACAGGCACTGCAGCTGGAAAGCAGGAAACAGCTCTTTCCTCCCCCCAGGCACCAACAACGCTCCATTATGACGCCTGACATTGATCCAGGGACTGAGCAGCTCCAGAGAGAAGAGCTATTGGGCACTAGAGGGCGCCACATACAAATATGAAACGTCAAAGGAACCTGGTTCAAACCAAAATCATATACACACCACAGAAAGAGTAAAATGAAACCAATCTCATGAATCTTCCTGAAGGAGATTTCAAAATAAAAATCATAAACATGCTCACAGAGGTACAGATAAATATTCAAGAACTCAGGAAGAAATTCCAGTGAGAAAACAATCATTACAGAATACAGTATCAGTAATGAAACATACAACTTAAGGTTTAAAAAGCAGATTAGATATAGTGGAGGAGATGAAAAATAAAATAGAAATTAGAGAACAGGAATGCAAAGAAGTTGAGGCACAGAGAGAAAAAAGGATCTCTAAGAATGAGAGAATACTGAGAGAACTATGTGACCAATCCAAACAGAACAATATTTGTATTATTCTGGGGTACCAGAAGAAGAAGACATAGAAAAGGAGATAGAAAGTGTCTTTGAGGAGGTAATTGCTGAAAACTTCCAGAATCTGGGGAAGGAGGTAAGACTCTCATGCCATAGAGGTACACAAATCTCCCAAAACAAGGGACCCAAGGAAGACAACACAAAGACAAATAATAATTAAAATGGCAAAGATCAAGAATAAGGACACACTATTAAAAGCAGCCAGAGAGACAAATAAGATCACTACAAAGGAAAGCCCATCAGGCTATTAGCAGACTTCTCAGCAGAAACCTTACAGGCCAAAAGGGAGTGGCATGATATATTTAATGCAATGAAGCAAAAGGGCATTGAACCAAGAATACTTTATCTGGTAAGATTATCACTTAAATTGAAGGAGGGATTAAACAATTTCCAGATAAGCAAAAGCTGAGAGAATTTAGCTCCCACTAACTGTCTCTTCAGTGTATTTTGGAGGGACTGCTATAGATAGAACTGTTTCTAAGGTTTAACAGCTGTCACCAGAGGTAATAAAAACACAGTAAAGACTTCCAGGAAGATGGCGGTGTGAGCAGGGCAGCAGAAATCTCCTCCCAACACTATATTTATCTACGAAAACACAGCAAATACATCTATTCCTAAAAGAGAGACGACAATACACAGGAAAGCGCACAGCGTGCAGCTACACCCGAGAGGACTCGGCACCCCAGAGGCGGGTAAGATACGCAGCCGCGACCCGGCGGGACCCGAGCACTCCCCCACCCCAGCGCACCGGCGGGAGGAGAGGATTCAGAGCTGGGAGGGAGTGGAAGTTCACCCCACAAAGTAGCCAGCCCCGGTGATCTGCGCGGGGAGCGCTGACCCACATCGTGCAGTGCAGCGGAGATTGGAGAGACAGAGGGGCAGGATCTGAGCGGGGAACGCGCCAGGGTGCTTGCAGCCGGCCCCCGGGAAAGAAAAAAAAAAAAACGTGCACTTTCTTCAGCGGTCTTAAGGAGACAGGAGCCCAGTGGAGGAGCCGGATCGCCCCAGCACACTCAGCCCAGGAGGCTGGGAGTCCGGGGGAGTTTCAGACGCCTTAACCGGCGACTGAGGAAGTGTAGCCATACTTAACACTTCTCACTGAGATCAACAGCCTCCTATTCGTTCTCACCCCTGCCCGAGCGATAAAGGGCCCTGCAGAGCAGCGCAGTCACAGGTGTGGAATAGTGGGGCAACAGCGCCACCTACACCATTCCCACAGAAGCTACGTCCGGTGGGCATTTTTTTGTTGTTGTTTTGTTTTGTTTTTTGTTTTGTTTTTGTTTTTTCTTTTCTTTCTCTTTTTCTTTCTTTCTTTCTTTCTTCTTCTTTTTTCTCTCTTTTTTTTAATTCTCTTTTTAAATTCTCAAAGAGCCCAGCTGACATATGAGGCAACTATCAGTGACCAATTCTATAGCCATGAAAAGACAGAGGAATATGGTTCAAACGAAAAATCAACCAAACAACCCCAGAGAGGGAGTCTGAAGGGATGGAAATGCACAGTCTTCCTGAAAAAGAATTCAGAATAAAAGTCATAACCATGCTGATGGACCTACACAGAAATGTGTAAGAGCTGAGGGAGGAAGTGAGCGAACTGAGGAAAGACAATGCAGAAATCAGACAAGCGATCGACAGGCTTAACAGCAGAATGGATGAGATGCAAGAGACTGTTAATGGAATAGAAAACAGAGAACAGGAGTACAGAGCAGCTGACACAGAGAGAGATAAAAGGATTTCTAGGAATGAAAGAATATTAAGAGAACTGTGTGACCAATCCAAATGGAACAATATTCGCATTATAGGAGTACCAGAGGAAGAAGAGAGAGAGAAAGGGATAGAAAGTGTCTTTGAAGAAATAATTGCTGAAAACTTTCCCTTGCTGGGGAAGGAAGTAGTCTCGCAGTCCACCGAAGCTCATAGATCTCCCAACACAAGGAACCCAAGGAAGACAACAACAAGACACATAATAATTAAGATGGCAAAGATCAAAGATAAAGACAGGGTATTAAAGGCAGCTAGAGAGAGAAAAAAGATCACCTACAAAGGAAAACCCATCAGACTATCATCAGACTTCTCAACAGAAACCTTACAGGCCAGAAGAGAATGGCATGATATATTTAACGTTATGAAACAGAAAGGCCTCGAGCAAGAATATTGCATCCAGCACGATTATCATTTAAATATGATGGAGGGATTAAACAATTTCCAGACAAACGAAAGTTGAGAGAATTTGCCTCTCACAAACCACCACTACAGGATATCTTAAATGGACTGCTCTAGATGGAAACACACGTAAGGCAAAAAAGATGTCACCAGAGGAAAATAAAATCATAGCAAAGAAAGCAGACCATCCAAATACTAACTAAAGGCAAAAAATAAAACACCTATTATAGAAAGAATGGAGGAGGAGGAATAAGAAGGGAGAGAAATAAAGAAACATCAGACTGTGTTTACAATAACTTAACAAGAAAGTTAACTTAGATTGTGAGATAGTAAAGAAGCAACCCTTGACCCTTTGGTAACCACGAACCTAAAGCCAGCAATAGCAATAAGTACATATCTATCAATAATCACCTAAATGTAAATGGACTGAACGCACCAATCAAAAGACACAGAGTAACAGAATGGATAAAAAAGCAAGACCCATCTATATGCTGCCTACAAGAAACTCACCTCAAATCCAAAGATATACACAGACTAAAAGTGAAGGGATGGAAAAAGACATTTCATGCAAACAACAAAAAGAAAAAAGCAGGTGTTGCAGTACTTGTATCAGACAAAACAGACTTCAAAACGAAGAAAGTAGCAAAAGATAAAGAAGGACATTACATAATGATAAAGGGGTCAGTCCAACAAGAAGATATAACCATTACAAATATATATGCATCCAACACAGGAGCGCCAGCATATGTGAGACAAATACTAACAGAATTAAAGGAGGAAATAGACAGCAATGCATTCATCTTAGGAGACTTCAACACACCACTCACTCCAGAGGACAGATCAATCAGACAGAAAATAAGTAAAGACACAGAGGCACTGAACAACACACTACAACAGATGGACCTAACAGACATCTACAGAACTCTACACCCAAAAGCAACGGGATACACATTCTTCTCAAGTGCACATGGAACATTTTCCACAATAGACCACATACTAGGCCACAAAAAGAACCTCAGTAATTTCAAAAATATTGAAATCCTACCAACCAACTTCTCAGATCACCAAGGTATAAAACTAGAAATAAATTTTAGAAAGAAATCAAAAAGGCTCACAAATACATGGAGACTTAACAACACTCTCCTAATTAATCAATGGGTTAACGACCAAATCAAAACAGAAATCAAAGAATATATGGAGACTAATGACAACAACAACACAAAGCCACAACTTCTGTGGGACGCAGCAAAGGCAGTTCTAAGAGGAAAGTATATTGCAATCCAGGCCTATTTAAAGAAGGAAGAACATTCCCAAATGAATAGTCTAAAGACACAATTACTGAAATTGGAAAAAGAAGAACAAATGAGGCCCAAAGTCACCAGGAGGGACATAATAAAGATTAGAGAAGAAATAAATAAAATTGAGAAGAATAAAACAATAGAAAAAATCAATAAAACCAACAGCTGGTTCTTTGAAAAAATAAACAAAATAGATAAACCCCTAGCCAGACTCATTAAGAGAAAAAGAGAATCTACACACATAAACACAATCAGAAATGAGAAAGGAAAAATCACGACGGACCCCACAGAAATAAAAGAATCGTTAAGAGAATATTATGAGAATCTATATGTTAACAAGCTGGAAAACATAGAAGAAATGGACAACTTCTTAGAAAAATACAACCTTCCAAGACTGACCAAGCAAGAAACAGAAAAACTAAACAGACCAATCACCAGCGACGAAATCGAATTGGTAATCAAAAAACTACCCAAGAACAAAACTCCCGAGCCTGATGGATTCACCTCTGAATTCTACAAGATATATAGAGAAGAAATAACATCCATTCTCCTGAAAGTTTTCCAAAAAATAGAAGAGGAGGGAATACTTCCAAACTCATTCTATGAAGCCAGCATCACGCTAATACCAAAACCGGGAAAAGACCTCACCAAAAAAGAAATTTACAGACCAATATCCCTGATGAACATAGATGCAAAAACACTCACCAAATTTTAGCAAACCAAATTCAAAAATACATCAAGAGGATCATACACCATGATCAAGTGGGATTCATCCCAGGGATGCAAGGATGGTACAACATTCGAAAATCCATCAACATCATCCACCACATCAACAAAAAGAAGAACAAAAACCACATGATCATCTCCATAGATGCTCAAAAAGCATTTGACAAAATTCAGCATCCATTCCTGATTAAAACTCTCAACAAAATGGCTATAGACGGCAAGTACCTCAACATCATAAAGGCTATATATGACAAACCCACAGCTAACATCATACGTAATGGCAAGACGCTGAAAGCTTTTCATCTAAGATCGGGAACAAGACAGGGATGCCCACTCTCTCCACTGTTATTCAACATAGTACTGGAGGTCCTAGCCACAGCAATCAGACAAAACAAAGACATACAAGGCATCCAGATTGGTAAAGACGAAGTCAAATTGTCACTATTTGCAGATGACATGATACTGTACATAAAAAACCCTAAAGATTCCATTCCAAAACTACTAGAACTAATATCTGAATTCAGCAAAGTTGCAGGATACAAAATTAACACACAGAAATCTGTTGCTTTCCTATACACTAATGATGAACTAACAGAAAGAGAAATCAGAAAAACAATTCCATTCACAATTGCATCAAAAAGAATAAAATACCTAGGAATAAACCTAACGAAGGAAGTGAAAGACCTGTACTCTGAAAACTACAAGACACTCCTAAGAGAAATTAAAGAGGACACTAACAAATGGAAATGCATCCCATGCTCTTGGCTAGGAAGAATAAATATTGTCAAAATGGCTCTACTACCTAAAGCAATCTACAGATTCAACGCAATCCCTATCAAACTACCAACAGCTTTCTTCAATGAACTGGAACAAATAATTCTAAAATTCATATGGAACCACAAAAGACCCCGAATAGTCAAATCAATCCTGAGAAGGAGGAATAAAACAGGGGGAATTACACTCCCTGACTTCAAGCTCTACTACAAAGCCACAGTAATCAAGACAATTTGGTATTGGCACAAAAACAGACCCACAGACCAGTGGAACAGAATAGAAAATCCAAACATTAACCCAAACATATACAGTCAATTAATATTTGATAAAAATGCCTTGGATATACAATGGGGAGATGACAGCCTCTTCAGCAGCTGGTTTTGGAAAAACTGGACAGCTACATGTAAGAGAATGAAACTGGACTACTGTCTAGCCCCATACACAGAGGTAAACTCAACGTGGATCAAAGACCTGAATGTAAGTCATGAAACCATAAAACTCTTAGAAAAAAACATAGGCAAAAATCTCTTGGACATAAACATGAGCGACTTCTTCATGAACATATCTCCTGGGCAAGGGAAACAAAAGCAAAAATGAACAAGTGGGACTATATCAAGCTGAAAAGCTTCTGTACAGCAAAGGACACCATCAGTGGAACAAAAAGATATCCTACAGTATGGGAGAATATATTCATAAAAAACGTATCTGATAAAGGGTTGACATCCAAAATATATAAAGAACTCATGCACCTTAACAAACAGAAAGTAAATAATCCAATTATGAAATGGGCAGAGGACATGAGTAGACACTTCGCTAAAGAAGAAATTCAGATGGCCAACAGGCACATGAAAAGATGCTCCACATCGCTAATCATCAGAGAAATGCAGATTAAAACCACAATGAGATATCACCTCACACCAGTGAGGATGGCCAACATCCAAAACACAAACAACAACAAATGTTGGCGAGGATGTGGAGAAAAGGGAACCCTCCTACACTGCTGGTGGGACTGCAAATTAGTTCAACCATTGTGGAAAGCAGTATGGAGGTTCCTCAAAAAACTCAAAATAGAAATACCATTTGACCCAGGAATTCCACTCCTAGGAATTTACCCTCAGAATGCAGCAGCCCAATTTGAAAAGGACAGATGTACCCCTATGTTTATTGCAGCACTATTACAATAGCCAAGAAATGGAAGCAACCTAAGTGTCCATCAGTAGATGAATGGATAAAGAAGATGTGGTACATATACACAATGGAATATTATTCAGCCATAAGAAGAAAACAAATCCTACCATTTGCAACAACATGGATGGAGCTAGAGGGTATTATGCTCAGTGAAATAAGCCAAGCAGAAAAAGACAAGTATCAAATGATTTCACTCATATGTGCAGTATAAGAACAAAGTAAAAATACTGAAGGAACAAAACAGCAGCAGACTCACAGAACCCAAGAACGGACTAATATTTACCAAAGGGAAACGGACTGGGGAAAATGGGCGGGAAGGGTGGGATAGGAGGGAAAAAGGGGCATTATGATTAGCAGATGTAATGTTGGGGGGGCACAGGGAGGGCTGTACAACTCAGAGAAGACAAGTAGTGATTCTATAGCATCTCACTACCCTGATGGACAGTGACTGTAATGGGGTTGGTGGGGGGGACCTGATGAAGGGGTTGTTTAATAACCATAATATTGCACATGTAATTGTAGATTAATGATAATAAAATAAATTATATTAAAAAATAAAAATTAAAAATAAATAAATAAATAAAACCACAGTAAAGAAAGTAGAATAGTTAATTACTAAGCAAATTCAAAATAAAATCAACTAACCCGAAAATCAGTCAAGGGATAGACAAAGAGTACAGAATATGATACCAAATATATAAAGAATGGAGGAGCAATAAAAAGGGAGAGAAAAAAAGAACCTTTAGCATGTGTTTGTAATAGCATACTAAGTGATGCAAGTTAGATTGTTACATAGTAAAGAAGTTACCCTTGAACTTTTGGTAACCACGAATCTAAAGCCTGCAATGGCAGTAAGTACGTAGCTATCTATAATCACCCTAAATGTAAATGGACTGAATGCACCAATAAAAAGACACAGACTAATAGAATGGATAAAAAAGCAAGACCAATCTATATGCTGCCTACAAGAAACTCACTTCAAACCCAAAGACTTACACAGACTATAAGTGAAGGGATAGAAAACGATATTTCATGCAACTAACAGGGAGAAAAACGCAGGAGTTGCAGTACCTGTATCAGACAAAATGGACTTCAAAACGAAGAAAGTCACAAGAGACAAAGAAGGACATTACATAATGATAAAGGGGTCAATCCAACAAGACGATATAACCATTATAAATATCTATGCACCAAACACAGGATCACCTACATATGTGAAACAAATACTAACAGAATTAATAGGGGAAATAGAATGCAATGGATTCATTCTAGGAGACTTCAACACTCCACTCACTCCAAAGGACAGATCAACAAGACAGAAAATAAGAAAGGAGACAGAAGCACTGAATAGATGGGACCTAACAAACATCTACAGAAAAGTCCACACAAGAACAGCAGGATACATACTCTTCTCAAGTGCACATGGAACATTTTCAAGAACAGATCATATCCTAGGCCACAAAAAGAGCCTCAGTAAATATAAAATGACTGAAATTGGACCAACCAGTTTCTTAGCCACAAAGGTATGATCCTAGAAATAAATTACGCAGAGAAAATGAAAAATCCCACAAATACATGGAGGCTAAAAAACATGCTCCTAAACAACCAATAGCTAAATGACCAAATAAAAACAGATCAAGCAATATATGGAGACAAATGACAATAATTCAACACCGCAAAATCTGTGGGATGCAGCGAAGGCCATACCTAGAGGAAAGTATATTGCAATACGGGCCTACCTCAGGAAAGAAGAGCAATCCCGTATGAGCAGTCTAAACTCACAATTAACGAAACTAGAAAAAGCAGAACAAATGAGTCCCATAATAAACATTAGAGCAGAAATAAATAAAATCGAGAAGAATAAAACAATAGAAAGAATCAATGAAAGCAAGAGCTGGTTCTTTGAGAAAATAAACAAAATAGATAAACCCCTAGTCAGACTTATCAAGAAAAAAAGAGTCCACACAAATAAAAAGAACCAGAAATAAGAAAGGAAAAATCACTATGGAAAACACAGAAATACAAAGAATTATGAAAGAATACTATGAAAAATTATATGCCAACGAACTGGATAACCTAGAAGAAATAGACAACATTCTAGAAAAAGACAACATTCCAAGGCTGACCCAGAAAGAAACAGAAAATCTGAACAAACCAATTACCAGCAATGATATTGAACTGGTAATCAAAAAACTACTTAAGCACAAAACTGGACCAGATGGCTTCACTGATGAATTTTATCAAACATTTATGGAAGACCTAATACCCATCCTCCTTAAAGTTTTCCAAAGAATAGAAGAGAGAATACTTCCAAACTCATTCTGTGAGTCCAGCATCATGCTAATTCCAAAACCAGTGAAAGACACAACAAAAAAAGAAAATTACAGACCAATATCCCTGATGAACATAGATGCAAAAAACTCAACAAAATATTAGCAAACAGAATTCAAAAGCATATCAAAAATATCATCCACCATGATCAAGTAGGATTTATTCCAGGGATGCAAGGACGGTACAACATTTGAAAATTCATCAACATCATCCACTACATCAACAAAAAGAAGGACAAAAACCACATGATCATCTCCATAGATGCTGAAAAAGCATTTGACAAAATTCAACATCCATATATGATAAAAACTCTCAACAAAATGGGTATAGAGTACAAGTACTTCAATATTATAATAAAGGCCATATAGGACAAATCCACAGCCAACATTATACTTAGCAGCGAGAAGCTGAAAGTTTTCCTTTAAGATCAGGAACAAGACAAGGATGCCCACTATCCCCATTTTTATTTAACATAGATGTGGAGGTCCTCGCCACAGCAATTAGTCAACACAAATAAATAAAGGGCTTCCAGATTGGTAAGGAAGAAGTTAAACTGTCACCGTTTGCAGATGACATGATATTGTACATAAAAAACCCTAAAGAATCTACTCCAAAACTACTAAATCTAGCATCTGAATTCAGCAAAGTTGCAGGATACAAAGTTAATACACAGAAATATGTTACATTCCTATACACTAACGATGAACTAGCAGAAAGAGAAATCAGAAAAATAATTCCATTCACGATTGCATCAAAAAGAATAAAATACCTAGGAATAAACCTGACCAAGGAAGTGAAAGACCTATATTTTGAAAACCAGAAGAAACTCATGAGAGAAATTAAAGAAGATACCATTAATGGAAACACATCCCATTGTCATGGATAGGAAGAATTAATATTGTTAAAATGGCCATCCTGCCTAAAGCAATCTAGATTCAATGCAATTCCTATCAAATACCAATAGCATTCTTCAATGAACTGGAGAAACAGGTCTAAAATTCATATGGAACCACAAAAGACCTCAAATAGCCAAAGCAGAAGGAAGAATAAAGCTGGGAGTATTATGCTTTCTAACTTCAACCTCTACTATAAAGCCACAGTAATCAAGATAATTTGGTACTGGCACAAGAACAGAACGATAGACCAATGGAACAGACTAGAGAGCCCAGATATAAACCCAACCATATATGGTGAATTAATATACAATAAAGGAGCTATGGACAAACAATGGGAAAATGACAGCCTCTTCAACAACTGGTGTTGGCAAAACTGGACAGCTACATGGAAGAGAATGAAACAGGATTATCATCTAACCCCATACACAAAATTAAACTCAAAATGGATCAAAGACCTGAATGTAAGTCATGAAACCATAAAACTCGTAGAAAAAAACATAGGCAAAAATCTCCTGAATATAAACATGAGCAACTTCTTCCTGAATGCATCTCCTCGAGCAAGGGAAAGAAAAGTAAGAATGAACACATAGGACTACATCAAGCTAAAAAGCTTTACAGCAAAGGACACCATCAACAGAACAAAAAGGCATCCTATAGTATGGGAGAATACATTTGTAAATGACATATCTGACAAGTGGTTAATATCCAAATTATATAAAGAACTCACAGGCGTCAACACCCAAGAAGCAAATAACCTGATTAAAAAATGGGTGGAGGATATGAAGAGACAATTCTCCAAAGAAGAAATTCAGATGGCCAACAGACACAATGAAAAGATGCTCCACATCACTAATCATCAGGGAAATGCAAATTAAAACCACAATGAGATATCACCTCACACCAGTAAGGTTGGCCAGCATCCAAAAGACTAAGAGCCACAAATGCTCAAGAAAATGCGGAGAAAGGGGAACCCTCCTTACACTGCTGGTGGGAATGTAAGCTAGTTCAACCATTGTGGAAAGCAATATGGAGGTTTCTCAAAAAACTAAAAATAGAAATACCATTTGACCTGGGAATCCCACTCCTTGGAACTTATCTAAAGAATACAAGTTCTGAGATTCAAAAAGACATATCCACCCCTATGTTTATTGCAGCATATTTACAATAGCCAAGATATGGAAGCAACCTAAGCATCCATCAGTAGATGAAAGGATAAAGAAGATGCGTACATGTACACAATGTAGTACTATTCAGCTATAAGAAAGAAAGAAATCCTACCATTTGGAACTACATGGATGGACCTGGAGGATATTATGCTCAGTGAAATAAGCCAGGTGGAGAAAGACAAGTGACAAATGATTCACCTCATTTGTGGAGTATAATGACGAAGCAAAATTGAAGGAACAAAACAGCAGCAGACTCCAAGACTCCAAGAAGGCACTAACGGTTACCAAAGGGGAGGGGTGTTTGGAGGGTGGTTGGGGAGGGAGAGAGTAGGGGATTGAGGGGTATTATGTTTAGTACACATGGTGTGAGGGGTCACGGGGAAGACAGTGTAGCACAGAGAAGGCAAATAGTGAATCTGTGGCATCTTACTACACTGATGGACAGTGACTGCAATGGGGTATGGGTGTGGACTTGATAATATGGGTAAATGTAGTAACCATATTGTTTTTTCATATGAAACCTTCATAAGAGTGTATATCAACAATACCTTAATAAAAACAAACAGAGAAAAAAGTATAGGATTATAAAGGAGGTATGCAGAAGCTACGGGAGGAAGAGATAGGTACTGTGTTAACTGAGGTGAAGCCTTTTCATCTTCTACCTTGGCAATGTATTTGTTGAAGAAACTGCATTGTTTTTGATATTAGATAATTCTAGAGGCTAGATTTTATTGATTGCATCACTGTAGTGATATTTAACGTGTTCTGCTGTGTTTTCAGTAAATTGAGTTGGATCTAGAGCCTTGGCCATATTTAGATTAAAAAATTTTTGGCAAAATCACCTCAAAAATGTTACTGCATCTATCAGAAAAAAAATGTTATTGTTTCTCTTTTTGTGCAATTAGCAGACAATGATCAATTCCCTAAATCCATTAACTCATTAGGGTTGCGAAAAGGTAATAATCTATCATTCCTTCTTTATTTAATAGATGGACTATCTCTATGAAGAGTGTGTTTCCTTTTCCACTATTTGCTTAGCCATAGAGCCATTATACGAGAGGCAGGAATAAATGTTTGATTTTTTTTCCACTACTTGCCAGTTTCAAAATAACCAGTTCATGCACTATAATCCTCTAAAACGGATCAATTAAGTCTTTTTTTGTAGCATCACTTATAAAGTCAGGGATCAAATTAATGGTTTTCAAAAAACTGCAGTTACTATCTTTACTGGTGTTCAAATTGTCCCATTTCTGGCAAATGAAAAAAGCCAATTCAAACTGAGTACTGAGTCCTTTTGATTCAGTTATAGTAGTATTTGATGGCTTCTATCTGTTACACTTAATGTTCCAAGCTATTCTTGTACAGTTTCTCCCCAGACATGTGCTTTGAATTTCTCTAAGGAGCTGTGATTCTTTGAATAAGTATGTACCTATTAATATTTATTTAAATGTAAATGGACTAAATTCTGCAATCAAAAAATATAAAGTGGTTGAATGGATAAAAAAAACAGACCCATTTACATGATGCTTACAACAGACTCACTTCAGATACAAAGTCACATACAGACAAAAAGTAAAGGGATGGAAAAAAGTATCCCATGCAAACAGCAACCAAAAGAAAGCTGGCATAGCTATATTTTATCCAGCAAAATAGACTTAAAAAAAAGACTGTAGTAAGAGACAGAGAAGGGCATTACGTGATAAAGGCATCAATCAAACAGGTGGAAATTGTGGACAGGGGAGAGTGGGAGTGGGAGAGGAAGCCTGGGGAAAAGAGAAAACAATGGATGGATATTTTTGAAATACTAATAGTGGTTAACAGTCGTGGCTCTGGTTTCATTTTATACTTTTCTGTTTTGTTTTTCTAAATGTTTCTCATAGCCACAATCTAGGCACTCATTGTTTCTAGGCCATTTAAGTAGAAACAGGGGAAAAATTGTTTTAACATGAAATACATCCTGAGTTCATATTGATATTTCAAATTTAAATCAAGACTATAAAGTTTTTATTTAATCTTTTCTATGTTGTATCTATATATCATTTTTCCATGCTGAGAATCATTCTCAAGGATATGAACTATGAAAGCATTAGGATATCAGTTAATTACTAATGTGTATTATTCCAAGAATGGAGTCTTAAGGAACTCCAAGATTCTGTGGTGATCCAGATGAGGATGAACCTGCAAATAAGACTGAGAAGGTACCCACAAAGAAGTAGAAGGAAAACTATGAAAGTATAGTGATGTGGAAACCCAGAGAAGAAAATGTAAGAAGAATTAAATACTTAAGTGTCAAATGCATCTTAGAAGCCAAATGAGCTAAGATTTGAAAAATGTCAATTGGACCTAACATGAAAGTCACTGATAATATCAGGCTGAAAACAGATAAAGTAGGCTGAAGAACAAGAGTAATGAAATAACGAAGTGAAATCCTGAAAAGTATACCTGTGAGGGAGAGAAAGATAATGTGATAGTTGGAAACAGAAGATGGGAGTTTCGGAAGCTTTTTAAGTTGCAAAAGTTTAGTTTTGATTAAATGAAAAGAATCCAGTTGAGAAAGTTGCATATGCTAGAACAAGAAAGTAAGATTCCAAAAATGGTGGGAAAGAACAGTATTCAAAGCACCTGATAACAGGTTAGCCTTAATTATACTTATAGTTCCTCATTTAACATTTACTTAGTATGCAGTGTGCTATTTATTGAGAACATAAGAGATAAAAGACAGTCACAGTACTCACAGTCTAGAGGGAGAATTAGATAGGCAGATAATTATAAGTTAGTATGACAAGTGCTATGAGCACAAAATATCACTAGAGACCACAAGAGGACTTGAGACTAAAGAATCTGACCACAAATTTCAATGAAAAATTTGCAAGTGAGACACACATGCAAAACACACAGAAAAATACACCATGAACTCCTCTACCCCTCAGAATCTCTGAATTGTGATTACTACTCTCTTAACTTTGTGGACATGGCCCTTTCCCAACTTTCAAGTTTCAGGAAGTCTCACCTTTACCTCAACCCAATCACATCACTTTGTTAGTCCATTCAAAACTCTTAAACCATCTGCTTAAGATAATCCTAAATTATCTTTATTTACATATTATTTCTCATTTATATATCTCTTTTAACAGAGCCCCAACTCCATGAGGGCAAGAACCTTATCCATCTAGTTAACTACCATATTCCCAATGCCTGCAACAGTGTCACATATTGAAGGAATGAATGGTACAGAATACACACCAATATTTAGTTACTTAACATTTCTGTGAGTTTGGATTCCAGGTTAAATGGGATTTAACTGAACATTATCTATAAGCTATGCTTGATTTCCAAATAGAAGCAGTATTTTAAATTCAACTTGTCTGTGAAGGTGAAAGCCATGCAACCGAATCAAGATTTATTCTCATTTGACTACTAACTCCACTAACAGATTCTCACATGAATCTAGTAAGTCTTTACTTGGCATTAGTAATACTGCTTTAGAGGAATTTCAAATGAGCAGAGAGAAGGTAGATAGTAACTAGCTATTTAGGGAAAAAAGCTGAATTTCTATTTCCCTTACTCCACAAAATAAATTCCAGATTAATTAAAGATGTAAATAATAAAATGTAACTATTAAAATACTACAAATGCTTTAAAGAGGCCATATTGTTTCTTTAATTTTTTAATAAGGTATTATTGATATACACTGTTATGAAGGCTTCACATGAAAAAACAATGTGGTTACTTCATTTACCCATACTAACAAGTCCCCACCCATAACCCAATGCACTCACTGTGCATCAGTGTAGTAAGATGCCACAGATTCACAGTTTGCCTTCTAGGTGCTACACTGTTTTCCCTGTGACCTCCCACACCATGTATACTAAACATATTACCCCTCAATCCCCATCTCCCTCCCTCCCGACCACCCTCCCACTCTCCCTTTGGTAACCACTAGTCCCTTCTTGGAGTCTGTGAGCCTACTGCTTTTTCCTTCAATTTTGTTTCATTGTTATACTCCACAAATGAGGGGAATCATTTGGCACTTGTCTTTCTCCGCCTGGCTTGTTTCACTGAGCATAATATCCTCCAGCTCTGTCCATGTTGTTGCAAATGGTAGGATTTGTTTCTTTCTTATGGCTGAATAGTATTCCATTGTGTATATGCACCGCCTCTTCTTTATCCTTTCATCTCCTGATAGACGCTTAGGTTGCTTACATATCTTGGCTATTGTAAATAGTGCTGCAATAAACATAGGGATGCATATGTCTTTTTGACTCTGAGAAGATGTATTCTTTGGGTAAATTCCAAGGAGTGGGATTCCCAGGTCAAATGGTATTTCTATTTTTAGTTTCTTGAGGAACCTCCATATTGCTTTCCACAATGGTTGAACTAGCTTACATTCCCACCAGCAGTGTAAGGAGGGTTCTGCTTTCTCTGCATCCTCGCCAGAATTTGTTGTTCTTAGTCTTTTGGATGCTGGCCATCCTTACTGGTGTGAGATGATATCTCATTGTGGTTTTAATTTGCATTTCCCTGGTGATTAGTGATGTGGAGCATCTTTTCATGTGTCTGTTGGCCATCTGAATTTCTTCTTTGGAGAACTGTCTCTTCATATCCTCCACCCGTTTTTTAATCGGGTTATTTGCTGGCTGGGTGTTGAGGCATTTGAGTTCTTCATATATTTTGGATGTTAACCCCTTGTCAGATATGTCATTTACAAATATATTCTCCCATACTTAGGATGCATTTTTGTTCTGTTGATTGTGTCCTTTGCCTTACAGAAACTTTGTAGTTTAATGTAGTCCCAGTGTTCGTTTTTGCTTTTGTTCCCTTGCTCGAGGAGATGCGTTCAGGAAGAAGTTGCTCATGCTTATATTCAGGAGATTTTTACCAATGTTTTTTTCTGCGAGTTACGGTTTCATGACTTACATACAGGTCTTTGATCCATTTTGAGTTTACTTTTGTGTATGGGGTTAAGCAACACTCCAGTTTCATTCTCTTCCATGTGGCTGTCCAGTTTTGCCAACACCAGTTGTTGAAGAGGGTGTCATTTCCCCATTGTATGTCCGTGGTTCCTTTATCGTATATTAATTGAACATATATTTTTGGGTTTATATCAGGGCTCTCTAGTCTGTTCCATTGATCTATGAATCAGTACTTGTACCAGTACCAAATTGTCTTGATTACTGTAGCTTTGTAGTAGACCTTGAAGTTGGGGAGCATAATCACCCCAGCTTTATTCTTCCTTCCAAGGATTGCTTTGGCTATTTGGGGTCTTTTGTGGTTTTTAGAACAATTTTCTCTAGTTCATTGAAGAATGCTGTTGGTATTTTGATAGGGATTGCATTGAATCTGTAGATTGCTTTAGGCAGGTTGGCCATTTTGACAATATTAATTCTTCCTATCCATGAGAACGGGATGTGTTTCCATTTATTGGTATCTTCTTTAATTTCTCTCATGACTGTTTTGTAGTTGTCAGAGTATAGGTCTTTCACTTCCTTGGTTAGGTTTATTCCTATATATTTTATTCTTTTTGATGCAATTGTGAATGGAATTATTTTCCTGATTTCTTTCTACTTGTTCATTGTTAGTGTAAAGGAATGCAACAGATTTCTGTGTATTAATTTTCTATCCCACAACTTTGCTGAATTCACATATTAGATCTAGTAGTTTTGGAGTAGATTCTTTAGGGTTTGTTATGTACAATATTGTCATCTGCAAAAAGGGACAGTTTAACTTCTTTCTTGCCAGTCTGAATGCCTTTTATTTCTTTGTGTTGTCTGATTGCCAATGGCTAGGACCTCTAGTAAATATGTTGAATAGAAGTGGGGAGAGTGGGCATCCTTGTCTTGTTCCTGATCTTAAAGGAAAAGTTTTCAGCTGCTCGCTGTTAAGTATAATGTTGGCTGTGGGTTTGTCATATACAGCCTTTATTATGTTGAGGTACTTGCCGTCTATACCCATTTTGTTGAGATTTTTTATCATGAATGGATGTTGAATTTTGTTGAATGCTTGTCAGCATCTATGGAAATGATGATGTGGTTTTGTCATTTTTGTTGATGTAGTGGATGATGTTGATGGATTTTCAAATGTTGTACCATCCTTGCATCCCCGGAATAAATCCTACTTGATCATGATGGATGATCTTTTTGTTGTATTTTTGAATTTGGTTTGCTAATATTTTGTTGAGTATTTTTGCATCTATGTTCATCAGGGATATTGGTCTGTAATTTTCTTTTTTTGTGGCGTTTTTGCCTGGTTTTGGTATTAAAGTGATGCTAGCCTCATAGAATGAGTTTGGAATTATTCCCTCTTCTTCTACTCTTTGGAAAACTTTAAGGAGGATTGGTATTAGGTCTTCACTAAATGTTTGATAAAGTTCAGCGGTGAAGCCATCTGGTCCAAGAGTTTTGTACTTAGGTAGGTTTTTGATTACCAATTCAATTTTGTTGCTGGTAAATTGGTCTGTTCAAATTTTCTGTTTCTTCCTTGGTCAGCCTTGGAAGGTTGTATTTTTCCAGAAAGTTGTCCATTTCTTCTAGGTTATCCAGTTTGTTGGCATATAATGTTTTGTAGTATTCTCTAATAATTCTTTGTATTTCTGTGGTGTCTGTAGTGATTTTATCTTTCTCATTTCTGATTTGGTGTATGTGTGCAGACTTTCTTTTTTCTTAATAAGTCTAGCTAGGGGTTTATCTATTTTGTTTATTTTCTGGAAGAGCCATCTCGTTTTCATTGATTCTTTCAATTGTTTTATTCTTCTCGATTTTATTTATTTCTGCTCTAATCTTTATTATATTCCTTCTTCTACTGACTTTGGGACCTATTTGTTCTTCTTTTTCTAGTTTTGTTAATTGTGAGTTTAGACTGCTCATATGGGATTGTTCTTCTTTCCTAAGGTAGGCCTGCATTGCAATATACTTTCCTTTAGCATGGCCTTCACTGCGTCCCACAGATTTTGTGGTGTTGAATTATTGTTGTCATTTGTCTCCATATAATCCTTGATCTCTGTTTTATTGGGTCATTGACCCATTGGTCATTTAGGAGCATGTTGTGAAGCCTCCATGTGTTTGTGGGATTTTTTATTTTCTTTGCATAATTTATTTCTAGTTTCATATCTTTGTGGTCTGAGAAACTGGTTGGTACAATTTCAATTTTTGTATTTACTGAGGCTCTTTTTGTGGACTAGCATATAATGTATTCTTGAAAATGTTCCATGTGCACTTGAGAAGAATGTGTATTCTGTTGCTTTTGGGTGTACAGTTCTTTAGATGTCTCTTAGGTCCATCTGTTCTAACGTGTTGTTCAGTGCTTCTGTCCTCTTATGTATTTTCTGTCTGGTTGATCTGTCCTTTGGAGTTAGTAGAGTGCTGAAGTCTCCTGGAATGAATGCATTGCATTCTATTTCCCCTTTTAATTGTGATAGTATTTTTTCACATATGTAGGTGATCCTGTGTTGGCGGCATAGATATTTATAATGGTTGTATCGTGTCAGTGGACTGACCCCTTAATCATTATGTAATGTCCTTCTTTGTCTCTTGCGACTCTTTGTTTTGAAGTTTATTTTGTCTGATACAGGTACTGCAACTCCTTTTTTCTCACTATTAGTTGCATGAAATATCTTTTTCCATCCCTTGACTTTTAGTCTATGTCTTTGGGTTTAAAGTGAGTCTCTTGTAGGCAGCATATAGATGGGTCTTGATTTTTTATCCATTCAGTGACTCTGTTTCTTGTGATTGGTGCATGCAGACCTTTTACATTTAGGGTGATTATCGACAGGTATGTACTTATTGCCATTGCAAGCTTTAGATTTGTAGTTACCAAAGGTCCAAGGTTAACTTCCTTACTATCTAAGAGTGTAATTTAACTCACTTAATATGCTATTACTAACACAATCTAAAAGTTCTTTTTTTTCTCCTTCTTTTTCTTCCTCCTCCATTCTTTATATATTAGGTATCATATTCTGTACTCTTTGTCTACCCCATGATTGACTGTGGGGATAGTTGACTTAATTTGACATTTACTTAGTAATTAACTGTTCTACTTTCTTTACTGTGGTCTTATTACCCCTGGTGACAGCTATTAAGCTTTAGGAACACTTCCATCTATAGCAGTCCCTCCAAAATACACTGTTGGGACGGTTTGTAGGAGGTAAATTTTCTGTTTTTGCTTATTTGGAAATTGTTTTATCCCTCCTTCAAATTTAAATGACAATCTTGCCAGATAAAGTATTTTTGGTTTGAGGCCCTTCTACTTCATTGCATTAAATACATCATGCCACTCCCTTTTGCCCTGTAAGGTTTCTGCTGAGAAGTCTGATGATAGCCTGATGGGCTTTCCTTTGTATGTGATCTTATTTTTCTCTCTGGCTGCTTTTAATAGTCTGTCCTTATCCTTGATCTTTGCCATTTTAATTACTGTATGTCTTGGTGTTGTCTTCCTTGGGTCTCTTATGTTGGGAGATCTGTGCACCTCCATGGCCTAAGAGACTATCTTCTCCCCAGATTTGGGATGTTTTCAGCAATTACCTCCTCAATGATACTTTCTATCCCTTTTTCTGTCTCTTCTTCTTCTGGTACCCCTATAATGCAAATATTGTCCCGTTTGGATTGGTCACACAGTTCTCTCAATATTCTTGCATTCTTAGAGATCCTTTTTTCTCTCTGTTCCTCGGCTTCTTTGTATTACTCTTCTCTAATTTCTATTTCATTTATCGTCTCCTCCACTGTATCTAATCTGCTTTTAATACCCTCCATTGTGCTCTTTAATGATTGGATCTCCGACCAGAATTCATTCCTGAGTTCTTGAATATTTTTCTGTACCTGCATGAGAATATCAATGATTTTTATTTTGATATTCCTTTCAGGAAGATTCATGAGGTCAATTTCATTTGAATTTTTCTCAGGGGTTGTATTCATAATTTTACTTTGAACCAGGTTTCTTTGGCATTTCATATTTGTATATGGTGCCCTCTCGTGCCCAGAAACTCTACTGTCGGGAGCTGCTCAGGAATGTCAGGGGTCGCAGGGAGCAGTATTGGTGCCTGAGGGGAGGAAAGATCTATTTCTTGCTTCCTGGCTGCTATGCCTGCCTCCACTGCCAGAACCAGTGGGCCAAGCACACAGGTATAAGCCTCTATGCTTTGTGTTTGTACTTGTTGTAGACAGGGCTTCCCTCTGGCTGGCCTAACACCAGGGTAGGGTTTGTCAGTTTGCGAGCCAGGTAGGGCTGGCCGGGAGAATGGTGTAGTAGGCTGCATATCACAGAGAGGGCCCTTCAAGCTGTGTGGCCAGCCAAGGATCTTGAGTGCCTGAAGATCGAGAAAGTTCTTGCTGGGCAGAGTGCCCCCAGACAATTTTGTCTTCCTGTCTTCTCTCCTGAGCAGTAAGCTCTGTGCAATCCTTGCCCCTTTAGCAGCTCTCTTGCTGTTAGGGAGTGTCTCAGGCTGCCTACCTTTCTTTTGTCCCAGAGCAGCCAGATATGGATCCCTGCTTTCCACAAGTGGCTGGAATCTCAGTCTCTCCAGGAATTCTGCCTGTCTTAGCTTTCCAACCCCCTAATCACGAGAGTACCGTGAAAGCACCATGAAATGTAGGTTTGTGCTCCCAGAGCAGATCTCCGGAGTTAGGTATTCAGCAGTCGCAGGCCTCCACTCCCTCCCTTCCTCCGTTTCTCTCCCTCCCATTGGTGAGCTGGGGTGGGGGAAGGGCTTGAGTCCAGCCGGGCTACAGCTTTGGTACATTACCCTGTTCTGTGAGGTCTGCTCTTTTCTCCAGGTGTATGCAGTCTGGTGCAGTTCTCTTTCCTGCTGCTCTTTCAGGAGTAGTTGTATCAGTTATATTTTCATATTATATGCGGTTTTAGGAGGAAGCCTCTCCCTCACCTCTCACGCCACCATCTTTAATCCAGCTCATCAAGAAGCTGTATTTTATAGGTGAGGAAGGCATTTCTGAGCATGACCCACAAAAGTCATAAAAGACAAATTTAAAAGCCTTTACAAAGCAGGTGATACCATAAACATAGGTTGAAGACAAATGATAAACTGGAAAAACACTGTTATATATATGACAAAGAGTTAGTATCCATAATATATAAGTATATATTTCCTAAAATTAGTCATAAAGAGACAAACAAAAAAAGCAGGGGAGGAGTTTTACGGGGGACTTACATAATACTCAATTAGTTCAAGGAAAGCAAACTAAATGGCCAGCAAAATAAACTAGATATATTTGCCTACTAGATTTATCGATATTTTTTGTCTTTCTCATTCAAAGCATTGGCAAAAATTCATGGGAAGGAGTATTTCTCACACGCTTGGTAGGGAATAGGTATTGGTACAACACTTTTGAAGGATAATCTAACAAGAGAAATCATAATTTGCCAAGTGAACACCTATGAACTTACATGAAAATCTTTACATACACACATAAAGGCATTTTCTATGAATAGTTTATAATTAAAAAATTGGAAACAACTTAAATGATCACTGGTAAGAGAGTCATTAAATTATGTCTGTCCATATAATAAGCTATTGTGCAGCCATTAAAAAGATATGGCAAATCTATAGTCACTCACATGAAAATAAATCTTAAAATATTAATGTCTTGAATTGATTTATATATTTAATATGAACTATATATAACATGATCCCATCTGTGTTTAAAAAAATGTACGGAAAAACAAAAAACAAAACGTATGTTTAGATAGTCACCCAAGGGATCTGGTATGATAGACCCCAAAATATTAATGGGTAAGAATCAGGATTTTTATTTTTGTAAAGGTTTTGAAATACCTGGGTTTCCATGACAAGTACTTTCAACATGAAAAATTTAACATTTATTAGTAGTGAAAAAATTTTACATTTATTATTAGTAGTAACATTTATTAGTAGTGAAAGAAAAGATAAAATTATTTCCTCAAAGGTCACTCATCTTCTGGATCTGCACTGTCCAATAAAATGGCTTGCCTAGTAAGACTACTGAGCACTTGATGTGCCTGTTCTGAGATATGTTGAAAGTATAAAATACACACGAGTTAGAAATCTTACGTGAAAAAAGAAAATACCTAATTAATATTTTTATAGTAGTCACATATTGAAATGGTAATTTTTTATATATTCAATTAAATAAAATAGGCTATTAAAATGAATCTTGCTTGTTTCTTTTAAGCTCTTTTACTTATATAGCTCATACTGTATTTCCATTGTACAGTGCTCTTATGGACAAAGAGAAGAAAGAGGAACTAATACATTACTTGGTCATTATTCTTTAGTTAATATAGCATTGCTATTTATAAATGTGTTTTTCTCAAATGGTTGGTTTCTGAATTTTTCTAACAAACATATAAATTCAAAAACAAATGATCACAGTGAAAAAGGAAGAAATTAAAGAGATACTATATTCAAAAAATCTAAAATGCCTTTTGTTTTATTTTTAAGTCCTATCTCCATAGGATTGCACAACCTGGGGGAGGCTAAAGGACTTTGCTTTGCTTAGAATTTAAACAAGGCTCCTAAATGTCCTGAAATTCAAGGTAGCTAAGAACTTTTGTGTATCAGTTCTTAGAAACTAGGAATACTTAGATGAGGGCCTCATTTTGCTCAGTTTCTTATTTTCTTTGGCATAAAAATGTTTAATTTTATAATTTTTTTTTACCAGGGTTCTATTTAAATAGGCACAACTTCAAGATTAAATTCTGCCTTTAACAATGTATACTCAGGAGGCATGAAAAGGTAGATGTGAAATCATCCATAAAATTATTACTTTCATTACATTTTTCATGTTGATACTCTTCTATAGCTTATAATTAGGCAATTTATTTTAATTATACTCAATAACATGTCAAACTTCTACAAGAAAAATAATTATCCATATATTTCTACCCAGAGACAATATACCATAAACCAAGAATATGTGACTATTTCCCTAAATATCTGTTAATGTTACATGTGATAAATTGCATAAATTATGTAAGAAGTGTTAATATTCTAGTACCATAACTAAAATGAAAGGAAATTTCTTCACACAGCCTCTCTTTGGTATTAGTGTTCAATTACTTTCTTGCACTGGAAAGGGCTACTTTTCAAACTTCTTTCTTTAAAAAGAACCTCCTATATATCAAAAAGGGGTGAGGATCTACTATGCAAATTTGGTGCTTGGAAACTCTCATGTTATGACTATCATTCTCTTATTCACTCAATATTTACTGTTTCTTCAACCTGTAAGACACTGTACTAAAGTGCTGTAAGGGATATAGATTAAAGAACAGATATAGATCTTGCCAATAAACAGTTTATAGTGCAACAGAGATGAGAAGTTAGCCCATCTCAATTTCCCCTCAACTAGAAGGTAGATGAAATACTAGGATCAATACTTTTAAGCCAAAAAAGCAGACAGTTTAGTTAAGAGAAGTTTCGAAATATGCCCTCATGACCACTGATCACAATACTTTTTCCTTTAAAAAAGGGGAGAGAAAATTCAAATTTCTTCACTAGTTCAACACACAGTTTTAAAAATTCTCTAACATAATTAGTGGTATTAAGATGAAGATGAGGACTAAGAAAAATTGTTTTGTTTTTCTTCTTTATTCCTGGAAGTGTTTGCATATTTTCACTGAGTTCTTTATATATATATAAATTATATTTATTGTATATATTTGTTGAATTCTCTTACAAACAGAAATATTTATATCATTTTATATTGAAACATTTAGAAAAAGTCAGGGCAAACAAAAGACATAATTTCCTGTACTTACCAAGGTCCAAGAGACCAAAACTCAGAAAACCTAGATTCTAGCAAAATTCCCAAAATTCCCTCACTTATGTTATCTTAACATGAGATTTATAATGTTTACAAATAAAATATTACAGTATGGGCATAATGCATTGATTGTTTCTAATTACAAAAAAATAGTTAATACATAATACTGTGTTTACACTAGGTAGTGTTATAAGTGCTTTAAAAATATTAATTTTAATCCTTATATAACCCTTTAAGTAGGTATTATCTTCATTTGACAGACAAGAAAATAGAAGTATAGTCTAAGTAATTTGACCAGGAGTAACAGAACTGAAGAATAGCAGAGCCAGTATTATAATTCAGCTAGTCTCTCTGCAGATCATACTCTTAACCACTATGGTATACTACCTCTACTGTAACTATTATATCCATAAGCACTTAACCCTAAATCACCAAGAGCTTCTGTTTCATACCAGGAAAAGGCATTTTTAAGAACAGAAATTTTTGGAAATGGTTCATTCTTTGAAATTTTGCTTGACAATTTACAACTTAAACTGAAATCCGTAATGTTAAAATTTTCCCATTTGCAAAAAAACTATTAAGTTAAATTTCTTTTAGAAAAGGATGATTATACACACACAAACACACACACAGGTAAAAAGGTCATTTCATATGGTACAATAACTAACATTTAAAATATTTCCTTTTTGGCAGACACATTCTCAATACTTTACACATATTATTTTTTTAATCCCCATAACTCTATTAAGCATGTACTGCAACTACCTCAACTTACAAATGAGGAGACTGAGATTTGGGGAACTTGTCCCAGCCTGGACAGCTAGGGCTAGCTTTTGGACCCAGACCACAGTCTGATTCCTAAGCTAACTATTAACAATTTTAATATGCTAATTCATCAAGATAAGACATTTTAAAAGTTACTGTTTCCTCAAAAAGTTATAATATGAACACTCAAGAAAGATAATCATTTATAATTTAACCGAAGCATTTAATTTTTCCTTTTAACTCTAAGCTAGAAGCATAGCGAAACATTAACTTTTAAAAATAGTATTAACTGGTTTGTTAAATTCATATTACCAAAATTATTACCAAATTCACAGATTTCAGGAAAATTTATAATGGGCAAATAGTTTCTGACATTGGAAATATTTAATTCTAGGTTTGATCTTAGAAAACCAAATAATCTATTAGCCTATCAGTGGGTAAGGCTAGAATACGGAGACATTGAATGTAATGAAGAAAAGGGGTGAAATGCCTTTTAATGTATGGGATTTTGTGAAAATATACAAATATGGGTAAGATAGATCCTATGTAGCAAAAAAGACCTACTAACAAATAATTACAGTGATAAATAATAAGGAATACATAGTCATGTGTTAGCTTATATGGAGTACCATGAGAATTCAGCATTGAGAGCCATTAACACCAGTCAAAAAAGTGGAGAGAAGCTATATAGCAAAGACATTTTGGGGGGATGGGTCACTGTTTCCAAAAAAATTAAAATACAATTTGGGAAATGTATACTTAATTCATTAATTTTTCCTCAACTTCAATGATGAATTTACGAGTCAAAAGTGTGGTATTTACTTTAAAATCTCTTTAAAAATAATGACAAATGACAACAAGCTTTTAAAAACAGTGGTATCTCATAACACTGAACGTGAAGTTTATAATGTAGGAAAATTAAATACAGTAACAGTTTTAAATGACCTATTTAATTTCCCATTTCTTTGATTTCATTTAGCATTGATCCAACTGAGTGTGGAAAGTTACATTCGTACAAGTTGACACAGCTTAATGATTAACAATGTTCACCTGCCAACCTTACTGTTTATATGGCAAATAGTGGTATATACTGAGTTTAGAAGACCAGGTCTGCTTGCAGGAGAAAACTAGTTCCAAATCGCTTGAAACTGAGTAATTAGGATAAAAATGTACATGATTAAGTTCTTTCTTTTTATTGTTCCTTTAGTTATTTCCTCCAGAACTGACCAAGAATTTTCATCATTTGATTCTAAATCTTCAGAGCCAAAATCAAGATTTGCTATGTTAGATGATGTAAAAATTTTAGCCAATGGCCTCCTTCAGTTAGGACATGGTCTTAAAGACTTTGTCCACAAGACTAAGGGCCAAATTAATGACATATTTCAAAAACTCAACATATTTGATCAGTCATTTTATGACCTATCACTGCAAACCAATGAAATCAAAAAGGAAGAAAAGGAACTTAGAAAAACTACATCCAAGCTGCAAGTCAAAAATGAAGAAGTGAAGAATATGTCACTTGAACTCAACTCAAAGCTTGAAAGCCTCCTAGAAGAAAAATTTCTCCTTCAACAAAAAGTGAAATATTTGGAGAAGCAATTAACCAATTTAATTAAAAATCAATCTGAAATTCAGGAACACCCAGAAGTAACTTCACTTAAAGTAAGTAGAAATCAATGAGGTTTCATGATTGTTTTTACTGTGGATCTTTTAAAAAAATATTTTAAGGCATGCTATTTGAAATACTTTGTTGCACTGCTGAAATATATTTTTCTCAAGAAAAAAAGCCTACAGGAGAAATTTTCCCATTATAATTTCAAGTTGTTTTTTCTGTTTCCCTAACATTATATATGAAAACAACTAAACTTTATTTTCAGATGAAAATTCAAATCAGTTAAGTAATAAAATTTAGGACACTAAATTGTTACATTACTGCAAATTATTGGAGACAAGAAAAAGTTAAAGGAATATAATTTGAAACCATTCTCCCATGTTTATAGTAGATAAAAGTAATACAGTAAATGATAAAGATTTGTTTCTATTAAAATACTGGGGTTTTTTTCCACTTAACTGGAGTACTTTGAAGTTCAAGAAATCAGATTTTAGAGATGGTATATTTAAAAAGAACATAAAACAAAAGTATGTGCTATTTGAAAGAAGCATACAAAGGAAAAATTATTGCCAATATTCATTTGTATAATCCATCGTTTTAAAAAATTGGATTGTGATAGTGTTATAGGAAATTAGTCTTATTTTACAAAAAAAAAAAAGAAAAATGAAAGAAGAAAGAAACTTCTAACCAACCTACAATCTATGTCCAGACTTTTGTAGAACAGCAAGATAATAGCATCAAAGACCTTCTCCACACTGTGGAAGAACAATATAGACAATTAAACCAACAGCGTAGTCAAATTAAAGAAATAGAAAATCAGGTAAGTCAATATTTTAATGGCATGTCCATTCTTTCACATAAAATTTAGGTTTATGAAAACACTGCACCCTGAAGTTATTTAAAGTAATTATAGCTGGGTAGTGAGTAAAACGATCACATCAACGTGACTGTTAAGACTGCTTGCTCTGACGCTACTTAACTACCTGAGTTTGAGTCTTGACTCTCAAACTTGTGTGTGACCTTGAGTGAATTACTTAACCCCCTTTGTCTCTAGTTTCCTCACTAATTCTATGAAGATATTAACAGAACCTAACTTTTAGGGTTGTTGTGAGAAAAGAATTAATCCATGCAAAGTATATCCTCAATTTAGCAGCCAAAGTGATTCTTTTAAAACTTAAATTAGATCACTTCTTTGTTCAAAACCCCACAATGGCTTCCTGCTCGCTCACAGTGGCCTGTAACCCCAGATGACTCTATTATCTCACTGACTTCCTCTCCTCTCTTGCAGTCATACCGGCCTCTTCACTGCCACTCAAACACATCACACATGCTGCCATCTCAGGGCCTTTGCCTTTGTTTCCTCCATCTGGAATGCTCTGCTATTTGCATGGTCCACTCTCATTTCCTTTAGGTCTTTGTCAAATGTAAAATTCACAATGAAGCCTTCCCAGGTCACTTAAATCAAAAATTACAATCCCCTACACCCATCCTTGAAACCTGCTACCTCCTTCGTTACTTTTTTTTCCCTTAACATTTATCTCTATTTAATATAATGTGTACTTATATTGTATGTCCCTGTACTAGAATGTAAGCTCTATGAATACAAACATATTAATCTGTTTCAGTAATTTTATGACTCAATTTTAGTAGGTTATTTTTGCTAATTTATGAACCATACATTAGTAGGTTATTTTTGCTCATTGTCCATAAAGGTTATTCTTTTGTCAACTAGTTTTGATTTCCATAACTTCCTTACTATATGCTGTTTTTCTAAGTTCTTCTTCCCTTTTACTGTGAGTAAATGAACCTGAACACAAAAGCAAAAATGTCATTATAAAATGATATATATCCTGTCCTATCTAATAAAATGTATGAGGAATTCAAAATAATGAGTATCTGAGTTGGAAGATGCCTTAGATCATCTGATTTGAATTTCTCAAATTTAAATTAAGAAACCAAATCATGAAAAAGTTAAGTGACTTTAAAATCACAGTTATAGTAGAAAAGAGTAATATCCAGTAAGTGAACTTTTACAACAGATCCTTATGAATTATGTTCTAGGAAATGTCATTTATGTTGACATTAAAAAACAATGTAAGACATTACATGTTCTGCTTTTCTCTGCCCATCAGTAAGAAAAGCTATCACTCAATAAATTGCAAACCCAGTACACTTTAAGTAATAAGCTGTTATCCATAAACAGACAATGAAAGATTGACTATACTGAAAGTAACAAATAAACCTCTATACAGATAACTTTACATACCAAAAACTATCAAGAAATCACCCTTATTCAAATTTTGTGTTATGACTTTATGGCAGGTCTGCAAATGAACAAGGTCTACAACTGAGAATTATTTATTTAAAATCTATTCATATAAATAAAGAACACATTAAAATATTCTAAGCAAAGTCTCTGCCTTTGGTCTTCCTGTTTTGTTTTGTTTTTTACCAATTTCTGTTTTTTGTCTTGCTCTCTTTTTTCCTCTATTTTTTTTGAACTCATTAAATAATGTGCCTGATTAAATACTGTTTAAAGAGGTAATCTGCAGTTTAATCCCTCTTAACAGCAAAAGCAATAACATATTTATAAACCAAAAGATGTATGTAAGTTGTACTTTTAATATCCTCACTCAATAGTCCCCTAACTAAATAGTCAATACCATTTTTTAAAGTAGACTTATATTCTTTTATCAGTTAAGAAGAACTGGGATTCAAGAATCCACTGAAAATTCTCTTCCTTCTAAACCAAGAGCACCAAGAACTACTCCCACTCTTCACTTGAATGCAACAAAAAATGTAGAACATGATGGTAAGACAATTTGGTGTATTTCTATCTTGAAGCTATTATCATCAAATCCTTCTATCTTCAACATTTCTATTAAAAATTGCTATTCTCAGGGTCTGTTCCACACTAAAAGAGAGTAAAAAGAGAAATCTGCTAAACACAGTATGTCAACCTAAATTGGTCCTAGTGGGTTTTTTGAAACCCTACAAAACCTATTCTTAAGATATTCAGGGAAATATGAATATAGACTTGATACTAAATAATAAGGAATTATTACTAATTTTCTTAGACATAATAATGGTATTACAGTTAAGTAACAGAATAATCTAGTGTTTTTAAGAAATGCATGCTGAAATACCTAAGGGGTCATGATGTTTGCAAATTACTTTCAAGTAGCACAGAAAAACACATATTTGTGTATATATTTGTTTATAAAGCAACTATGGCAAAATTTTAAGTTGTTGAAAATAGATGGAAAGATTATGGTATTCTATTCAGTGCTTCTTTCTACTTTCCTGTTTGAAAAGCTTCATAAGAAAAACAAAAAGATGGGGAAACAAAGTCACCATTCCTAACCAAAGTTCAACTGTGATACACTTTCAAATATTTAATTTTTATTTAGTTAATGCAGAAAAAAAGGTCTCTGTTAGTTTCATGTTCACTGTTTCCACATATATCTACTGACTACCTGCTATGCACCAAGCATTATATTATTGTCTCATCCGTGGTATTTTTTTCTATACTTCCTGTGTCTAGTAAAAAAAAAAGTGTTTAAAATTCTCATTTTTATACTTTTCTTAAAAAAAATCAGTATGATATTCTTTAACATGCCATAGAATAAAAATGCTTTAGTTACTTCATTTACTGAAATGTAGTAATGTATTACCAAAAAAGGCTGATAGCTACATTCACCACTATTCCACCAAAGTCAAGAAAAATCTCAAGCTCTAAAGATATCATTTTTATCACTATATCTTATGTAATAACATTTTGTTGATTCTAGATATTCCTGCTGATTGTACTACCATTTATAACAGAGGAGAACATACAAGTGGCATCTATTCCATTAGACCCAGCAACTCTCAAGTTTTTAATGTCTACTGTGATTTTAAATCAGGTAAAACTAGACTAAGGAGAAAAAGGATAGTATTTAGTTCAGGTTACTCACTACCTATTAGTAAGACAAATCCTGTTATCTTTGACCTGAATATATATAAAATGAGAGATATATATAGCATGAGTAGTTATATAGATCTAGTACTTATATTTGTCTTGTTTTTTTACTCATGTTATTTATTTAGTATTCCCCTTCTTTTTCCCTTAAAATAACTGAGATGGCTATTGTCAATAAGTTTGTTAAGATAAATTCATTAGCTGCTCTTTACTTAACTTCTTGGGACCATGATAAATAATAAAATGTTATTACCGTAACAACACTAATAAATACCTTACACAGTCACCAATTAAACCAAACGAAAAGTATTTTGTTGCACCTGTCAGCATCAAACTGTAATAAAAACATACAATTTCATTCATTATATTCAGGTAGTTCATGGACATTAATTCAATACCGAATAGATGGATCACAAAACTTCAATGAAACTTGGGAAAACTACAGATATGGTTTCGGGAGGCTTGATGGTAAGGTGACTTCAGCCATTCATTCATTCACTTAATTTAAAAATATTTATTGTGAACCTATTACAGACTGGGCATGAGAAATGCAACAATGAATGAGAAACATTCCCAGCCTTCAGAGAACTTACTATCAAATACCTTATTTGTTAGTAATTACACTTACTACAAGTATACTTATTTGAATTTTATTTATCATTCCATGCCTGTTCTTAAGTATACTTATCACATCTTAATTCAATGGCTTCTAATTAGCATGATTCTAATTATTAAAATAGTTATGATTAAGTGTTCTTTGCTTTGGTTAAGTGGTAAAATATATGAATGGGCTGCAAAGAACCATCCTTATCATGGTCACTCTCCTTTCGTATTAACATTTTAAATATCAAATATTTGGAGGTTGGAAGGAACAAGAAAGCTGTCAGATATACAGAATAAAACATTCAGATTTCAATTATTTAAATATTATAAAATGTATACTATAAAATTGGTAGTTTAAAATAAGTTAATGCAAATTATATTTCAATCACAAATAATAAAAAAGTTTAAAATCCAAAAAGTGTATTATAAAAATCTATGAATTGACTGTAATGGGGTATGTGGTGGGGACTTGATAATGGGGGGAAGCTAGTAACCATAATGTTGCTCATGTGATTGTATATTAATGACACCAAAATAAAAAAATAAAAAATAAAATCTATTAATGTACTCATTTATAAAGTGGAAAATGTCCATTATTATATATTTTTAAATAGTACTATTTGACCATTTAAAAATTTTATATTCAAACTAACAGTTGAATCCCTAACTAAAAAGTATATTCAATGATATGAAGTGTAGTTACAAATCTTCTTCTAAGACTGAGCATAACCCAAAAATAAAAGGTTGATGGTGAAATCAAGATTATTCACTTATTTCTGTAAGAAAGTAAGCCATGGGTACTTCCCATCTTTAAAATGAAGTCTCTACTAACTCAACAACAAGGAAATTTGCCTTTATTCTCAAAATACTTTTAATAAGATGGACTGTGATAATTAGAGACATCTATTTGTATTTAATTCCTAGTAAAAAAATTTTCTAAAATTATAGAGAAAAGTTACTAATTACGCTTTTGCATTTAAAATGTTTTTAGAAACTGATTCCCTTCTTTTTCTACAAAGAAAACATACATATCAAGCAAATATCAAAGGCCAAGGCTATATTTGATGAAAATGACATTATTATATGATGATAGTGCATATAATACTGAAAATAATTAACAAATCTTTTGATAGTATACGGGTATTACTAAACAGCAGATAGTAAAGCCAGTACATATTAAGGCCTGGAAGTGAGATATTTTACCAATGACTAGACCTTAAAATATCTGAAATAGCCTAGTAAGTTTTACCTGTGAAATGTATCTTATAATATCCATTTTAGAAAGGATAACCAGACTTTAAGCAGACCTATTAAATATTTTTAACATTTTTTGTACACATAACTATCTTCAATAAAATTGTTTTTAAAAGTAGTATTTTTAAGAGACTCTAAAATAGCCAAAGGATTGGAGACTGAAACAATTCATTTAGCTACACCAATAAATTCCCTCCAAAAACCCCAAAACTGTAGACACCTAATCTGCAGTTAACAATGTACACATTTTTACAACTTTTTTTTTTCAGGAGAATTTTGGCTGGGTCTAGAGAAGATATACTCCATAGTAAAGCAATTTAATTGCATTTTACGAGTTGAACTAGAAGACTGGAAAGACAACAAGCATTATATTGAATATTCTTTTCACTTGGGAAATCATGAAACCAACTATATGCTACACCTAGCTGAGATTACTGGCAATGGCCCCAGTGTACTCCCAGACCACAAAGACTTGGTGTTTTCTACTTGGGATCACAAAGCAAAAGGACACGTCAACTGTCCAGAAAGTTACTCAGGTATCCCTTTCCTAACCAATATTTTGTTTTCATATCTTCAAAATACCTTCCCAAGGTATTAGCCAATATGTACAATGTCAACTCTGTAAATTCTGAATCCCAAATAAACATTTTCTCTATAGGCAAAAATCATCTAATATAAATGTTAATTTGATTTTAGTTCAACTAAGTATTTTACCTCTAACCTTTACTGGATATTTTATTTTTGATGGTCTATGTGAGACTTACACGAATTATTTAAAATGGAGAGACACGCATACAACAGTGTCACAGTTATAAGAAATGAAGATATACTCTTGGGGAAATACAGTAACAGTTGTATCCATTAAATTGCATATCTATTTTCTAGGTGGTTGGTGGTGGCATGATGTATGTGGGGAAAACAGCCTAAATGGTAAATATAACAAGGCAAGAGCAAAAACTAAGCCAGAGAGAAGAGGAATATGTTGGAAGTCTCAAAATGGAAAGTTACACTTCATCAAATCAACCAAAATGTCGATCCGTCCAACAGATTCACAAAGCTTTGAATGAATTGAGGCATATTACAAAGACAATAAACATTAAACACCCCAACCTGTGTTTTAATAATATGGTATGAAATCCCTAATAGAAGGCTTTAGAAATAGATTCTTTCTTTTAAAGCCACTATCAACTTAAACATATCATCATATCATCTCAAAGAACACCATTTATCTTTCCCAAAACTCTTAAGATTTCATTTATTCACATATTTTGTGATGTGCGGGAATCAATTTTAAATGGTTACAATATAAATTTTAACCAATGGGTGAATTTTTAGATAACTTGCTTAAATAAAAAACTTATATAGAGACTTCTATTGTAAACTTCATCATGGGGGCAAATTTCAAAACGTCTCTAGTTTATAAAACTAGTTTTCTGCTAAAATTCTAAACTTAAATAAATATAAAGGACTGATAACTGTACCATTCTTAAATGATATAATAATTTCAAAAGTAAAATTCAGTCAGTTCAGAATACATGCAAAAATAATATGAATTTTAAAACTGATGCTTTGTTTTGCTACAAAATAATTTTGAGTAAATGTTTGGTATGCTTTACTTATGAAGCCAAATGAAGCAGGATGAAATACTGTACTGAAATAGTTCACCGTCTTAAATGCCGCAGATCATGATTACTAAGTCATATTGACTTTAATATCAGGTATTACTGTATTTTTAATATATTTGTTAACGTATCTATACTGTAGACATTTTATATATTTTAACACTTAGTACTGTGAAAACAATTTTAAAGGGATATTGTCAGAATGCAATGAGAATGCATGTATTTGTGGCATCAAGTTAAAGTATAATAATTTATTCCCCCTGGACATGGTGTTAGTCTAATACTTATGTGTAGGTTTTCAAACAGAATTAAAGATCACAAATTATCGAATGTTTAAATAGCCTGACAGATGTGTATATATGTTTCCAAACTCAATAAAGACACAGTTCCCTAAATTAAAATTCTTGTTTTTTGATGCCTAATAGAAGTGATTACATTATTTCTAATAATTAATACAATAAATAATTTAAATTCTAAATCCTTAAGGATTATTAAATGCAAATCTTTTGATCATAATATCACTTGTAAGTATTTATTTTAAAATAATTTTTAAAAGAAACTGCCTAAGAAAAATAAAATTTTGATTTAATCCAGTTTTTAAAGGATATAGTGCACAAGTTATACGGTGACTCAGCCAACAGTCAGCATCATGTATTTTTAATTACCCAATATACATGTCATATGCACTTCTTTATATATGACATCTGTAAATATGATCTATGTGCATCCTACATAAAAATTTTATCCAAGAGTACAAAAGAATAAAAGCAAAAATAAATTTTAGTTTTCAGAACCACAGCTAAATAGTCAAAATTGACTTTTTGGAGCCAAAATGCCAAAATGGTTTGTTTTCAAAAAAATTTTGGAAGATTTAAAATGTAAAATAATTCATTATTTAATATGCCAATTGCTTCCTCTATTTCTTCTCTAATTTTTCTACAAACCTCACACAGTATGTTTCATTTTGTTCCTCTTAGGACTACTAAATTATTTTTATCTGCCTATTAAAGCTCAGATTGAGAGCTAATTCTAGTAGAGAAAGAGGATTATTTTTCTTTATGGTTCACAAAACTTGTGTCCTTCTGTCCTCACTACTTTGCCAAAAGTACTCTAATTTCACCACTCAGAATCGAGGATCTAATGACCTCTCCTTAGACCACATTCCCTTTTATCACTCTACTTACTAAAAACAATATTTTTTTTTCAACTTGACATTCATTTTGCTTCCACAATACTATTACACTCTCCAAGGATTCTCCCTAACCTGAATGCCTTTCTATAGCCCTATGCCCTCCTAGTATTTAGCATTACGAGCCAATGCACAAACTTCAATTATCTCTTTTACTAAGACAACTCTAACTTTTCATTTACCTTGTTCAAACTTGTGTATTAAAAGAAAATAACAGCTGAGGATAATGAAAACATATCCTTACAAGTTCTGGAGGTACAAGAAGAAATGGCTTGATATAAGCATAAATTTTTTCTAGAATCTTACTGGTTCTAGAATCTTTTCTTAAAATTGCACTTACATTGTTTCCTACTCTGTAAATCTATCTTCATATAAAAATAGTTCTTTCTTCCCCAAATCTTCTAAAAAGTGATATTCCTGGAAGATGCATATTTATCCTGTAGACTTGCATATTATCCCATACAGCTGTGCCCTCATGAGAATATATACCACAATAAGAAGAGTATAACCTTAGAGAAAAAAATCCAAATCTCTTTCAGGAATTCAAAGGTTTTAATAATCTGACCCCAAATCACATCTTTAGCCATTTTTTGCCCAACGCAAGCCCTTAGCTCTTATCAAAATTAAACCCCCTGTATACTTTCCTATTGCCATTACATTTGTCCAGAATGCTTCCCCAAACCTTTCTGCTTGGGTAGGTCCTACTTACACCTAAAGATACAGATAATCTTACTTCCTCCACAAATATTCTAGTAAATGGAGGCTCTTTCCTCTAAACCTTGGCAGCAGTAGTGTCTGTATCACTCAGCTGGTGCTTAGTAAATGATGAAAAGACGGCAAAGTAAATCTGGCAAATAATAATAATAAAAGTTCTGAAAAATAGTAATAAAAACTTCAAGAGCATCAAAAAGAGCCAATATACTTGATTTTAGTGAATTAGTGCAGAATTTCTATACCAAGAGCTTACTCTGAACCAGTGTGAAATTTACTGACAGCAAGTATGCATTTCTCATTTCAGGATACCTATTATAGTATAATCTATTTATATACTCTCTGTCATCCTAGAATCAGCATGTTTTCATGCTTGTATCTTTTCTTCCTAATAATAGCATAACTTTTGAAAATCAATTAGCTCATTCATGAATCAAGAATATATTCATTAACTAATATTTATTGAGTACCTACTATTTGCTACTACTAATAGTTATATATCCCAACTCTTCTTATAGGATAATCAAATTTCCTTTTGTTTTTTTTTCCATCAGTACAGCCACAAGCATTGCATTTATGTATTTACTAAGTGATCATCCAGCAAAGCAGTTGAAAAAAAAAATTGAAAAGAAAGTGACCAGTTGGCCCTTTTATCAAAGTCCAAATGTTCTCATGGCAAATCAAGTAGGGCAAAATTACTCAATTGGTGTGAAATGTGCAGTTCAAGGTCATGAAAGTAGGATTAACAATCTACCACAGTAAGCTTTTATAAAATGAGGTTTCAATGACCTTTTAGAAAATACAAAATCAAGGATTCCATCTCAAACAGAAAAACTGTTTTATTAAATTCATATGTTTAACCTTAGAAACAATCATACATCAACAAAATAATTACCTATATTTGAAAGAGCAATCTTATAACCTTAAAGATGTATGGCTCTGTTCATCTTCAAATAAGTAACTAAGCCTCAGTTTCTACACCCCATATATGGGAATAATAGTGACCTTGTTAAATCTACTTCACGTGGTTGTGGTAACCATCAAGTAAGATAATGTATGTGAATGGTTTTATAAACTATAAGGTTTTAGGCAAATGTATATAAAGTTGAACCTTCAAAAATATGGGGTTAGGGGTGCCAACCCTCACATGGTCCAAAATCTGCATATAATTTTTGACTCCCTCAAAACTTAGCTACTAATAAATAGTCTACTGCTGACTGAGAGCCTTACCAATAACATAAACAGTCGATTAACACATACTTTGTATGTTATATTATATACTGTATTTTCAAAATAAAGTAAGCTAGAGAAAAGAAAATGTGTTTTCAAATTGTCTCAAATCTCCAAAATTTTTCCAACATATTTATTGAAAAGAATCCACATTTAAGTGGACCCACACAGTTCAAATCTGTGTTGTTCAAGGATCAACTAACTGCACTTGTTAAAACTAGATCTTGGCTATCACTCTTCCCATCTCTTTAAGCAAGGAATCTGTACAAATGATCCCGAAAATACTCTAATTATCAGGATCAGAAAACAAAACTGCCTCTCCTCACATTCTGCTACTGTTCTTAGAACTTTACTCCTTCCCTCGGGTCTGAGATAATACTCCATCACGTTTAAACGCAAGCCCTTAAGTATAAAAACTCCCAGGTAGCTATGTTAAAATGCTAGGAAACAGAGCTCTCAACTCAAGAATTTTGGTAATTAAAATAAACTAGAGCCAATTAGATAGAATAAAATCCAGAGTGGTAACCTAGGGCAAAACCTAAAGAGCACAGTATGTGGCAATAGCTTGAGATATCTATGAAAACTAAAAATAAACATAAAGACTAAAACTTTCTAAGGCAGGGAACCACAAATGAAAACAGAAAAAAAATACTCCGTATTTTCACTGAAATTTGCACTTCCTTAAATTTTGAATGTAGGACACTAACCATACATTAGCAATACAGGAGATTTTGTCATGAATAGAAGTCATACATATTTTTATATCACAACTATTGCAGATATGTCAAAATATTATTCATTAGAAAATATGGTAGTTTTTAAACCCACAGCTAGATCTTGTTATTTAATTCATTAATAAAGAAACACATACCACCTTTAATTTTGATAATTGTAATTCAATGTAACATTTCTTTTGTTAGCCTGTGTATTTTACTTTATGTACTTAAAAACATTATTCCAAAAAAGACAATCCCATAGGATTTCTAAGACTATCAAAGGGTACCATGGCACAAAAAATACTAAGAACTCCCAACTCCAAAGGGAGACCTACCATCATGTAATGACCCAGTTTAAGAAACATGAATTACATGGCCCTTGTGTCATAATATAAATAGCACACATTTACTTTGACTGACCATGGGGCTCCTAGAAACAAAATTTGGGGGAAAAATTCAATCAGTATACAATAAGCTTACTAAAACCACTCAAGAGAAAACTGATACAGGGTAAAATTGTAAAGTGAACATAAAGCATTACAAATGTTATTATGGATAATTTTCTAAAGGTCCTTATCTGTTAGAAATACACACTGAAGAACTAACAGGAGAAATGATATAATGGACGAGGCTTTGTTTTAAGGTACTACCAAAAAAAACCCAGGAGAGGTAATAGTTGAAACAAGAATGACAATGGAGATTAATTGTACTGTTCTATTTACTTTTGTGTATGTTTATAATTCTCCATTATAAAAAGTTCATAAATATATTCAGATTAATTCAGGAATAATAGAGTTACTAAGGTTTATTAGGAGATGTATGGGCATATTTCTAACTGCCAACCAAGGTCCAGATCAAAATGAATTGCATCTTTTCATTTTGTTTCTGACACTGATTGTTACCAGATCTGAACCACTGCATTCATTCTTATATTTTGAAACACATTTGCTAGATTTTAGTTTGTCTAAAAACTGGAAGAAAAACAAAGATAGGAAAGTTCAATAGACTATTATAACTAAGGCTACTGTTGAGAAAGAGGCTAACTCTAACTCTTAACATTCCTGCCAAGAATAGCAGGGGTTCTGTGACATATCTCCTTAAAACTGAATGTCAATAAAACACACAAGCATTTGCTGAATTAGATGTACCTTGATCTTTACAACTCAAATGCAACCGTGATGGTCAAGTACAAATTTGGAATATAACATTATACAATCTACTACCTAACTTTCAGATGATTTCAGACATTCAATAAAAGTTTTTTTTCCATTAGTAAGAAAGGGCTCTTTATTGGTTATCTTATCATTTTTTATGATACTGTGATAGCATATGTATATCCTTGATAAACCTATTTAATGTAAATAATCTCCACTTATTTGTACAATACGAAATAATGTCATTCATTTCCTAATTGCTAGAAATACCATATAACTGTGTATCCTCATTTACCCATATAGGATTTGAAAAGACAAGGTCTCTCCTGGGTTAACACTATATAAGAATAAGTGAACAACCACATGCTGGGGAAAAAAAATTATTTGAACTGAAAAATTTCTAAATTTAGGCATAGTTCAAAAAATAGATTAAAAAATCTTTTAGAAATCTGAATAATATCTCTGAAAACCTATTTTTTAAATGTAGAAAAATAAAAATAACAAATTAAGCTAAAATACACGTATTTAACATATATACCCTTTTAGATAGCTTTTTCTAAGTTGTCTGATAATAACCATGAAAGTTGGAAGTAATACGAAATTTGTCACTTTCAGAACACAGTTCCTTTCCCTATGGTTTCTCATCTCAGTCAAGTATTTGCTTCAGTCATGTCCATTCATTCTCCCTTTATTCAGACAATAAATTTTTTAATCACTTTTACTCCATGACAGCCTTGAAAATACACTTAAGTTACATACTAAAAACGAATGCAATGTGCAACCAGTTTCTAAAACTTACATTAAAAGTGCTTGATTTCTGGATTTTTCAGATGTAAATCTGAACCCTCTGAAACATCAGCTTTGTCATCTATAAAACAGGGATAATCACCATATTGGTTCTGTGTGGGCCACTATATAGAGTTAATGAGATAATGGCTGTATATAAACTAAAAGGAGTTCAGTGTCAGCTTTGCCTTCCTTTTGTAACATTATTCACGGGGGAAGTGTATACACATAGATTTGCATAATGACCATTAGGGTGTATTACCAGAAATTATGGCTTACCCTGAAACATTCCTCAGAATGTAACAATAATTTAAACAGCTAGAAGATTATTACTGAACAGCACAACAATTCAGTCAGCAAGTATTTATAGAACTTTATATAAATTTATGTTATCTGTATGTTAGCTGATATCTGTTGAGATTGTCATACATCCCATTGTGTCATGTTAAAATTATTTCTATCTATGCCAGATTTTCTACATATGCTAAGGGACTTTTATAACTACAAATTCCTAAAAATATTAGCTGTCCATGAGACTAAATTTTTTTTAACAGTGCTAAGAAGAATAAGGAACCTACACGATTTGGTATTCATGTCTCATGGATGTTGAAGGTCCAAGTAGTAATACAAACTAGGCAGCTACTAATTTTGAAAAACTCCTTTTTTAAATCATTCTCTTATCCAATTATACCCAAAAGCCCATTATCCTTTTGTTTTCAAACCAATCTCTCTCAAGTTATGTAATGCTGGGTACATGTCATCTATAAAGCCAATGATAATAATGACCAACTTCTACTGAGCTAGACTAATGTCTAGCTGATATGTGTCAGGCATTTTGCAAAAAGCTCTACATGTATTATCCTACTTAATCTTCACAGGTTTCTAAGATATAAACCAGTCAATCCTGTTTTAAATAATTCCTAAAAATAATATATGGTTACAAAATATTGGTTATAGGAACCCATTTTGCAATTTTTCACAAGATGTGCATATAGTCATAACATTTCAAGTAACACAAAACTATTATTTCTTTATGTAACTTGGAGACAGATTTTTTTTAAGCATATAGTCAATTTTTACAATCATTATAAATGTTTTAAAATGAAAGGAATTTTGGCAAAAAAGTAACAATAGGAAAAAAACATGAAAGTATAGTAACTATAATTCTACTTCTGCATTCTCATGTCCCTAACTTTCTTTACTTCCTTGAGGACACCCTTGTACTAGAACATTATTAATCTCTTTCTTAAACAAAATAATGTATCCTTCTTGCTTCAACATCTTTCACTGGTAACATATTATTAACAGAGCACTATGATCATTTCCATACCCAAAGAAACTTCGTAAACTTGACATCCTATATCACAATTTATCGATGTTAGTTAATGAATTAATAAAGCATTTTACATGAGTTCCTTACAGGCATTAAATGAGAAAAAACGCTATGCAAAATTCTAACCCTGAACCAATTTATTTTGATGAAAAATACTGAAGCCTAAAGCAGTATTTATTTATAATATTTAACAGGAGTAAACCTAATCTTACTGATGAACTTACTACTATTCCCTGCTCACTCACAAGAGAACAGTTCTTTACATATTTAATGAACTTTTTTTTAAAAGCTTTCTGCCTACAATACTATTAATGAAGTGTTTAGATATAGTCCAAATTAAAGGCACTGAGATATGTTAAAAGACCTCTCAAGATTTTTCTCAAACTAGTATGCTATGAATTCATTCTTATACTTGAAAAGTTTATCCCCAGAATAGAAAATAATTATAGTTTTTGGACAATTATCCTTACCATGCTAAACAGTTCAAATGACAAAGCACTGAATCATAAATACCAAAATCAAACCCAAATAAACATCCTAAACATCTACTAATACCTGTCTATAGAATTTCCATAAACTTATATAGCAAAACCACAATAACTTATAATTTATAAAATCTACCTAACTTGTTTGGTGTATTAATTTTTCCATCTCCTCCAGGAAAAGTACCTGATACATTGAAACTGGACACATACTTAAGAGAAATCAATATGCTACCTTATTTAGTTAAGACGTCTTCTCACTTGGTATAAGCTCTCTGCCTAACTCATTCAAGTCTGTAACATGTCTAGATTTTCTATTTTGATCTTAGTTTCCATTATTTCACTGACACACTTTAGGATGCTATTTTTATCAAGTTATACTTAGGTCAATTATAAGACATTAAAAAATTATTAAGCAAGGATAAATAATGTGTATATTTTGAGGCAAACCATAAGGTAAATACTTTGCTTGTCTACTTTAACAAAAATGTAGCAACCAGTTATCTAGCAATAATAACTTAAAATTTTATTCACATTGTATATAATTATGAATGCAGGATATATTATCATCCCAAAGGATGATGAACATAGAAAATAAGAAAACCTGATTCAAGTCCAAATAAGTTTCTTAATTTCAGCCTTATTTTTCTTATCTATAAGGGGGCATAAATAATAACACCACTAGTGTTACATAGTTTATAAGATTTCCGTGACACTGAATAACTTACATGAAAACAATTTACATACCATAAAGCACCAAATAAATAGTATCACATCAGCACATCACATGAAAGTTCAGAAAACCAGGGATAAAGAAAACAACTCAACAAAGCCTTCAAAGGAAAAGAAAGATACAAATAAAAGATTAGCAATCAGAATTATATTGGACTACTCAAAAGCATCACTTAAGGTTGGAAGACAGTTTTGAGTCACATTTTCAAAATTCTGACAGAAAATGATTTACAACTTAGAATTTTGTATCCAGCAAAACTAATAATGCTAAAATGAAGGTATTATCCAAAAATTTACTCTCATACACCCTATTTCAGGAAGATAATGAAGGCTCTCAGGGAAATGAGTAAACCAGTAAAGAAATACTATATAGGAAATAAAGACCCCACTGCAAAAGAAATGCAAAGAGAATTTCCAGGAGATAATGGTAAATCAGCTCCAGGAAGACAACTGCACAGTAAGCCTAGTGAGCCCAGAAAACTTCCTCTGCCATACTAACTTAGACTCAGTTGAAAGGGAAACTAAGAAAGTTTCAGAGGACAAATGATTATCTGATGTATTTTATTGTATTCCAAGAAGCTTTACAGAAAATTTTAGTAAAAACACATAGAAAAGTAGGGAAATTAAACAACATAACTACCTAGGGAAAATAAGCTTTATAAAGCAAATGACAGAATAAAATCCTAGTAATCTACATGGCTCAGCTGCAAAAAGTCACATAAATAATTATAAATGTAAAAAAATTAACATTGACTTAATGAAAAACTGGGATATAACTGTATTTGGAAGAGATTATAAATATATGTATTTATTTTCTGATTTATGCAAGGATATATATTTTTTTAGGGAGGAGGATGTAAGAGTTAAATCTCCATCCTCTGTAATAGTCAGTAGATAACTTAAAATCAAAAAAGAATCAAGAAATAGCAGCATTAGGTGTTATTTTGAAACAAGGAGTAAAATGCCAAAAGAAAGAGCAAAAGAGTTACCAGGGACTTACGCTGAAGATGAGCTATCAGGGTAGGGAAAGGTTAGTAGGAATATAATGAAGGACCTCTGCTTTTCAATTTAAGCCTTACAGTAGGTAGTTTTATGAACTTTCAGTATATTCATATGATTCCTTTAAAAAATATGAATATATAAATAAATAACAAAGATAAGTAGGAAAATAAAACACAAGAGTCCCCAATTTCCATTTTTTCTGTCACTGAATTAATCAAAGCAGAGAAAGAAAGGTAAACACAAGTTAGGAATGTTCTAGATGAGATTCCTGTACTACATAAAAGGTTGAGTTGATAACCTTTAAATTGTTCAATACAAACTTTGAATTACATAATCATTCCACTATTCGATGTTATTCTAAGGAGTTAAGGAGTTATATATATAATTTGTAGGAGAGTAATTTGTATTACCTTGTTTCTTTTAAAAGCCATATATATTTTCTTTAGCCCATTTTCCAGGAATTTTACTCATTCTAAGTGCAAATTACATGCAATGCTTTGTGCTCTGTACTCTCACAAGAGAAGACAGATAGGTACTACTATCTCACATTTTATTAATGAGAAAACTGAGTGGCCAATAAATTAACTAATTTGTCCTAAGTCACTCAAATAATAATGGAGTCAGAAATCACAACTGTATCTCCTTATGACTCTAAATCCTCTTCTCATACCACTATACAGTTTCTTTTTCTTTGTTTTGTTTCTTTTTGTTTTTTTTTCACTGTAGTTTCTTATTTCTTAATTCATTGAATAAATATTTATTGTGTATTTTCTATATGTTAGCACTCTATTCTAGATCTGGAGATAAAGCAGTAAATAAAGTAGACAAGTCCTTGCCCTCAAAATATATTCTAATAAGAAAGAATATAACATAATGAAAAACAAAAAAAATGATCATATAACTACACATTATAATGCAAGATAATAAGGACAAAGAAGGGTAAAGAGCTTGAGAAGGGGAACAGTGGATCTTTTCAGTTAAAGTGATGAGAATGAGCCTCTCTAGGAAGTGACTTTTGAGCAGATCCACGTCTCAATAAGGAATCAAGCCATACGAAGATCTGGGGAAAAACATGACAGGCAAAGAGAACGACAAATGCAAAAGCCTTAGGCAGAACTGAATTTTGTTTGTTCAAGGATGAACAAAAAGGCCATTAAGACTAAAATGAAGTGAGTAAAGCAGAGATTAGTAGGATATGAAATTAGAAAAAGGCAAGAGTCAGATCATATAATCATATAGACTATTACAAAAAATTCTTTTTTTTTCTGCATGTAAGGAAACCACTGGAGGATTTTAGACAGAGGGATAAATGATCTGAATTATAACTTTAAGAAATCTCTCTGAGAATTGAGTGAGATGGGGTAGAAATAAGATAATCAAACTAGACAGAGTCAGCACATTTGAGATTAGCATCTGTCCACTATTCCAGTCACTAGTCCCACATGCCTATTAAGTATTTGAAATGTGGCTCATCTGAACTGAGATATACTTTAAGTATAAAATACACACCAGATTTTGAAGACTTTCAGAAGGAGGGGAAAAAAAGTAAAATATCTAAATAATTTTTTACATTTATTCCATGTTGAAATGATAATATTTTAGATGTAAAATTAATTTCTCTTGTTTCTTTTTTAAATATAGCAACTATAAAATTTTAAATTACAAATGTGGTTTCCACTGTATTTCTATCTGACAGTGCTGAGGTAGATGATGACTTGAAAAGAGTTTTAAAAGTGGAAGAAATAAGAAGTATTGATTCGGGATATATTTTGAAAGTAGTGCCTACAGAACTTGTTGAAGGAATAAATGTGAGAGTGAGAAAAGGAGAAAAATAATTTTGATTCTAAAAATTTTGGCCTCAAGAACTGGGTAAATGGTGTTGAAATATCCTAAGATGAGGAAGTCCACGTTAGAATCTTATGTCTAAGCTGCCCCGTTGGATCTCCCAACAAACATGTCAGGTCACGGTATCAACATTCACAAATAAAGGGAGCATCATTCGTAAGGAGTATATGTAAACGGCCCCTGGAGTTATGTAATGTTCAGCCTAGAAAGCCTAACCAACAACCTCATTTCAAGTATTCTCTGAGAAGTGTATACACACCAAATATTGTTGATAAGTTGTTAAATATAATGCAGGCACATAAATTTGATTCATGTGCAATGCTAGAGGCTGCTAATAAGAACATTTGAGGAAATATAGCAATGAGGAGTTCTGAAATTTTTAACCTAACAGCCCACAATTCAAATTCTAACTCTACTACAGTAAAGTATACTTAACCTTTCTAGCCCTCAGTTTACTCACATCTAAAATGAAGATAATATCTACCTCAAGCCATGAGGATTAAATAAGGCAATGTATGTAAGATAATTAACATTCTATCTGGCATACAGTAAAAGTTAAAAACATTACAGCTATTAATAAAATGTGGTAAGAAACAGAGTAAGTAACAAAGCAACAAAACAATTTTGGGGAGTTTCATTCTAGCTCTCCTTTATTAGAATACACAGCATCTTGTTGCAAAATTCCCCCAAATTAAAATGTGTTACCTGTAAGTAGTATTTGGAACATACACATCTCTGGCAGGGAACTCCAAAATTTCTCTGGTAGGTCTAACTCTACTGTCAGGGTAAAGCTTCACTTGAAGGAGCTCTGGGGTTAGGCAATAATGGGGATTTTCAGGTGCAGGAGAAATGTCTATCTTCAGCTGAGCTGCATATAAAAATATATTATAAAAACAATGTAACCATAGTAAATAAAAACTACATGTTAAAATCTTTCTGGAAAAATTTAGATCTATTTTTTGCAAGAACCCTGGAGGAAACCAAAAAACTATCATCTCAGACCTCTAAATTGTGTCATTTACCAAGTCTCAAACCTATAAATTACTGACAGACATAAATGTATGTAAAATAATAAATGTTTATTGAATGAATCGATGGAAAGGAAAGAAGCAGCAAAAAAGAAAAAAAAAAGAGAAGGATCCCACACAAAACAAATCAAGAATTTTGAAGGTTAAAGATTTCAACTTGTTAGACTTCAAAAGTTTTATCTAGAATGTTTTGCTCTGATCCTAGTATGAACCTGTTTCTGAACACTTACCATGTATGGTTATTTTTCCCTCTAGAAAATAATTTTAAGCTACGGTATTATTCATTATTCTCATTTTAGTACTCAAGTTATTAAAAGTGCTGAATCCTGATACAAACTGTTAGACCATATGAGAGTCATATTATGAGATAAAGAAGACTGATAGCCATGGAGCATAGAAAGACATATGGGCCAGGCATGAAAAAAGGAATACATAGTTACATACAATGTATTACTGATGATAATACTTGTAATCATGTCTTACTCAAAGTTTTACAATACCTGTAATAGGTCTTAGTCGCCGTAAAACAGAAGAGGGCCTTCTCATATCAGCAAGGAATTTGTATAGATCTTCATCACTTAACCGGTCTCCTTCCTGAATTTAAAAATACAGAAAAAAGCTTTCAACAAAATGAATATAGTAGAATGAAAATAAATTTATATTGTCTGTTAATAATCCTGCCTTTCTTCCTTCAATTTAATCAGAATGAAAAGTAAAATGAACAATTATTAAAAATAAATATCATGCTTATTTCCCTTTTTTATGCTTTTAAATTTTATTAAGAATTGTGATATTATTGTCTATTTTTTAATTTTATATATTTATTTATAGCCCATTATTTATGTCTATAAGAAATTACAGGACACTCTAAAATATGGAAAATCAATACAAGAGGTAAATGAAAAGGAGAAAAGAAGAATATAGACATAAAACAGACACATATATATAAACATAAACATACACACACACACACACACATACATACATATGAGTCTTAAAAATTGAGTTTATATTTGTCCTTTCAAATTTATATCACCAAATTTCTCAAATGCAGATATATACAGCATTGGCTAAATGTGGAAAAGAAAAGAAAGAAGCAACAACAAAAACTCTTAAAGACCTGTCCGGACCAGAAAAAAAAATCTGAAAGATCTCAATCAATGGAAAAAGAGACAACAAAAAAGTATACAAAATTTTCAATTTAATGTAATTTTTTCTTATATTGATTTTATTCAAGAGTCCGTCTAGATTTTATTAATCCAAACCTACTGTATTTGATACCTTACTGTTTTCAATGAACAGTTCATACACTGTCTTTTTATTTTGTTTGACAATGGCATTATTACTGTGAATGTGCCTTGAACCATATCCACATCCATTTTGTTCATTATTATATTTTATTTTATTATTATTTTTTTTTAGTGAAGGAGAGCAAAAGTTTTATTTGAATACACTCCAAGGGAGGAGTGAGCCAGAGTCAAGGTTAGGCAAAGGCCCCATCCATTAGCTGAAAGGCCTTTATATTACATTCTGGCGAGGAGGCGCCTCTGACAACGTGGGGTTATTGGATTGACAGGTCCATCTATATAGCTAATCTTATCAGTGTGCATGTCCTTCTCATGATGAGGTGTGATTTAGGCAGTTCGTAGTTCTGTTTGGTTATGCCCACATTGGGATCTGGTTAGGACCAGTCTGGCCTGGTCCCCATTATTATATTTTAAACAGGGTACAGAATTGATTTTCTTTAATCCCATTATTTAGAAAGTGATTTTTTTATCTCTAAATGATTAGAGATTTTATTAATACTTACACAGTTCTTAGTTTTATTGAGTTATCTTTAGAGATTTGACTTTATGAAGATTTTTTTTTCAGTGACCAAATATGTGATTATTTTAAATATTCCATCAGTTGCTAAAACTATATATCATCTCCTTCTGAGTATTCAATTAATATAGATCTTTAAATAGTCTTTGTTTATAATCTATTCAAGATTATCTCTAGACTTAATTATTTCTGTCTATTTAACCTGTTACATCAACTATACTATTGGCCTCCATTCTTTACTCCCAGTTTCCATGCCTTTTATTGAGTAGAGCATAATTCCCTCTCTTAGACTTGGACATGTGACTTGCTTTGCCAATAAGCAACTGTGATAAAGAGACTTGAAAAAAACCTTTGTAAAAGAGGTATGCCCCCTCTTGAGCTTCCTCCACTTCTATGAGAACATGACCAAGCTAGCCTGCTAAAGGATAAGAGAAGTTGAGAGACATGGAAGAGATCTGAGTAATTTCAGTCTTCCCAGAAGTAGTCAGTCTAGATCAGGTGATCCCTGAAAACCTTCAAATATGTGAACAAGCCTACCTGGCTCCCCATACTCCACACTGTATATTTACATTCGTATACTGCTGAAGCAATAGACAACTTATATACCTATCAACAGGTATAGAATGAATGTGCTTAAAGCAAATGTGTGGATTTGATTTTGTTTTTAAATCTCCATGTAATAATTTTGGGTTAACACATTTCAAATCTGCACATAAACATTCCTGATTATTATATTCCAATTATGGATAATAATCCTTCTTCAATTGGGAAAAAAAAACCCATCTCTATTAGCTCATTTAGAGAAACTTGTGCCTTGGATTATACTTTATTAAAATTGTAATCTCTGCTTTTTGCTTAATTTGTATTTACCTGATACATAATATTCTAGCTCTTTAAGAACACTTATAAAGATTGTACATGTTAATATTTTTAAGAAACACAAAACTGTACAAAGTCAAGTGTAAATGCCTTCCATTGCTCCATGTTCCCAGCATTAATTTTTAAGTTTTCACAATCACTTTGTGCTACTTTCTAGTTACCAGTCTCCAATGTCCATTACATGATAAACACTCAAAAAATATTTGTTGGATAAATAGGTGATTGTGTGGGTGGGGGATTTGTTGATTTAAGTTTACAGTACTGGTATAATAATATAGCAGGCTGAAGAAATGAAAAAAGAGCTGTGGAAATATCGGCAGCAGTTATGTAGCAGCTAAAGAAGTATGAAGACAGAAATGTCAGAGTTGCAAGGTTGTGTCATTATAAATACCTTGTTTCCATAGCTATATTTTGCCTATCACCCCACTCACTGTGATAGGCAAAAGTGACACTGTGGCCTTTTCTACACTCTTTCTTGTACTATTGTCCATAATAAAAAGACACTTCTCACCTTTGAGTTGCTCAGAGCAGCTCTAAGATTATTATTAATATATAACTATCAAGGGGCTTCAAGTACATTGCTGTCAATTCATGGCACATTCTGTCCTAATCCCTTGCCCTCTCAAGTTATAAAGTGTTAGTAGGTCAGGACTTCCTCCTCCTTTTTAGAATAATATCTCAAAAGGAGGAATTTTCAGGTCATACTTAACATTTTCCTTTAACATGCTCCAAAATACATGCATGATACCCTTCTTCAGTTTGTCAAGCTACTACAAGTTTTCTCCCATTCTTACATGGTTTCTGGGCATCTGGTTACTTAAGACAAAATTTTCTGATCTTGATTCACAGTATAAAATCCATTTTACATCAAAATCCAGAATGCACATATACACAAGAAGCACACACACAGAAAAATTAGGGGGGAAAAGCTCAATAAAGCAATATTTAACCTCACTAGGTGCAATCAACTATTGCTTTTTTCTCTGTTTTTTTTTTTATGCTGGGTTTTATCTACTGAATTCCCATTACCGCTAATGGGTCATGACCAGCATGTGAAAACTACTGATTTGGCTCATGATTTGAAAAACAGGGCAATATTCTTGTAAAGAATAAAATATCTTTGATCTAGAACTTCTTGGACCTAAAAATCCACCTACGGAAATAATGTTGACTGCATTTTAGCACAGAAAGGCAATAGCAGGGCCTCAAAGTTCTACTCTATATACCATGGATTTGGTATGTTAGGTCAAAAACAACTTGGTGGGAAGGACAAATTTACCCACACACTTACTCTAAGAAAATTTATAAACCCCCAAAGTTTAAGGAAAAGTTAAAACATTATAATTAAGAAATAGGCTATCAGACTTACAGAACCCAAGAAAGGACTAATAGTTACCAAAGGGAAAGGGACTGGGGAAGATGGGTGGGAAGGGAGGGATAAGAGGGAAAAAGGGGCATTATGATTAGCAGATGTAATGTTGGGGGGGCATGCGGAGGGCTGTACAACTCAGAGAAGACAAGTAGTGATTCTACAGCATCTCGCTACTCTGATGGACAGTGACTGTAATGGGGTTGGTCAGGGGGACCTGATGCAGGGGGTAGTTTAATAACCATAATATTGCACATGTAATTGTAGAATAATGATATGAAAATAAATTATAAATAAATAAATAAATAAATAAAAATAGGCTATCAATGCAGAGGATTGATTTTGATGCATTAATGTCAACATTTAAATAAATATAACTAAAACAACAGTATTTTTTATTAACTTTTTTAAATTTCTTGAAATTACAACAAACTGTTATATGTACACTTAGTACAATTACATGTACATGTACAATTACAATTTTTCGGAAACCAAAAAAAATGTATGCACAAAGAGCCCCCTAGAATTCCTACATGACAGAACAATACCTGCTTAAAAAAATTTGTCACTGTGAGAGTAGCAGGTCGAAAGCTGGTCAAGTTACAAGCATCATCTCCACTTGTTGTCCTTTCAAGTGAACGTCTGCCAACAATACTTGAATTTCTCCTCTCTGACCAAGACCCTTTTCGCTCTACCAAGGAAAAAAAAGTAAGTTATTTATTATCACATATTTAAAATTTGTTTTAAAGCAGCTTTGCAAACACAGGAAAAAATCCACTGAAGTTGAAAATTATCCATTTAGTATGTCAAAGTAGAAGATTTTCACTTCTAGATAGATCACTTAGTAAGGACAATACCTAAATCTGGTTCTCTTTTTTAAAATTATCCAGTGTAAAATAAGTCTCCACTATGTAAAAATATATGCACATAACTAAAAATGATCTATGAAGGGCACCTATAAAGGAACTATGCATTTAGCAGGGAATATTCACACAATGGAAATTTTAGTCACCATATGATGCTCTCTCACTCTTCAGCACTTCAGTTTGAAACACAATTGTAAGATAACTTGCATTCAAACTCTTTTCAAGATAACCCTATTATTCAAAACCAAAAGAACAACTAGATGAAGATACAAAGAAATAGAAGGTTTAAATAAAGCTATAAACAAACTAGACCTACCAGGCATCTATAGTACACTCCACTAAGCAAAAGTAGAATACACATTTTTCTCAAGCACACATAGGATTTTCTCCAACTCGGATGATATATACTAAGCCATAAAACAAAATACAATAAAGGCAAAAGGATTGAAATCATATAGGGTATGTTTTCTAAAAATAACATAATTTAAATTATAAATCAATTAACAATAGAAGAAAATTTGGGAAGTCCATAAACATTTGGAAATTAACAGCACACTCCTGAATTACCAGTGGACCAAAGAGGATATAGCAAGGGTAATTAGAAAATACTTAAGAAGTACAAAAAACACACAGTGTGATATCCTATGGGCTATCACAAAAGCACTGCTCAGACGGAAATTTATATGTGTTGTATACATTATACGTAAATAATGTAAATGCCTTTATAATAAAGGAAGAAAGACCTGAAATCAGTAATATAAAATACATTTTAAGAAACTAGAAAAAGAAGAGAAAAACAAACCCAAAGCAAACATTAGAAAGGACACAAAAAATAAAACTGAGTGACAATAAATGAAATAGAAACGTAAAGAAAGGAAAAAAATCACTGAAACTGAGAACTGTTTATTCAAACGGACAAAACGTTAACAATTTTAGTTAAATGAAGAAAAAATAGAAAAGATTCAAATTACAAAAATCAGGAAGTTAAGGGAGATTCAAGATGGTAGCATGAGAGGTGACACAGAGAACTCCTGCCAAAAACATAGATAGTGTGAAAATATAGTTAATACAACTAACACAAAAACAGCAACAGGAAAGAGGGCTAATAGACCACATACTAGGCCACAAAAAGAACCTCACTAAATTCAAAAACACTGAAATCCTACCAGCCAACTTCTCAGATCACAAAGGTATAAAACTAGAAATAAATTTTAGAAACAAATCAAAAAGGCTCACAAATACATGGAGACTTAACAACATTCTCCTAACTAATCAATGGGTTAATGACCAAATCAAAACAGAAATGAAAGAATATATGAAGACTAATGACAACAACAACACAAAGCCACAACTTCTGTGGGACGCAGCAAAGGCAGTTCTAAGAGGAAAGTATATTGCAATCCAGGCCTATTTAAAGAAGGAAGATCATTTCCAAATGAACAGACTAAAGACACAATTACAGAAATTGGAAAAAGAAAAACAAATGAGGCCCAAAGTCACCAGAAGGAGGGACATAAGAAGAAATAAATAAAATTTGAGAAGCATAAAACAATACAAAAAAATCAATAAAACCAAGAGCTGGTTCTTCGAAAAAATAAACAAAATGGATAACCCCTAGCCAGACTCATTAAGAGAAAAAGAGAATCTACACACATAAACACAATCAGAAATGAGAAAGTAAAAATCACGACGGACCCACAGAAATACAAATAATTATAAGAGAATATTATGAGAATCTATATGATAACAAGCTGGAAAACATAGAAGAAATGGACGACTTCTTAGAAAAATACAACCTTCCAAGACTGACCAAGCAAGAAACACAAAAACTAAACAGACCAATCACCAGCAATGAAATTGAATCAGTAATCAAAAAACTACCCAAGAACAAAACCCCCAGACCAGATGGATTCACCTCTGAATTCTACCAGACATATAGAGAAGAAATAACACCCATTTTCCTTAAAGTTTTCCAAAAAATAGAAGAGGAGGGAATACTTCCAAACTCATTCTATGAAGCCCGCATCACTCTAATACCAAAACCTGGAAAAGACCTCACCAAAAAAGAAAACTACAGACCAATATCCCTGATGAACGTAGAGGCAAAAATACTCAACAAAATATTAGCAAACCGAATTCAAAAATACATCAAGAGGATCATTCACCGTGACCAAGTGGGATTCATCCCAGGGATGCAAGGATGGTACAACATTCAAAAATACATCAACATCATCCACCACATCAACAAAAAGAAGAACAAAAACCATATGATCATCTCCATAGATGCTGAAAAAGCATTTGACAAAATTCAGCATCCATTCCTGATTAAAACTCTCAACAAAATGGGTATAGAGGGCAAGTACCTCAACATCATAAAGGCCATATATGACAAACCCACAGCTAACATCATACTTAACAGCGAGAAGCTGAAAGCTTTTCATCTAAGATCGGGAACAAGACAGGGATGCCCACTCTCTCCACTGTTATTCAACATAGTACTGGAGGTCCTAGCCACGGCAATCAGACAAAACAAAGACATAAAAGGCATCCAGATTGGTAAAGAAGAAGTCAAACTGTCACTATTTGCAGATGACATGATATTGTACATAAAAAACCCTAAAGACTCAACTCCAAAACTACTAGAACTAATATATGAATTCAGCAAAGTTGCAGGATACAAAATTAACACACAGAAATCTGTTGCTTTCCTATACACTAATGATGAACTAACAGAAAGATAAATCAGAAAAACAATTCCATTCACAATTGCATCAAAAAGAATAAAATACCTAGGAATAAACCTAAAAATGGAAGTGAAAGACCTATACTCTGAAAACTGCAAGACACTCCTAAGAGAAATTAAAGAGGACACTAACAAATGGAAATTCATCCTATGCTCTTGGCTAGGTAGAATAAATATTGTCAAAATGGCTATACTACCTCAAGCAATCTACACATTCAACACAATCCCTATCAAACTACCAACAGCTTTCTTCAATGAACTGGAACAAATAATTCTAAAATTCATATGGAACCACAAAAGACCCCGAATAGCCACAGCAATCCTGAGAAGGAGGAATAAAACAGGGGAATTACACTCCCTGACTTCAAGCTCTACTACAAAGCCACAGTAATCAAAACAATTTGGTATTGGCACAAAAACAGACCCACAGAACAGTGGAACAGAATAAAAAATCCAAATATTAACCCAAACATATACAGTCAATTAATATTTGATAAAGGAGCCTTGGATATACAACAGGTAGATGACAGCCTCTTCAGCAGCTGGTGTTGGAAAAACTGGACAGCTACATGTAAGAGAGTGAATCTGGACTACTGTCTAGTCCCATACACAAAGGTAAACTCAAGGTGGATTAAAGACCTGAATGTAAGTCATGAAGCCATAAAACTCTTAGAAAAAAACATAGGCAAAAATCTCTTGGACATAAACATGAGTGACTTCTTCATGAATATATCTCCCCGGGCAAGGGAAACAAAAGCAAAAATGAAAAAGTGGGACTATATCAAGCTGGAAAGCGTCTGTACAGCAAAGGACACCATCAGTAGAACAAAAAGACATCCTACAGTATGGGAGAATATATTCATAAATGACGTATCCGATAAGGGGTTGACATCCAAAATATATAAAGAACTCATGCACCTTAACAAACAAAAAACAAATAATCCAATTAAGAAATGGGCAGAGGACATGAATAGACACTTCTCCAAAGAAGAAATTCAGATGGCCAACAGGCACATGAAAAGATGCTCCACATCGCTAATCATCAGAGAAATGCAGATTAAAACCACAATGAGATATCACCTCACACAGTGAGGATGGCCAACATCCAAAACACAAACAACAACAAATGTTGGCAAGGATGTGGAGAAAAGGGAACCCTCCTACACTGCTGGTGGGACTGCAAATTAGTTCAACCATTGTGGAAAGCAGTATGGAGGTTCCTCAAAAAACTCAAACCAGAAATACCATTTGACCCAGGAATTCCACTCCTAGGAATTTACCCTAAGAATACAGCAGCCCAAGTTTGAAAAAGACAGATGCACCCCTATGTTTATTGCAGCACTATTACAATAGCCAAGAAATGGAAGCAACCTAAGTGTCCATCAGTAGATGTATGGATAAAGAAGATATGGTACATACACACAATGGAATATTATTCAGCCATAAGAAGAAAACAAATCCTACCATTTGCAACAACATGGATGGAGCTAGAGGGTATTATGCTCAGTGAAATAAGCCAAGCCGAAAAAAGACAAGTATCAAATGATTTCACTCATATGTGGAGTATAAGAACAAAGAAAAAATACTGAAGGAACAAAACAGCAGCAGACTCACAGAACCCAAGAACGGACTAATAGTTACCAAAGGGAAAGGGACTGGGGAAAATGGGCGGGAAGGGAGGGATAAGAGGGAAAAAGGGGCATTACGATTAGCAGATGTAATGTTGGGGGGGCATGGGGAGGGCAGTACAACTCAGAGAAGACAAGTAGTGATTCTATAGCATCTCACTACGCTGATGGACAGTGACTGTAATGGGGTTGGTGGGGCTGACCTTATGAAGGGGTAGTTTAATAACCATAATATTGCACATGTAATTGTAGATTAATGATAATAAAATAAATTATATTAAAATAAATAAATAAATAAATAAATAAAAAGAAAAAAAAGAAAAAAGAAAAAACTGAGGGAACAAAACAGCAGCAGACTCACAGAACCCAAGAACAGACTAATAGTTACCAAAGGGAAAGGGACTGGGGAAGATGGGTGGGAAGGGAGGGATAAGAGGGATAAAGGGGCATTATGATTAGCAGATGTAATGTTGGGGGGCATGGGGAGGGCTGTACAACTCAGAGAAGACAAGTAGTCATTCTATAGCATCTCACTACGCTGATGGACAGTGACTGTAGTGGGGTTGGTGGGGGGGACCTGATGAAGGGGGTAGTTTAATAATCATAATATTGCACATGTAATTCTAGATTAATGATCCATAATAAATTATAAAAAAAAAAGAAAGGAAAAAAAAAAAGGAAAGAAGGCTGCACCAGGCTGCATACAGACTTCACGAACAGAGCAGACCTCAGAAAACTGTAACATACCAAAGCCTTCTTCGGGCAGGACGCAGGCCCTTCCCACACACAGCTCACTGATGGGAGGAAGTGAAACACAGGGGTGAGGGGGTGGAAGCCTGGGACTGCTGAACACTTAGCCCTGAAAATCTGCTTTGCGAGCAAGAACCTACATTGTGTGGTGCTCTGGAGGATGGGGAGGTTGGACAGGGGGAGTGCTTGAGAGACAGACTCCAGCCGTTTGTGGAGGACGGAATCCACACCCGGCAGCTTTGGGAAAAGGGAAAGGCAGGCGCTGTGAGAGGCTTCCTAGCAGCGAGAGGGCTGCTGAAGGCGCGGGGTTTGCAGGGAGTTTGCTGTGAGGGAGAAGGGATAGGGGGACAAGGTTCTCTGGGCATGCTTTGCATAGCAGATTGGGAACTTTGTGGAGCTTTAGGCACTCCATCCCCGTGGCTGGCTACTCAACTCCAAGGCCACCGACTGTGACAAGCAGCCTGCCCAGCCTTCCTCACAGCCTGACGGCACCGGTTCGTGAACAGGCAGTCACTGCAATGTTGTCAGGCCAGTCAGAGGGAGGCCCCACCTACAACTGCTAGAGACACAAAGCACTGGGGCTTACACCTCTGTGCTCGGCCAACTGGCTCTCATACGGGAGATAGGCATGGCAGACAGGCATCAAGAAACAAACTTTCCTCACCCCAGGATCAGCTGTGCACCCTTACGACCTCCAACCTCCGTCTAGCAGCAGAGGAGATCCAGAGACTGGAGCTTCTGGGCAATAGAGGGCACCATACAGACATATGAAACATCAAAAGAACATGGTTCAGACCAAAATCTCACAAACCCCAGAAAAAGGGCCAAATGAAACTGAACTCACCAATCTTCCTGAAAGAGAGTTGAAAATAAAAATGATAAACATGCTTATGGAGATACAGAAAAATACTCAAGAACTCAGGAACAAATTTAAGATGGAGATTCAATCATTAAGAAATTCCGTATCTCAAATGAAACATACAATGGAGGGATTTAGAAGATTAGATATAGTAGAAGAGACACTAAATGGAATAGAAATTAGAGAAGATGAATACAAAGAAGCTGAGGCACAGAAAGAAAAAAAAATCTCACAGGATGAAAGAATATTGACAGAACTGTGTGACCAATCCAAACGGAACAATATTCGCAAAATGGGGGTACCAGAAGAAGAATAGAGAGAAAGAGGGATAGAAAGTGTCTTTGAGGAGGTAATTGCTGAAAACTTCCCCAATCTGGGGAAGGAGGTATTCTCTGAAGCCATGGAGATGCACAGATCTCCCAACACAAGGGACCCAAGGAAGACAACATCAAGACATATAATAATTAAAAAGGAAAAGATGAAATATAAAGACAGACTTTTAAAAGCAGCTAGAGAGACAAAAAAGATCACATACAAAGTAAAACCCTTCAGGCTATCATCAGATTTCTCAACAGAAACCTGACAGGCCAGAAGGGAGTGGCATGATATACTTAATGCAATGAAGCAGAAGGGCCTCAAACCAATAAAACTCTACCCAGCAAGGTTATCATTTAAATTTGAAGGAGGGATTAAACAATTTTCAGTTAAGCAAAAGCTGAGAGAATTTACCTCCCACAAACCACCTCTACAGTGCATTCTGGAGGGACTCTTATAGATGGAAGCATTCCTAAGGCTAAACAGATGTCACCCAAGGGATACACAAAGAGTAAAGAATATGATTCATAACATAAAAAGAATGGAGGACGAAGAAAAAGGAGGAAAAAAACTAAAGAACCTTTAGGTTCTGTTTGTAATACCATACTAAGTGAGTTAAATTACACTGTTAGATAGTACTGGAATTACACTTGAACCTTTGGTGACCACGAATGTAAAGCCTGCAATAGCAATAACTACATACTTACCGATAATCACCCTAAATGTAAATGGTCTGAATGCACCAAACAAACAATGTAGAGTCACTGAGTGGATAAAAAAAGAAGACCCATCTATATGCTGCCTACAAGAGACTCACTTCAAACTCAAAGACATACAGACTGAAAGTACAGAGATGGAAAAAGATGTTTCATGCAACTAACAGGGAGAAAAAAGCAGGAGTTGCAGTACTTGAATCACAGAAAAAGACTTCAAAACAAAGAAAGTCACAAGAGACAAAGAAAGACATTTCATAATGATAAAGGAGTCAGTCCAAAAAGAGGATATAACTATTATAAATATCTATGCACCCAACACAGGATCACCTAAATATGTGAAACAAATACTAACAGAATTAAAGAGGGAAACAGAATGCAATGCATTCATTTTGGGAGACTTCAACACACCACTCACTATAAAGGACAGATAACCCAGACAGAAAATAAATAAAGAGACAGAGGCACTGAACAACGTTTTAGAACAGATGGGCCTAACGGACAACTACAGAACACTCCATCCAAAAGCAACAGGATACACATTCTTCTCAAGTGCACATAAAACATTTTCAAGACTAGATCATATACTAGGCCACAAAAAGCATCTCAGTAAATTTAAAAAGACTGAAATTGTATCAACCAGCTTCTGAGATAACAAAGGTATGAAACTAGAAGTAAATTACACAAAGAAAATGAAAAAGCCCACAAACACACGGAGGCATAATAACATGCTCCTAAATAATCAATGGATCAATGACCAAATAAAAACAGAGATCAAGAAATACATGGAGACAAATGACAGCAATAATTCAACAATGCAAAATATGTGAGATGCAGCGAAGGCTCTGCTACGAGGGAAAAATATCGGAATACAGGCCTACCTCAGGAAAGAAGAAAAATCCCAAATGAACAGTCTAAACTCACAATTAATGAAACTAGAAAAGGAAGAACAAATGATGCCCAAAGTCAGTAGAAGGAGGGACATAACAAAGATTAAAGCAGAAATTTAAAAAATTGAGAAGAATAAAACAACAGAAAGAATCAATGAAACCAGAAGCTGGTTCTTCAAGAAAATAAACTAAATAGATAAAGCCCTAGCAAGGCTTATGAAGAAAAAAAGAGAGTCTACACACATAAACAGAATCAGAAAAGAGAGAGGCAAAATCACTACAGACACCACAGAAATACAAAGAATTATGAGAAAATACTATGAAAAATTATATGGTAACAAACTGGATAACCTAGAAGAAATGGTCAACTTTCTAGAAAAATACCACCTATCAAGGCTAACCCAGGAAGAAACAGAAAATGCGAATAGACCGATTACCAGCAAAGTACTTGAATTGGTAATCAAAAAACTACCTAAGAACAAATCCCCTGGACAAGATGGTTTCACTGGTGAATTTTACCATTTAGTGAAGACCTAATACCAATCCTCCTTAAAGTTTTCCAAAAAGTAGAGGAGGTGGGAATACCCCCAAACTCATTCTACAAGGCCAACATCACTCTAATACCAAAACCAGGAAAAGACAGAACAAAAAAATAAAATTACAGACCAATATCCCTGAAGAACATAGATGCAAAGATACTCAACAAAATATTAGCAAACAGACTTCAAAAATACATCAAAAAGATCATCCATCATGATCAACTGGGATTCAACCCAGGGATGCAAGGATGGTACAACATTCGAAAATTCATCAACATCATCCACTACATCAACAAAAAGAAGGAGAAAAACCACATGATCATCTCCACAGATGCTGAAAAAGCATTTGACAAAATTCAACATCCATTCATGATAAAAACTCTCAACAAAATGGGTACAGAGGGCAAGTACCCCAACATAATAAAGGCCAAAAATGACAAACCCACAACCAACATAATACTTAACGACGAGAAGCTGAAAGCTTTTCACCTAAGATCGGGAATAAGACAGGGATGCCCACTCTCCCCACTGTTATTCAACATATTACTGGAGGTCCTAGCCACAGCAATCAGACAAAACAAAGAAATAAAAGGCATCCAGATTGGCAAGGAAGAAGTTAAACTGACCTTGTTTGCAGATGATATGATATTGTACATAAAAATCCCTAAAGAATCCACTCCAAAACTACTAGATCTAATATCTGAATTCAGTAAAGCTGCAGGATACAAATTAAAACAAACAAATTTGTTGCATTTCTATACACTATCGGTGAACTAGCAGAAAGAGAAATCAGGAAAACAATTCCATTCACAATTGCATCAAAAAGAATAAAATACCTAGGAATAAACCTAACCAAGGAAGTGAAAGACTTATACTCTGAAAACTACAAGACAGTCATGAGAGAAATTAAAGAAGATACCAATAAATGGAAACACATCCTGTTCTCATGGATAGGAAGAATTAATATTTTCAAAATGGCCACCCTGCCTAAAGCAATCTGCAGATTCAATGCAATCCCTATCAAAATACCAACAGCATTCTTCAATGAACTAGAGAAAATCGTTCTAAAATTCATATGGAACCACAAAAGACCCCAAATAGCCAAAGCAATCCTGAGAAGGAAGAATAAAGCAGGGGAATTATGCTCCCTGACTTCAAGCTGTACTACAAAGCCACAGTAATCAAGACAATATGGTACTGGCACAAGAACAGACCCGTAGACCAATGGAGCAGACTAGAGAGCCCAGATATAAACCCAAGCATATATGGTCAATTAATATATGATAAAGGAGCCATGGATATAAAATGGGGAAATGACAGCATCTTCAACAGCTGGTGTTGGCAAAACTGCACAGCTACATGTAAGAGAATGAAACTATTACTGTCTAACTCCATACACAAAAGTAAACTCGAAATGGATCAAAGACCTGAACGTAAGTCATGAAACTCTTAGAAAAAAACATAGGCAAAAATCTCTTGGACATAAACATGAGCAACTTCTTCATGAACATACCTCCCTGGGCAAGGGAAACAAAAGCAAAAATGAACAAGTGGGACTATATCAAACTAAAAAGCTTCTGTACAACAAAGGACACCATCAATAGAACAAAAAGACATCCTACAGTATGGGAGAATATATTCATAAATGACATATCCGATAAAGGGTTGACATCCAAATTATATAAAGAGTTCACCCATCTCAACAAACAAAAAGCAAATAAGCCAATTAAAAAATGGGCAGAGGAGCTGAACAGACACTTCTCCAAAAAGAAATTCAGATTGTCAACAGGTACATGAAAAGATGCTTCACATCGGTAATCATCAGAGAAATGCAAATTAGAACCACAATGAGATATCACTTCACACCAGTTAGGATGGCTGCCATACAAAAGACAAATAACAACAAATGTTGCTGACAATGTGGAGAAAGGAGGACTCTCCTACACTGCTGTTGGGAATGTAAATTAGTTCAAGTATTGCGGAAAGCAGTACGGAGGTTCCTCAGAAAACTAAAAATAGAAATACCAGTTGACCCAAGAATTCCACTCCTAGGAATTTACCCTAAGAATGCAGCAGCCCAGTTTGAAAAAGACATATGCACCCCTATGTTTATCACTGCACTATTTACAATAGCCAAGAAATGGAAGCAACGTAAGTGTCCATCAGTAGTTGAATGGATAAAGAAGATGTGGTACATACACACAATGGAATATTATTCAGCCATAAAAGGAAAACAAATCCTACCATTTGCAACAACATGGATGGAGCTAGAGGGTGTTATGCTCAGTGAAATATGCCAGGCAGAGAAAGACAAGTATCAAATGATTTCACTCATATGTGGAGTATAAGAACAAAGCAAAAACTGAAGGAACAAAACAGCAGCAGACTCACAGAACCCAAGAATGGACCGACAGTTACCAAAGGGAAAGGGATTGGGGAAGATATGTGGGAAAGGAGGGATAATGGGGAAAAAGGGGTATTACAATTAACACACATAACGTAGCGGGTTCGGGAGGGGATATGGGGAAGGCAGTATAGCACAGAGAAGACACGTAGTGATTCTATAGCATTTTACTATGCTGATGGACAGTGACTGTAATGGGGTATGTGGTGGGGACTTGAAAATAGCGGGAGTCTAGTAACCATAATGTTGCTTATGTAATTGTACATTAATAATAGCAAAATAAATAAATAAGTAAGCAAAGGATATGATTATATATTTCTCCACAGAAGATGTACAAATAGCTGATGCACATAATTAGCTATCAGGGAAAGGCAAATGCAAACCACAGTGAAATATCTTACTTGCACTAAGATGGCTATAATCAAAGGATAGATAATAAAAGTGTTGACAAAGATACGGAGAAATTAGAGCCTTCAAGCACTGTTAATGGAATTTTTGAGCAGTGCAGCCACATTGGAAAACAGTCTAACAGTTCTTCAGAAGATTAAACATATAATTACTAAATGACCCAGCAATTTCACTTCTAGCTATATGTCCAAGACAAATGAAAACATATGTCCACATAAAAGCTTGTATATGAATGCTCACTGCCTCATTAATCATAATTATCAAAAATTTGAAACCCAAATGTTAATGACCTGATGAATAAATAAATAAAATGTAGTATATCCATACAATAGACTAATTATTTGGCAATAAAAAGAAATGAAATACTTGTACATGCTATAGCATGGATGAATCTTTAAAACATTACGCCATGCAAAAAAAGTCACAAAGACTGCATACTGTATAATTCTAATGATATGAAAAGCGTGGCATAGACAAAATCTATACAGACCAAGTAGATTAGAAGCTGTTAAGGGTTGGGTTTGGGAATTCTGGGAGAATAGATAGTGACTACCAACGAATATGAAAGTGTTCCAAAATTAGATTGTAGTGATGGTGGAGAACTTCATGAATATACCAAAAACATTGGATTACACACTGTACATGGGTGAACTGTATGGTATATAAATGACATCTCAGTAAAGCTATTAATTTTTATACCTGATTATATTTTGAAATTTACAATAAATGCCTATGTAAGAAAAAAATACACATTTAAAATAGTTTACATAAAACACTCTTTACCTCCAGTACTTATTTCTACCTCTGTAGAGTCTCTTTCCAAACTCCCAGCACTGCTAACAATATTCATTAAATGGATTGCAGTCCAAGCAAAAGGCATACGGTATTTCCCAAGTCTTTGGCAAAACTGGTCAGCTTGACTTTTCAGCTTCTCCAATTTTTCCTTATTCTGCAAAACAAAACTTTACACATTATATGATTACACTCAAAAGAAATGAATTAAAGGCTATTGCATAATATATAAAGGTACAAATTAAGAATTCTCATTTGTCAGTAAAGAGATAAATAATCTGCACTTTTAAACTCAATAGTGTACTACCACTCAACAAACCTCAATCCATTCTACAATCTATATGTAAAGTAAATCTTTGAAATTTCTGTTTGTGATTATCTTACCTTGGGAGAAAAGAAAGGAGAGCAAGTGTCAAACATATTTATGTATTACAAGTACTAGTTTATGAAAGGAAACATAACCGTGTTCTAGACAGCAACTGTTAACTACAAAATATTTTAGATTATGACTTGTATTTTATTATTCTAAAAAAGATGGAAGCAGTTAAGCCATTTTGAAATAATTCCTAACCTATGGTAATCATGAGGTAGGAGTGGGGGGGGCCACAAATAGTCCAGTAATAAATAAACCCAGTGTTGGAATAAAAGATGCAAAGAAAAAATGTATTACAAGAGGATTAAGCCCTGGAAAAGGAATAATGGTCCAAACTGTATGTGCCTGGAAGACATCCTAAAGCTGGCTCAATCTTTAGGCTATGTGTGACATAAACACTAAGTAGCAAGTAACAGCCAACCAGTGGGTGCAAGAGTGAAAACCTACACCAAATCTCTCATATACTCTTTACATACAGAATGTTTTACCTGTTCTATACACTAACGATAGTATCCTACCTTGGGACTCAGGGCTGGGAAAAGACAGAAAGATAGCTAAATGGAAGCAAAGTTTATTGCTATACCTATTTTACCTCCAAAGTAGGTTCTTGCTCAAGAGCCTAGATATCAAATGTACTTAATTCTTATTTTTATTTTGGTATCATTAACATACAATTACATGAGCAACATTATGTTTACTAGACTTCCCCCCATCATCAAGTCCCCACCACACACCCCATTTCAGTCACTGTCCATCAGCGTAGTAAGATGCTATAGAATCACTACTTGTCTTCTCTATGTTATACAGCCTTCCCCATGTCTCCCCAATACATTATGTGTGCTAATCATAATGCCCCTTTTTCCCCCTATCCCTCCCTTCCCACCCATCCTCTCCAGTCCCTTTCCCTTTGGTAACTGTTAGTCCATTCTTAGGTTCTGTGAGTCTGCTTTTGTTTTGTTCCTTTGTTCTTATACTCCACAGATGAGTGAAATCATCAAATGTACTTAATTTTATCAGTTTATGTAAATATGTAAGGGAAGAATGGAATAACATGCTATTATACCTTATGAGATTCACATAATAAAGCAAATTTAATATGTAAAATGACAACCTAGGGAAAACCAGAATACTTTAACCCTGATTTTAACCAGACAGTCAGGAATCAGAGAAGAACATTATGAGCTTAGATCTACCTATATTAGCAGAAAAAGATCAGTTCTTATTCTGAATCTCAGTAAAATTTTATAAAGCAAAACATTCTCTAGATATTGGTGACATGTCCAGTATTCCTTAAGCATACATTTCCTGGATGTTTCAAGTATTAAATCGTGTATTCAAAAGTCCAAGATCATCTATTATTCATGTAGCTAACTCAGGGTATATGTAATTTGGTACCAATTGTTCACCAATTATTTTTGCTTTATAAATTTATCCAAATTTTATAAATTAGTCATCTGATGGCAAAACAGATATTGTATTTTTTGTTTTTACCATATTTCTCAATTATCTGCAGCTAGACAGAGACCCAGAATATTTCTGTTTTGCTAGGAAAAGTTCCAAAATAGCTATTTGTAAATACAGAAAATTTTTAATTATTTAGGAAATAAACTGAATTAACTTAGTTCTCCTCAAGGGGAAACAAAAGAATTTAAAGAATCAATTAGTTTGGGGGTTAGGAAGATTTTAAAGAATAGCACAGCACATGATACAAACTACATGACAAAGGAAATAAAGAAGAAAGTGGGTAAGCCAAGAGAATAAATGAATTAGTAGTGAAATTCTTTAATATATTTTGTATAATACTCTCCCAAATTATAATTTGGGAGATTAGAGGTTTTTAGGATTGAGTCTGGGGACTTGGGAATGGGGAGTGACTGTTAGTGACTACAAAATGGGGGAAATAAAAGACATGACATTCTACCTTGGTGGCATCTGCTTCTTTGAAAATCATATATGGTTCTGCACACTCTCCAATGTCTCCTTGCTGTAGGACTTTTTCTAGCTGAAAAGACAATAAAATAAATATTAATTAAGCTAAAAAAAAAGCAATGAGCTTGGAATGCAAGGATGGTACAAAACACAAAAACCAATCATTACATAACACTACATTAACAGAATGACAGAAAAAAAAAAACCACATGATCATCTTGATACAGAAGAACAACTGGACAAAATTCAATACCCTTTCATGATAGAAACACTCAAAAAGCTAGGAATAGAAGAAAGCTACCTCAACTTAATACAGGCCACGTATTAAAATCCACAGTTAACTTCATTCATTGGTGAAAGACTTGGAAACTTTTCCTCTAAGAGCAGAAACAAGATAAGGATTTTGCCAATTCTATTCAACATAATATTGGAAGTCTTAGCCAGAGCAACAAGGCAAGAAAAAGGAATAAAATATATCTAAATAGGAAAGGAAAAAATAATCTCTGTTTGCAGACAACTGATCTTTCATATAGAAACCCCCAACATTCCACAAAAAAAACCTGTTACAACTAAAAAATGAACTCAGCAAAGTTTCAGGATACTAACCAACACATAAATATCAGTTGCATTTCTATGCATTAACAATGAGCAATTCAAAAAGAAAAATTTTTTAATTACAATTACAATAACATCAAGAAGAATAAAATACTGAGGAAATAACTAAGAAGGTGGAAAATGTGCAATCTGAAACTATAAAACACTGGTGCAACAAAGAAGATACAAATTAATGTAAAGACATCCCCTATTCATGGATTGGAAAATTTAATGTTGTTTGATGTCAATTCTACCCAAAGCAATCTATAGATTTAATGCAATATCTAGCAAAATACCAATGATATCTTTTGCAGAAATAGAAAAATTCATTCTTAAATTCATACGGAATTTCAAAGGACCTTAAATAATCAAAACAAACTAAAAAAAAGAACAGTTGGAAGTTTCATACTTCCTAGTTTCAAAACTTCATACAAAGCCAGAGTAACCAAAATGTGTGGTACTGGCATAAAGACAGACTTACAGATAAATGAAACAGAACACAGAAACAAATCCTAGTATATATGGTTAAATAATTTTCAACAAGGGTGCCAAGACCATTCAGTGGGGAAAGAAACAGTCTTTCAACAAGTGGTGTTTAAAAAAAAATGAATATCCAAATGCAAAAGAATAAAGTTGTACCCTTACCTTATATCATAGGCAAAAATTAACTCAAAATGGATCAAAGACATAGATGGAGACCTAAAAGTATAAAGCTCTTAGAAGAAAAAATAGAGGAAAAGCTTCATGACATTGGATATGCAAATTTTGTTTTGGATTTCACACAAAAAAAGCACAGGCAATAAAATTAAAAATAGATAAACTGTACTACCTCAAAATTTTAAACTTTTATGTATAACAGGATACAATCAATAGGGTGAAAAGACAAACTATGAAATGACAGAAAATATTTGCAAATCATACATCTGATGAGGAGTTAATATCTAGAATTAGATAAAGATATCCTACAACTCAACAACAAACAATGAATAATCTGATTTTTAAATGGGCAAAGGACTTGAATAGACATTTATCCAAAGAAGATATACCAATAGCTAACAAGCATATGAAAAGATGATCAACATCAGTAATCATCAGAGAAGTGCAAATCAAAACCACAATGAGATTATCACCTTATACCTAACAGGATGGCTACTATCAAAAAGACAAAAAATAACAAGAATTGGCAAGGATATGGAAAAATTGGAATCCTTGTGCACTACTGGTGGGAATGTAAAAGAGTATAACTATTATGCAAAAAGTAGAGAGGTTCTTCAAAAAATTAAAAATACAATTACCATATAATTCAGGAAATCAACTTCTGGGTATATATTCCTGGAATTGAAAACAGGGACTCAAACAGGTATTTGTACACCATGTTTATAGCAGCATTATTCACAAAGCCAAAAGGTGGAAGCAACCCAAGTGTCCATTGAGAGATGAGCAGATAAACAAATGTGGTGTATATGCACAATGGAATATTATTCAGCCTTGAAAAGGGGGAAATTCTAAAACATACTGCAACCCGGATGAACGTTGAAGATGTATGCTAAGTGAAACAAGTCAGTCACAAAAAAACAAATAGGATTCCATTCATATGATACAGAGAGCAAAATGGTGGTTAGCAGGAGTTGGAGGGAAAAATGAGTTGTTGTTGTTTAGTGTGTATAGAGAGTTATGGTTATTCAAGATGAAAATTTCTGGATTTAAACAATAATGTGAATGTACTTAATACTGAACTATGCACATAAAAATTATTAAGATTATAAATTTCATGTTACATGTATTTTATTACAATTAAAAATATTAATAAAAGCAGTCAGGGATAAAGTCATCTTCGTTAATATAACATCAAGGTACAAAATTACAATTAAAAAAGACAACTTACAAAATAATATTTTTAAGTGACAAACAGAACATTTTCTACTTATTTTATCTTTCCATTTGTCTTATTTCACTGTACTTACCATTTGTCTCACTTTACTCCTATAACATTTTTAATGTTTTTTTAAAAAATGAAAATAAAACTGGATTAACATCCAGAAACCAAATCAAGTGTATGCAGGAATTTAACACCTAATAAAGTTGAGACTTCCAGTTAGTGAACAGAGGATATAAAGAACTCTTACAAATTAATAAGACAAAAAAAACAATCCAATGAAATGGATATGATTACACAGGTGTGTATTTTTTTTACTTAAAACTTAGGTATCCTATGTATACTTAATTTTTTATGTATATTGTACTAAAAATCACTTATAAACAGGTTAAAAATAAGCTAGCTATTTAAATAAGGACTTTACAAAACAGAATATCCAAATGGACAATAAGCTGCTCAAGATTCTTAGTCATCAGAGAACTGTAAATTAAAACCAAATTGATATAACCCCTCCAGTGCACCAAAAATAAAACAGAATGTAATTAAATTAATGAAACTAAAATATATAATACAATAAAATTTGAAGAAAGCAAATGTTAAGAACGTAATGGAGCAACTGACATTCTCAAGCAATGCTGGTAGGAGTGAAAATTGTACTAACCATGTTTGAAAACCGAAGATATAAATACACTATGATCCAGTAATTCAACACCTATCTGCACACTCATTAGAAATGTAAACACAGTTGCTCCAAAAGTCATTTACAAGAATGTTTGTAACAGCATTACTCATAATAGTCAAAAGCTAGAAATACCCAAAATGTTCACTGACGATTAGAATGGACAAATTGTGATATATTCACGTAACAGAATACAATACAAACTGAAAACAACAAACTATGTGCAAAAAACCTAGGTGAATCTTAGAGTCATAATTCTTTAGAATGCCACAAGAATTTATATTATATGATTCCTTTTCTATGAAGTTCAGAAAGAGGCTAAACAAATACGGTGATAAAATCAATACAGTAGGAGAGGGCATAAAGACTATGTATGTTCTATATATACATTGATCTGGATGTTACATAACTGAGTTAAGTATATAAGAAAAAATGAAGGATTAAAGATGGTGGTGTGAGAGGTGAGACAGAGGGTTCCTTCTAAAACAGCATATAATACGAAAATATAATTAATACAACTAATCCTGAAAGAGCAAAAGCAAAGAGGGCTGCACCAAACTGCACACACCTGGAGAAAAGAATAAACCTCACAGAACAAGGTAACATACCAAAGCCACAGCCCGGCTGGAACCAAGACCTTCCCCCACCGCAGCTCACCAGCAGGAGGAAGAGAAACAGAGTGGGAAGGGAGTGGAGGCCTGGGACTGCTGAGGCCTAACTCCGGAGATCTGATCTGGGAGCACAAACCTACACTTCATGGTGTTTTAATGATACTCTAGTGATTAGGGGTTTGGAAGCCAAGACAGGCAGAATACCTGCAGAGACTGAGATTCCAGCCGCTTGTGGAAAGCAGGGATCCATATCCTGCTGCTCTGGGACAAAAGAAAGGTGGGCAGTCTGAGAGACTTCCTAACAGCAAGAGGACTCCTAAGGGGCAAGGATTGCACAGAGCTTACTGCTCAGGAGGAAGGACAGGTAGACAAAATTATCCGGATGCACTCTGCCCAGCAGGTTTGGAACTTTCACGATCTTCAGGAGCTCAAGCTCCCTGGATGACTACAGAGCTCCAAAGACCCCCACCGTGATACGCACCCGCCTGAGCCTTTCTCCCAGCCAGCCCCACCTGGCTCCCAAACCAGCAAACCCTACCCTGGCATTAGGCCAGCCAGAGGGAAGCCCCGTCTACAGCAACTACAAAGGCAAAGCACAGAGGCTTATACCTGTGTGCTTAGCCCACTGGTTCTGGCAGTGGAGATTGACATAGCAGACAGGAAGCAGGAAACGGCTCTTTCATACCCCCAGGCACAAATACCACTCTGCTGAGACCCCTGATATTGCTTCAGGGGCTGAACAGCTCCAGAGAGTAGAGCTTCTGGGCACTAGAGGGCACCATATACAAATATGAAACGTGAAAGGAACCTGGTTCAAAGTAAAATTATAAATACAACCACTACTGAGAAAAATTAAAATGAAACTGACCTCATGAATCTGCCTGAAAGGGATTTCAAAATAAAAATATTTAACACGCTCATGAAGGCATAGAAAAATATTCAAGAACTCAGGAATGAATTACGGTCGGAGATCCAATCACTACAGAACACAGTATCACAAATGAAACATACAATGGAAAGTTTTAAAAGCAGATTAGATACGTGGAAGAGACAATAAATGAAATACAAATTAGAGAAGAGGAATACAAAGAAGCTGAGGCACAGAGAGAAAAAAGGATCTCTAAGAATGAAAGAATATTGAGAAAACTGTGTGACCAATCCTAACAGAAAAATATTCTCATTATAGGAGTACCAGAAGAAGAAGAGAGAGAAAAAGGGATATAAAGTGTCTTTGAAGAGGTAATTGCTGAAAACTTCCCCATATGGGGGAGAAGATATTCTCTCAGGCCACGGAGGTGTACAGATCTCCCAACACAAGGGACCCAAGGAAGACAACTCCAAGACATATAGTAATTAAAATGGCAAAGATCAAGGATAAAGACAGACTATTAAAAGCAGTCAGAGAAAGAAAGAAGATCACATACAAAGGAAAGCCCATCAGGCTATCATCAGACTTCTCAGCAGAAACCTTACAGGCCAGAAGGGAGTAGCGTGATGTATTTAATGCAATGAAGCAGAAGGGCCTAGAACCAAGAATACTTTATCTGGCAAGGTTATCATTTAAATTTGAAGGAGGGATTAAACAATTTCCAGATAAACAAAAGCTGAGAGAATTTACCTCCCACAAACCGCCTCTACAGTGTATTTTGGAGGGACTGCTATAGATGGAAGTGTTCCTGAGGTTTAACAGCTATCACCAGAGGTAATAAAACCACAGTAAAGAAGGTAGAACAGTTAATTACTAAACAAATGCAAAATTAAATCAATTATCCCCAAAGTCAATCAAGGGACAGACAAACAGTACAGAATATGAAACTAATATATAAAGAATGGAGGAGGAAGAAAAAGGAGGAGAAAAAAAGAACCTTTAGACTGTGTTTGTAATAGCATACTAAGTGAGTTAAGTTAGACATGTAGATAGTAAGGAAGTTAACCATGAACCTTTGGTAACCACAAATCTAAAGCCTGCATGGGAATAAGTACATACCTATCAATAATCACCCTAAATGAAAAAGGTCTGAATGTACCAATCAAAACACACAGAGTCACTGAATGGATAAAAAAACAAGACCCATCTATATGCTGCCTACAAGAGACTCACTTTAAACCCAAAGACATACACAAACTAAAAGTGAAGGGATGGAAATAGATATTTCATGCAACTATTAGGGAGAAAAAAGCAGGAGTTGCAGTACTTTCATCAGACAAATAGACTTCAAAACAAAGAAAGTCACAAGACACAAACAAGGACATTACATAATGATTAAGGGGTCAATCCAACGAGAAGTTATAACTACTATAAATATCTATGTACCCAACAAAATAGCACCGACATATGTGAAATAAATACTAACAGAATTAAAGGGGAAATAGAATGCAATGCATTCATTCTCGGAGACTTCAATACACCACTCACTCCAAAGGACAGATCAACCAAACAGAAAATATGTAAGGAGACAAAAGCACTGAACAACACATTAGAACAGATGGACCTAACAGACATCTACAGAACTCTACACGCAAAAGCAGCAAAATACACATTCTTCTCAAGTGCACATTGAACATTTTCAAGAATAGATCATATACTAGGCCACAAAAAGAGCCTCAGTAAATTTAAAAAGATTGAAATTGTACCAACCAGTTTCTCAGACCACAAAGGTATGAAACTGAAAATAAATTATGCAAAGAAAATAAAAAATCCCACAAACACATGGAGGCTTCACAACATGCTCCTAAATAACCAATGGATCAATGACCAAATAAAAACAGAGATCAAGCAATGTATGGAGACAAATGACAACAATAATTCAACACCTCAAAATCTAAGGGATGCAGCAAAGGCCGTACTAAGAGGAAAGTATATTGCAATACAGGCCCACCTCAGGAAAGAAGAACAATCCCATATGAACAGTCTAAACTCACAATTAATGAAACTAGAAAAAGAAGAACAAATGAGGCCCAAAGTCAGTAGAAGGAGGGACTTAAAAAATGTTAGAACAGAAATAAAAAAATTTTGGAAGAATAAAACAGTAGAAAGAATCAATGAAAGCAGCTGGTCCTTCCAAAAAATAAACATAATAGATAAATCCCTAGCCAGATTTATCAAGAAAGAAAGAGACCCTACACAAACAGAATCAGAAATGAGAAAGGAAAAATCCCTACGGACACCATAGCAATACAAAGAATTATTATAGAATACTATGAAAAATTATATGCTAACAAACTGGATAACCTAGAAAAAATGGACAGCTTTCTAGAAAAATACAACCTTCCAAGGCTGACACAGAAAGAAACAGAAAATCTCAGTAGACCAATTACCAGCAATGAAATTGAACTGGTAATCAAAAACCTACCTAAGAACAAAACTCCTGGTCATTTGGTTTTACCACTGAATTTTATCAAACATTTAGTGAAGACCTAATACCCATCCTCCTTAATGTTTTCCAAAGAGTAGAAGAAGAGGGAATACTTTCAAACTCATTCTATGAGGCCAGCATTACTCTTAATACCAAAACCAGGCAAAGACACCACAAAAAAAGAAAATTACAGACCAATATCCCCGCTAAACATAGACGCAAAAATACTCAACAAAATATTAGCAAACAGAATTCAAAAATACATCAAAAAGATCATCCATCATGATCAAGTAGGACTTATTCCAGGGATGCAAGGATGGTACAACATTCGAAAATTCATCAACATCATCTACCACATCAACAACAAGAAGGACAAAAACCACATGATCATCTCCATAGATGCTGAAAAAGCATTTGACAAAATTCAACATCCATTCATGATAAAAACTCTCAAACAAAAATGGTATAGAGGGCAAGTAACTCAACATAATAAAGGCCATATATGACAAAACCACAGCCAACACTATACTTAACAGAGAGAAGTTGAAAGCTTTTCCTTTAAGATTGGGAAGAAGACAAGGATGCCCACTCTCCCCACTTCTAGTCAACACTGTAGTGGAGGTCCTAGCCACTTCTATTCAACACAGTACTAGAGGTCCTAGCCACAGCAATCAGATATAACAAAGAAATAAAAGGCATCCAAATTGGCAAGGAAGAAGTTAAACTGTCCCTGTTTGCAGATGACATGATATTGTACATAAAAAACCCTAAAGGATCCACTCCAAAACTACTAGATCTAATATCTGAATTCAGCAAAGTTGCAGGATACAAAATTAATATGCAGAAATATGTGGTGTTCCTATATATTAACAATGAACTAGCAGAAAGAAAAATCAGGAAAACTGCATTCACAATTGCATCAAAAACAATAAAATACCTAGGAATAAGCCTAATGAAGGATGTGAAAGACCTATACTCTGAAAACTACAAGACACTCATGAGAGAAATTAAAGAAGATACCAATAAATGGAAACACATCCCATGCTCATGGATAGGAAGAGTTAATATTGTCAGAATGGCTGTCCTGCCTAAAGCAATCTACAGATTTAATGCAATTCCTATCAAAATACCAACAGCATCCTTCAATGAACTGGAGCAAATCGTTCTAAAATTCATATGGAACCACAAAAGACTCCGAATAGGCAAAAGAGTCCTGAGAAGGAAGAATAAAGCTGGGGGGATTATGCTCCCCAACTTAAAGCTCTACTACAAAGCCACAGTAATCAAGACAATTTGGTACTGGCACAAGAACAGACCCATAGACCAATGGAATAGACTAGAGAGCTCTGATATAAACCCAACCATACATGGTCAATTAATATACGATGAAGGAGCCATGGATATACAATGGGGAAATGACAGCCACTTCAACAGCTGGGGTTGGCAAAACTGGACAGCTACATGCAAGAGAATGAAACTGGATTATTGTTTAACCCCATACAGGAAAGTAAACTTGAAATGGTTCAAAGATCTGAATGTAAGTCATGAAACCATAAAACTCTTAGAAGACAACACAGGCAAATATCTCCTGAATATAAGCATGAGCAACTTCTTCCTGAATACATCTCCTCGAGCAAGGGAAACAAAAGCAAAAAATGAACACATGGGACTACATCAAACTAAAAAGTTACAGTATGGCAAGGACACCATCAACAGAACAAAAAGTCACCCTACAGTATAGGAGAATATATTTGTAAATGACATATCCGACAAGAGGTTAACATCCAAAATACATAAAGAACTCACACATCTCCACACCCAATAAGCAAATAACCTGATTAAAAAATGGGCAGAGGATATGAAGACACGGTTCTCCAAAGAAGAAATTCAGATGGCCAACAGACACATGAAAAGATGCTTCACATCACTATTCATCAGGGAAATGCAAAATAAAACCGCAGTGAGATATCACCCCACACCAGTTAGGATGGCCACCATCCAAAAGACTAAGAACAACAAATGCTGGCGAGGATGCGGAGAAAGGGGAACTCTCCTACACTGCTGGTGGGAATGTAAGCTAGTTCAACCATTGTGGAAAGCAATATGGAGATTCCTCAAAAAACTAAAAATACAAATACCATTTGACCCGGGAATCCCACTCCTTGGAATTTACCCAAAGAATACAACTTTTCAGAGTCAAAAAGACATATGCACCCCTCTGTTTATCACAGCACTATTTACAATAGTCAAGATATGGAAGCAACCTAAGTGTCCATCAGTAGATGAATGGATAATGAAGATGTGGTTCATATACACAATGGAATATTATTCAGCTATAAGAAAGAAACAAATCCTACCATTTGCAACAACATGGATGGAGCTGGAAGATATTATGCTCAGTGAAATAAGCCAGGCAGAGAAAGACAAGTGCCAAATGATTTCCCTCATTTGTGGAGTAAAACAACCAGCGAAACTGAAGGAACAAAATAGCAGCAGAATCACAGACTCTTAAGAAGGGACTAGTGGTTACCAAAGGGGAAGGGTGTGGGAAGGCAGGTGGGAAGGGAGGGAGAAGGGGATTGAGGGGTATTATGTTTAGTACACATGGTGTGGGGGGTCACGGGGAAAACAGTGTAGCACCTAGAAGGCAAACAGTGAATCTGCGGCATCTTACTACACTGATGGACAGTGACTGCATTGGGATATGGGTGTGGACTTGATAATATGGGTAAAAGTAGTCACCACATTGTTTTTTCATGTGAAACCTTCATATGACTGTATATCAATAATACCTTAATAAAAAAATTTTTTTTAATTAATGAAGGCACACCTTATGCATGTTACTAAGTGTAAATAAAAGTTTACAAAGAAAATATACCCAAATTTCTATATATCAGTGACAAATGAAATTAAATAGCAAAAATATTTAAAATGAAAAATTTTACATGATACCATTTATACCAAATTACTATGAAGATACAAGAGGAAAAGGCCTAAAAACATGGAGTGATATATCATGTTCACTGACTGGAAAACTCAATAGTTTAAAGATGTAAACTTTCCCAAATTGATCTGCATGGGCATACCTCAGAGATATTGTGGGTTCAGTTCCAGACCACTGCAATAAAGTGAGTATTGCAATAAAGCAAGTCAAATGAATTTTTTGGTTTCAATGCATATAAAAGTTATGTTTACACTATAGTATAGCCTATTAAGTGTGCAATAGCATTCTGTCTAAAAAAAGAACTTAATTAAAAAATACTTTATTGCTAAAGACTGCTAACCATCATCTGAACTTTCAGCAAGTCATCACTGATAACAGTTCACTGTAACAAATGCAATAACAAAAAGTTTGAAATATTGCAAGAATTATTAAACATGACATAATTTGAAAAATGGCACCCATAGACTTGCTTGATGCAGGGTTGCCACAAACCTTCAATTTATACAAAATAGAGTATCTGTGATGTACAATAAAGCAAAGTACAATGAGGTCTGCCTGTATGATTAATGCAATCCTAGTCAACCTCCTGACAAGTTCTTCCTGGAGAGAGAGTATGCCTATATTGGGAGAAGGAAACTGTCAAGCCAAAATGTATGTAAAAGTGTAAAAAGTCAAGAACAACCAAGCCAATTCTGAAGTGTAAAGTCAGGAAAAAATATATACACTATTTGTTATAAGGCTATAATAATCAAACCAGTGTTGTACTGGTGCCAAGAAAAGATAAACAGACTAGTGTAACCAAAAGAGACTTTAGAAAAAGAACTTCACAAATGCAAACACTTGATTTATGGCATAGAAGACTTTGCAAGAGCATAGGGGAAAAGCAGTCTTTTCAATAAATAGTGTTGTGTCATTAGGTTATTCGTATGTGTGTGTGTGGGGGGATTAATCATCATTACCTTACTTAAAAACTTGTGTGACAGGTAAAACAATCTTACAAGGGGTCATTTGAGAAAACATGTTCTGACTTTGAGGGAAGCAAAAATTTCATATACAGAACATAAAATACCATAGCTATAAAGGGACAGGTCGATAAATAAGCCACATGTGTTTTATCAAAGGGTAACGCTATGAGAAAGTGAGCACAAAGTAGCCAAAAAAATGTGAAGAATGCAAACAACCAACAACAAACTAACATACAGAACATATTAAGAAACCCTACAAATCAATAATAAAAAAGTTGAAACAACCAAATAAAAATATGAGCAAATGATTTCAACAAACATTTCACAGAAGAGAATATCCAATGACCAGTAAGTGTATAAAGATGTTCAAATCATTATTAGTCAGGGAAATGCAAATTAAAAACACAGTGAATACCAGAATGGCTATAATTAAGAAAAATGTTAAGAGTGTAAAATAGTTAACTCACTCTGGGAAAATGATGTATTTATGCTAAACATACATTATCCTATTATCCAGTAATAAAAAACACAAAGGAGTGTTTAAGTGCCCCCAGAAGACTTGTTAAAGAATTTCACAGAGGCTTTATTCATAATAACCAATTGAAAACTAGATGTATACTAGAAGAAGAAGAAAAAAAAAACCCTAACATCTATCAAAGTCTATCTATTCATCCAAGCAGGATGAGTAAACTGTATTATAATCATACAATAAAATACAACCTTGCAATTAAAAATGAAAGAACAAACTATGGCTATACATAACAATATGGATGACTCTCACATTATATTGAGTGAATAAAGCCACAAAAGACAACATATTTTATGATTCCATCTGTATGAAATTCAAGAAGAAATAAAGCTAAGCAATGGTGATAGAAGGGATACTAGTTACCTGGTGGAAGGAGGGGGTAGTCAACAGGAAGACAAACAAAAGAATCCTCCATAGTGATGGGGTGATGGAAATTTTGTATGGCTTGAGCTCAACAGTCATTACACAGATGAATACATATGTCAAAATTCACCAAACTATTTACCCCAGATTTGTGTAATACACAGATCTCATTATATATATGTTTATTTCTTAATTTAAAAAAAATAGGATAAATACTAAGTGTGACCAACTGAAACTCTTTTTCACTGCTGGCAGGATGGCAACTATCACAGATACTTTGGAAACCTATCTGACAGCATCTACCAAACCTACCAAATATCCTATAACTCAGCAATTCTACTCCCAGGTATATACTAAGCAGAAATTAATATATATGTCTATCTTCATGGAATGAAAATGTTCACAGAATTACTGATAAATGCCACAAAATCAAATGACCAAAATGTCTATCACTAGTAAAATGGATAAATTATGATACATTCATATAGTGAAATACTAACAAAGCAATGTGAATGAATTTTTAAACTGCTGCATACAGCATCATAGATTAACAATCATGTAGAGTGGGGAAAAATAAAAAAATACACATACTGTTAGATCCCATTAATACGGTGTTGAAAAACAAGCAAAAAATGTGGACAAAAGAGGGAGCACCGAATGGGATTTATCACAAGGGCTGTTTCTGGGATTGTGATGATTTTTTATCAGTCAGCCTGAATGAGTAATAACACAAACATATCCATTTTGGGATAATTCATCAAAATATGTATTATGACTCTGTACTTTCTAAAACTACATCAGACTTCAATTAAAAATTTAATTAAAATAATTTTAAGTGGACGTTATCATTCCCTTATTTTATTTTTGCCTATTTGTGGGGTTTTTGCAATATACTTTGTTTCTGCTCTCTAAAATGGCAGGTTACATAAACAATAATGCAAATATAATGGTATTACGCCTTCACATATTTACCAGAAAATAACCACGGTAATCAACAGGGCATAAAAATGAACAAGGAATTACTAATCCTGGTTGAACCAGAATTTTAGGATCCCAAACAGTGACAGACTGTACTAATAGCTCCAATTCTTCATCCTTCCTTTACCCCCTCACTGCCACATGTCACTGCAATTCCTCTGAATAAAAGAGGCCAAGCATATATCCCAGCAGCTTGACTTTGTGTTGTCATGTGACCTGTTTTGGCCAACTGAATGTTAGCTAGCATGATATGACCAAAGGCTTGAAAGCTGCCTCTGCAACTGGGTCTGCTCTTTGACACTTTTGCTATCACCGTGAGATTATGCCAGGCTAGCCTGCTAGAAAAGAGACAAAGAAAAACAACTCCAGCTAAATATTGATTTCAATAGAACCCCAGCTGACCTACAAATACTTGAGGGAGAACAGCCACCTAACAGTATAGCCTAGACTGGCTAATGAACCATACAACTCAGATGCATGAACTAAATAAATGCTTATTATATACTACTGGGATTTTGTCTTTCTGTTTTTATATAACAATAACTAACCAATACACAAGTCAAGGGAATTTTTTTCCTCAAAAAATTAAAACATCCTGCTGGCCCACAAGTGATTTAAGAAAACTTATAATTTCCTTTACAATTTTAATAACATTTTAACTTGTTCATTTTTTTAAATTACAGAAAAGTCTTTTTCTATGTAAATAGATACATGTGTGTGCATGTGTGTGTGTGTATATAATTTACACAACTGTTATAAGGCAGAGTTTTGTGCCAGACTTTTCACTAAACATTACATCACACATATGTTTCTATACCATTAAAATCTTTCAAATTTGTGTTTATTTGCCATATTATCCCATCATATGAATGTACCATGATTTATCACATTTCTTTTCCTTAATCCTATCTAAATCATTCACTTCCATGATGGCAATCAAATCTTGTTACTAAATAATCTCACTTTCAAGTAGCCACTTCCCAGCCATCATCTCTATCTTTCTAGCTCATCCACTCAAATACAGTAATTCCCTTATTCCCTAAAATCTGTACGGAATATGTTCCAAGAACCCCAGTGAATGCCTGAAACTACAGACAGTACCAAACCAATATACACTGTTTTTTCCTACAAATACATATCTATGATAAAGTTTAATTCTTAAATTAGGCACAGTAAGAGATTAACAACAATAACTAATAATAAACTAGAACAATTAAAATACACTGTAATAAATGTATATGAACGTGTTGTCCTTTCTCTCAAAATATCTTATACTGTAATACGTATCAATACAGTGATGATATGAGATGATAAAATGGCTACATGATGAGATGAAGTAGGGTGAACAAAGCAGGCATTATGATGCTGTGTTAGGCTACTGTTGACCCTCTGATGATATGTCAGAAGAAGGTTCATTTACTTGCAGAACATGGCTGACCACACGTAGCTAAAGCACAGAAAGTAAAACCACAGATAAGGGGAGGCTCCTGTGTGTTCTGCTTTATGCAAACGTGCTATTTTTCCATGTGAAACAACTGTACACTATATTTATTAACTGTATTAATATGTAGAACTTTACTCTTTGAGTTTCTGAAGATCACTGCTGCTAAATCTTTGCTTGTAGGACTGTTCACTGTAACTAAGATTTATTTTAACCTGAATTCATAGGAATGTATCTGAAAATTGGGACATTATTCCTGTGGGTAAATAGGATTCATTTCATGACAATCCACTTTATAACCTTATTATAAAATTCATTACCTTTTTATGATAATTTTATGTGAATAAAGATAAAATGATTAAGGAATATATTTTAGGCTACTCTCAAGGCAAGGTCAAGTTAAGGTAAATTATTCTCTAAGTTACTCTAAGCTAAGTAGCTTAGTAATATACATATTTTAAATTTGTAATCCTTATTCTTGACTGGCTGACAGTCAAATCATAATGCTTCATGACCTCAATGACGTAGATTTTAGGATTTACATAATTTAGGAAATGAACAAAAAAATCATAGTATAGCTCCAGTGATGGTTAGTTTTATATGTCAACTTGGCTAGGCTATGAAGTCCATCTGTTTGACCAAACACCAGTCTAGATGTTGCTGTGAAAGTATTTTTTAGAGGTGATTAACATTTAAATCAGTAGACTTTGAGTAAAGGAGATTACCCAGAATAATGTGGGTGGGCTGCTTCCAATTATGTGAAAGCCATAAAAGCAAAGACTGAGGTTTCCCAAAAATGGAATTCTCAAGACTGTAGCATAGAATTCTGCCTGACTTTCTAGTCTGCTGCCCTGCAGAATTCAGATTCAAGACTACAATATCAACTCTTACCTGAATTTCCAGACTGCCAGCCTGCCCTACACATTTCAAATGTGCCAATACCCACTATCACACGAGCCCGTTCCTTAAAGTCAATCTCAATCTCTCTTTGTCTCTGTGTATGTATCTATCCTATTGGTTTTTCAGGAGAACATGACTAATAGAGCTCCCCACTCAAGAAAAACTTAGGCAGCACCTAGAACATACATTCAATATTGTGTTAATAAATATTAAGATGAAAATACACATAAAGATAAAATCTTTGCCTTAAGAAGCTTGTAATATTGATAAGGACACAAGTATACAGACACTATGTAAATAAATATATTTAACATTGTTCTCACCTTTATTACAAGGAAAACATCTTGGGAAGGATAAGTTATAGAAAAAATGGCCGATCTTGCCAGAGTAGTAATGGCGGCAGGTGGCACATGTGGACGCAATAATCCTTTTATCTGCTCAGAATTAAGGTCAAAGTAAAAGTTTTCTGAAATCTAAAAAATACAACCACATATTAAAATTTTAAATCTGTATGTTTTTAAGAACTCACAAAAATCATACTTAGTCTTAAAATATTACAGATATTAGAACATTATACTAATGTACAGTTTATTGCATACTTATTTACTGACTAATCTTTACATATTTAAATCAAAAAAAAGAAAAGTACAAACTATTTGAGAAATATAATACAAGAAATATACTCTAAAGACCCATATCACAAACTCTTTTGATTAGAAATGTAACCTCTAATAAAGTATACAAAATATTGAGATGAATTATCCCCAATTATTTTTTTTAATTATGTAATATCTTAGCATATCTGATTTAACAAATACACATTGCTGGAGCAGAGTTCCACTGCAGAAATCCATAATATATGTTGACAGCAGAAGTCACTGAAGGCACCTCAAGTTTCTACTACAAATTAGGCTTAGAATATTAAATCAAGAAATGCTATATGAGATAGCCCTCCTCTGAAAAACTCAAGTATAATAAAGATCTGATGGTGTAACTAAGAGCAGTATTTAAGACAGAATATTTAAAACATAAATAAATGATCTTTAAGCTACTGAGAATTTGAAAATAACCACTAAAACTTCATTGTTATTCTAAGCCTTTATACATCATTCACCTAAAATGCTTTTCTTGTATGATCTTTCCTATTTCTTAGATGAAAAGTTGCTTTTGTTACTTGTTTTTAGAACTCTTTCAACAGAACAAAAACTACATAATAATTAGACAATTTTATAATAAGAAAATACGTCTTAATACATTAAATTTCTATTTTCTTATAAAAGATCCATGTCTAATAATTTTTTAAAAATCACTACTTATAAAACAACTTAAAAATAGGTTTGTGAAACCAATGATTGTGGCAAAAGACTATGTTCAAATTATATAACCTCACCTTTTTTTTTTCCTTGACATCATATAAAGCCAAACTTGCAAAAATGGGTTCAATTTCAATCTCAAACCTTTAGGAAGAAAAAGGATGCAGTAGTTCAATACATAGTTGGAGGGAAATTCTCATTCCAAAAACAAATCGTCTAAATACCTTGTACTTTTCTACATCTGTGCTGTACCATCCATTCTATGTCTTCCTCCTGTAACACACTTTTTCATGTACATCTTTCACAGTCTAAATCAACCGTTACCTCCTCTAGGTAAACGTCCTTAATTTCTCCAGTGACAAGTAATGTCAAAGTGCCTAAAAGGACATATTTTGTGGCACCAATCAATTTCTAACCTATAATTTAGTTGTATACATGGACATGTTAGATTTTAAATAAGCTCCAAAAATAAAGACCTATTGTTCTCTTTTTCAGATGATAAATCATGTATTCAATGTAAAAAAACGAAGAAAATAGGAGCATCCAAAATTCTACCATATGGGGAGAAGCATAATCGACATTTCTATCTATCCAGGCTTTTGTCTATGTAAAATGCACTTGGTAAATGATTTCTTTTAAACCAAGAGCTGTCATTGTATACATAATATTTTTTAGTCTGCTTTTTGACTTCATATTTTATGTATATATTTCCCTGTAATGAATATTAATCTATCCTTTTTAATGTTAGCATAGTAATTTTCATTTTATGAATATGCCAGTTATTTATTTTATAAGTGTATATTTGAGATGTCTAATTTACTTCCAAGAACAATGACTTATATACAGTAAACATTCAATAAATATCTGCTGAATAAAGTAATATGTAATGCAAAGTTATTTAGGTAACGTAGATTAATAAGTAATGACAGTTTACTAAAGCTGTTAGGGTCGTGGTTCTCAACCAAGATCAACTGTGCCCCTCAGGGGACACCTGGTAATCTCTGGAGACGTTTTTGGTTATCATTATTACAGGAGTTTTACTGGCATTTAGTGAGTAGGGGCCAGAGATGTGGCAACATTCCTCATTGTATAGGAGAATCCATGACAACAAAAATTATCCAGACAAAAATGTCAATAATGGGACTTCTGGGAAGATGGCGGCATGAGCAAGGCAATGGAAATCTCTTCCCAAAACCATATATATTTGTGAAAATACAACAAATACAACTATTCCTAAAAAATAGACCAGAAGATACAGTACAACAGCCAGGCTACAGCTACATCTGCGAGAACTCAGTGCCTCACAAAGCGGGTAAGATACAAAGCTGCAACTCAGCAGGACCCGAGCACTCCCCCACCCCAGCGAACCGGTGGTAGGAAAAGATTCAGAGCGGGGAGGGAGTGGAAGCACAGGCCTGCCAAATAACCAACCCTGGTGATCTGTGCCAGAAGCACTGACACAACATCGTGTGGTGTATCGGAGATTAGAGAAACAGAAGTGCAGGATCCGAGTTGGAAACAACAAGGGGGTCCCCTCAGTCGGCTCCCCAGGACAAAAGAAAAGCACGTGCTTTTTTTAAAAGTCTTAAAGTGACAAGGGCCCAACAGCGGAAAAAAAATCATCCCAGCGCACTCAGCGCAGCAGGCTGGGAGTCTTGAGGAATTTCGGAACCCCTGGCCAGTGGCTGGGCAAAGCAGCCATGCCAAGGCTTTCCACAGAGATCAGCAGCCTGCCAATACATTCCCCTCCACCTGGCCAGAGCCACAAAGAGTCCGGCGGAGCCGCCGCTGCTGCGGAACAGCGGAGGAGCGGCCCCATCCACAGCAACCTCACAGAATCATCTCCCGGCTGGCGCAGAGCTAAGTGGGAAGAGCCCCAGAACAAGGTACGGAAGGCACCAAGGGGACCAAAACACACCCAACGAGACTGCAAACTCCTGCAGTACTATAGGCTAAGCTGAGCCAGCCCGCACACAGGCAGCTCAGGGGATTATCTCAGAGACTGCCTCCCGGTGTGCTGGAAAACAGTTCAGGCCCCGGAGAAGGGCAAGGAGAACAACAGGCAGGAAGGGACTTTGTTCTCCCAGCAGACACACGTGGCACCTACCAGCGACCATTTCTACCACCATGAAAAGACAGAGGAATATGGTGCAGACAAAGATTAGTCAGACAACCCCAGAGAAGGGGTCGGATGGGATAGACTTATACAATCTTCCTGAAAAACAATTCAGAATAAAAGTCATAACCATGCTGATGGATCTACAGAGAAATATGCAAGAGCTAAGGCAGGAAGTGAGGAAAGACAATGCAGAAATCAGACAAGCAATCGACGGGCTTAGGAGCAGACTGGACGAGGTGCAAGAGACTGTTAATGGAATAGAAATCAGAAAACAGGAATACAGAGAAGCTGAGGCAGAGAGAGATAAAAGGATCTCTAGGAATGAAAGAATATTAAGAGAACTGTGTGACCAATCCAAATGGAACAATATTCGCATTATAGAAGTACCAGAAGAAGAAGAGAGAGAAAAAGGCATAGAAAGTGTCTTGATAATTGCTGAAAACTTCCCCAAGCTGGGGAAGGAAATAGTTTCTCAGTCCACAGAAGCCCACAGATCTCCCAACACAAGGGACCCAGGGAAGACAACACTAAGACACATAATAATTAAAATGGCAAAGATCAAAGATAGGGACAGAGTATTAAAGGCAGCTAGAGAGAGAAAAAAGATCACCTACAAAGGAAAACCGACCAGACTATCATCAGACTTCTCAACAGAAACCTTACAGGCCAAAAGAGAATGGCATGACATATTTAACGTAATGAAACAGAAGGGCCTCGAACCAAGAATATTGTATCCAGCATGATTCTCATTTAAATTTGAGGGAGGGATTAAACAATTCCCAGACAAATGAAAGCTGAGGAAGTTTGCCTCCCATAAACCACCTCTACAGGATATCTTAAAGGGACTGCTCTAGATGGAAGCACTCCTAAGACAAAAAAGATGTCACCAGAGAAAATAAAATCATAGCAAAGAAAGCAGACCAAATACTAACTAAAGGCAAAAAGTAAAATCAACTGTCCACAAAACACAGTCAAAGGAAATGTAAAAGAGTACAGAATAAAACACCTAGTATAAAAAGAATGGAGGAGGAAGAATAAGAAGGGAGAGAAATAAAGAATCATCAGACTGTGTTTATAACTTAATAAGAAAGTTAAGTTAGACTGTTAATAGTAAAGAAGCAAGCCTTGAACCTTTGGTAACCATGAATCTAAAGCCAGCAATGGCAATAAATACATATCTATTGATAATTACCCTAAATGTAAATGGACTGAATGCACCAATCAAAGGACACAGAGTAATAGAATGGATAAAAAAGCAAGACCCATCTATATGCTACTTACAAGAGACTCACCTCAAACCCAAAGATATACACAGACTAAAGATGGAAAAAGATATTTCATGCAAACAAGAAGGAGAAAAAATCAGGTGTTGCTGTACTTGTATCAGACAAAATAGACTTCAAAATGAAGAAAGTATCAAGAGATAAAGAAGGACATTACATAATGATAAAGGGGTCAGTCCAACAAAAGGATATAACCATTTTAAATATCTATGCACCCAACACAGGAGTGCCGACATATGTGAAACTAATACTAACAGAATTAAAGGAGGAAATAGAAAGCAATGCATTCACTTTAGGAGACTTACATACCACTCACTCCAAAGGACAGATCAACCAGACAGAAAATAAGTAAAGACACAGAGGCACTGAACAACACACTAGAACAGATGGACCTAACAGACATCTACAGAACTCTACACTGAAAAGCAGCAGACACAAGAACAGATCCACAGACCAGTGGAACAGAATAGAAAATCCAGACATTAACCCAAACATATATGGTCAATTAATATATGATAAAGGAGCCTTGGATATACAATGGGGAGATGACAACCTCTTCAGCAGCTGGTGTTGGAGAAACTGGACTACTGTCTAACCCCATACACAAAAGTAAACTCAAAACAGATCAAACACCTGAATGTAAGTCATGAAACCATAAAACTCTTAGAAAAAAACATAGGCAAAAATCTCTTAAGACATAAACATGAGCGACTTCTTCATGAACATATCTCCCCAGGCAAGGGAAACAAAAGCAAAAATGAACAAGTGGGACTATATCAAGCTGAAAAGCTTCTGTAGAGCAAAGAACACCAGCAGTAGAACAAAAAGACATCCTACAGTTTGGGAGAATATATTCATAAATGACATGTCAGATACGGGGTAGACATCCAAAATATGTAAAGAACTCACGCACCTCAACAAACAAAAAGTAAATAATCCAATTAAGAAATGGGCAGAGGACATGAATATACACTTCTCCAAAGAAGAAATTCAGATGGCCAACAGGCACATGAAAAGATGCTCCACATTGCTAATCATCAGAGAAATGCAAATTGAAACCACAATGAGATATCACCTCACACCGGTAAGGATGGCCAACATCCAAAACACAAACAACAAATGTTGCCGAGGACGTGAAGAAAGGGAACCCTCCTACACTGCTGGTGGGAATGCAAATTAGTTCAACCATTGTAGAAAGCAGTATGGAGGTTCCTCAAAAAACTCAAAATAGAAATACCATTTGACCCAGGAATTCTACTCCTAGGAATTTACCCTAAGAATGCAGCAGCCCAATTTGAAAAAGACAGATGCACCCCTATGTTTATTGCAGCACTATTTACAATAGCAAGAAATGGAAGCAACCTAAGTGTCCATCAGTAGATGAATGGATAAAGAAGATGTGGTACATATACACAATGGAATATTATTCAGCCATAAGAAGAAAACAAATCCTACAATTTGCAACAACATGGATGGAGCTAGAGGGTATTATGCTCAGTGAACTAAGCCAAATGGAAAAAGACAAGTATCAGATGATTTCACTCATATGTGGAGCATAAGAGCAAAGAAAAAAAAACTGAAAGAACAAAACAGCAGCAGACTTACAGAACCCAAGAATGGACTAACAGTTACCAAAAGGAAAGGGACTGGGGAGGATGGGTGGGAAGGGAGGGACAAGGGGTAAAAAGGGGCATTACGATTAGCAGACACAATGTTGGGGGGCAAGGGGAGGGCTGTACAACTCAGAGAAGACAAGTAGTGATTCTACAGCACCTCACTATGCGTATAGACAGTGACTGTAATGGGATTGGTGGGAGGGACCTGATCAAGTGGGGAGTTTAATAACCATAATGTTGTACATGCAATTGTAATGATACCAAAATAAAAATTTTTTTTTAATGTCAATAATGGTGAGGCTCAAAAAATCCTGTTCTACATTGTTCATTTTTTTAATCACAAGAATCTCAGTCAAAGTCCTTGTAAGAGGCAAGCAACATTCACACTGGGTTAAGAGTTTAATAAAGGGATATTTACAAAGATTTGGACAGGATTTAGGGAAAACGAGAGACAGTGCAATTCCCTTGGACAACAACAGTCGATGTTATTACCAACCCGACTCAAAGGAAATGTGGTATGGTAACAAAGATTTAGAAAAAACAGCTGTGTAGAGAGCCTTTCATAGACACTGCGGCCTTGGGGAGAGGGAGACCAGCAATCGATGTGACCTAGTAGAGAATGAAGGAAATAAATACCCCAACCCAATCTCACTTTCTTCCGCACTCTGACTTCCTGTTGATGCCTGTCTTAGCAGAACCCAACAAGAAGCCAGAAGAATAGGAATTTTGGATACATGGGTCAGCCTCTACAAAGCCTACTCTGCAAACTTTGTAACACTTGATACTGTCAGTCTTCTTGATTTTGCCATTCCAGTGGATAAGTAGTACACGCTGGATTTTAGTATGCATCTTTTCTTGTGTTATCCGGGACAACCACTTGGATATCCTCTTTTGGCCCATCTTTCTACTTATTGTTTGAGTTTTCCCTCATCAATTTTTACTTCATGTATTCTGGCTATGAGCATTCTGTTAAGCTTATGTAATAAAAATATCTTCTCTACATATGGAATGGAGAAGAAGAGAGACAAACAGAGAAAAAGAGACATCCAACTGCGCTGCCAATTTACTGAAAATATTGTCCTTTCCCCTCTGTCTATACTGTAGACTCCCTTGTGGGTGGTTTCACTTTCCACAATTTCTGTTACCCATGGTCAACCGCAGTCTGGAAGCAGATGATCCTCCTTTTGACATATCATTATAAGATCAATAGTAGCCTAAGTCTACGTCACAATGCCTACATCATTCACCTCACTTCATCTCATCACATAGGCATTTTATCATCTCACATGATACAATAATTAATACAGTGAGTATAGTAAGATAGTTTGAGAGAAAGAGATATTCCCATACCTTTTATTACAGGATATTGTTACAATTATTCTATTTTTAGTTATTGTTCACCTCTTACTGTGCCTAATTTAGAAATTAAATTTTACCATAGATATGTATGTAAAGGAAAAAACATACTCTGTATAGGATTTGATACTATCCCTGGAGTCAGGCATCCACTAGGGCTCTTAAAGCACACTGCATGCCCCAAAGATAAGGGGTGACTACCATAGTACCACTTTTACTATAAATCAAAAATCCATAAACATGTAGGTCTATTTCTAGCTCTATTCCATTGGTCTATATGTCTAATTGTGTACCAATACCATACTGGCTTAACTATGAAGCTTCATACAGTCATGATATCTCGTTGTTTTTTGTAAAGTTCTTCAAACTGTCCTGGCTCCTTTTGGCCCTATGTATTTTCATATAAATTTTAGATTCAGCTGGAAATAAGTAAAAATAGATCAAAGGTAAGAGAAATGTTAACTGCTTACTCAGAAAATTAGTATCCCAATTTGTAATTTCATATCATAAAATTCCTGTATACCTTCTCTATAATATTTTGAGTGCTATTTAAAGATCCATATTATTAGTATGATGAATAAAGATTGGAAACCTTGACAAAACAACCTGAAGAAACTAATGAAATTCCAATGTGCCTGCCATTAAGAAAGACTAATGCATGACAGGAGTTTTTAAAATTATAAACATCATTTGAATTTTTTTTAATTTTTATAAAGGTTCTTCCATTATACAAAGGGACTCCCAAAGTTGTATATGTGGGTTTTTTTCTCTTTTTAAATGTATATCCCTCATGCATTTAATATATAATTTTTGTCAGAAACATGAGAAAAAAGCATACCACATTATTCCCATACAACCAAACATGCATACTTGAGTTGTCAAGAAATGCTATTTGAGCACCAGGTGCTCAGTGGCTACTTATCACAAAAAAAAGGTATGCTTCTTCACTACAGGTGCTCATTTATTTAAAATGCTGAGATTATATCAAAGCAAAAGCAATTCTGAATCACCAAAAGGCCTATCAAAAATACTACTGATAAAACATTGCCTTATTTCTGTTAGACTTTTTTTTTAGTGGGGTGTGTTTTACCTATTTGCTTACATAAAATTTTGATAATATAATTTTGAACATTTTATCAATATGTGTTGACCCTCTATTATGATTTAAAGTCAGTTTTCACTGATAATAATACTACTACTAATCGGGAATCAGTGGAAACTAAATTTTTGCCTTGGAATTTTTTGAGCCATGCAGATAGTGTACAAGCTTATGGTTATGAATTAAGTTCTCTTTTTTTGTTGTTTATTTTCCTATTTCCTATCTAACTTTCTCCCTACGAGAGCCAAAATTTTAACAGGCAAATATCTCCACCACTCAGAATATTACTACTTTGAAATCTGGTGTAAGGCACTTATGGCAAGAGTATGTTTCACTCTGCTTGAGTGCTAAGCTCTTCCTCTCATGTAGTCCATTAACCTAGGGATGGGAAATAGCCCTAATGTAGAAATTAACTATAGAATGCTTGCCCCAGAGGTATCTTTTCTTAGCATTTCTAGGCTTCCCAAAATTCTTAGTTTCATATCATCTGACCTTCTCTAGGTAGGGTTTCCCCGAATGTCTAGACCACTGTATCGATGAATAAGTCTTCTTAATACTAGAAACAATTTTCTCATCCAGGACAAAGGAAGGCTATTCTTGGAAAACAAAATATAAGAGAAATAACTTATCTATAAATAACTTATACTATATAGTCAGTATCTATAACTGACTAAAATAAAACTATCTTTTCTGACCATTTCTGAAATTATAGTATGGTTAGTTCTTCCTTACCTTAAATCTAGATATTTCTTATCATAGATAAGTCAGGTATATATAATTCTTAGTTCAGAATTTTTAACATAAGCTGATTAAATGAAAGCTAAAGATCATAGAGTGATATGAAAAATCACTCTATATTTTCTTGCTCTAAAGTAATAATTATTTTGTTATTTGTAAATTTATTTTGGTACAAAAATCCTGAGTAAAAGCCAAGATATCACTTCACATCTACTACAAAAAAAACATGATAAAAAGTGTTGGCAAGAAGGTGGAGAAATTTTAAGTCTTATGCTGGTGGGAAAATTAATTTGAGTAGCTGCTTTGTAAAGCAGCCTGAAAGTTTCTCCAAAATTTAAACTTGGAGTTACCATATCAACCACAGCTCCAATCCTAGGTATATACCCAAGAGAAATAAAAATATGTCCACCCAAAAAACCTGTACATAAATGTCCTAGTAACATGATTCGTACTAGCTAAAAAGGAGAAACAACTCAAAAGTTCACCAACTGATAAATGGATAAACAAAATGTGGTGGATACACAATGGAATATTATTCAGGCATACAAAGGAATAAAGTAGTGAAACGTGTTACAACATAAATGAGATCTGAAAACATGCTATGTGAAAGAAGCCAGACACAAAGGGTAATTCCATTTATATGACTTATGCAGAATAAGCAAACTCATAGAAACAGAAAGAAAATTAGTGGCTGCCACAGACTAAGAAAAGGAGTGACTACTAATGGGTATGGACTAAACTGTGCCTCCCCGCCAAATTCACATATTGAAGTCATAACCCCATAAGTGACTGTATTTAGAGATAAAGCTTTAAGGAGGTAATTAAAGTTAAATGAGATCATAAAGGTAAGGTCCTAATTCAACAGGACTGATGTCTTTACAAAAGAACAAGACACCAGAGACCTGTCTCTCTCCAAGCAGGAACAAAGGAAAGGCCATGTGAGCGCACAGCAACAAGATGGCCATCTGCAAGCTAGGAAGAGACGCCTCACCAGAAACCCATCTTACCAGCACTCTGATGTTCACCTTCCAGTCTCCAAAACTGTGAGAAAATAAATGTCTTCTGTTTAAGCTACCCATATATGACTTTTTTTTTTATGGGAGTCTGAGCAGACTAATATAGGTATGGAGTTTCCTTCTAGGGTTATAAATATATATGTTCTGGAATTAGTTAGTAGATAGTTGTCCAACTCTGTGAATACTCTAAAAGCCACTGACTTTAAAAGGGTAAATTCTGTGATATGAAAATTATATAATAATAAAGCTGTTAAACAAAAAAGATTGTAAGTAAAAACTGATGTGAAGTGTCCTGATAGTCAAAAGCCTTAATGCACTAAAATATAACAGCTTTCTAGATAAATCTAACTGAATATAAAGCCTAAGCTTTCAAAGGAAGAAAACTGTCCAGTTATCTAAATACAGAAGTGGTCTCTCTCTATGAATTGCTTCTTTTAGAAAGCCCTACAAATTGAAATTTCTTTTTTCTTAAGTCAGAACTAACAATTAACTATAATATTAACATGATGCAATGAAGAGCATAGAGTTTGGTTTTTAGTTACTGGTTGAGTAACAAGCATGCCAGTTAACCTCTGCTAATGCTTTTTATTTTTTTGTTTTATTTAAAAAAAAATTTTTTATTGAAGTATTGTTCATATACACTCTTACATTGCTTTCAAATGTACAATACAGTGGTTCAACAGTTACCCATATTATCAAATCCTCACCACCTCTAGCAGTTACTATCAATGTAGAAAGATGCTACAGTATCATTGACTATATTCTCCATGCTGTACTACCATCCCCTTAACCAACTTATATCGTGATTGCAATTACTATGCCCCTTTATCCCCATCACCCTCCCCCCACACCCACCCCAAACCCTCCCTCTTGGTAACCACTAGTCACTTCTTAGTGTCTATCTGCTAATGCTTTTTAACCCTGGTTTTCCTCATTTGTAAAGTGAAGACAATATCTACCTTATAGAATTACCCTGAAGACAGCATGAAATAAAATGAGAGAAGCACTTTGTGAAGCATATACAATATACGCTTATATAACATATACAATATATGCTTATATAACATATACATAATATAACATAACATATCCAATATAAATGTATGATAATCACTTCAAGGAAGTTACATCAGAAGTCATTTAAACTTTTTTAAAGAAGGAAAAAAAATACATACTTCAAAATCTTCCAAAAAAACAAAACCTACCATGTAATAAATGTAAAATCAACTCTTTGAGGAAAAGGATACTTTGTCTTTATATTCTCCAAACCAAGAACAGTGTCTGGTAAATACCAGAGATTTCAGTGAATAAACTTTTTCAAGTTTTAAGATTAATTGTATAGCTATCCCAAAGTGTCATCTTCACCTATAAGCCAAAAATGCTCTAAAGCTCAGCTTCATACATAAGATTTAATGCTTAGTAGCATTTAAAATTATGTATGGAAGAACAATATTTGTCAAAAAGGCATAATTACACAATAGCCAAGAAATGGAAGCAACCTAAGTGTCCATCAGTAGATGAATGGATAAAGAAGATGTGGTATATATACACAATGGAATATTATTCAGCCATAAGAAGAAAACAAATCCTACCATTTGCAACAACATGGATGGAGCTAGAGGGTATTATGCTCAGTGAACTAAGCCAAATGGAAAAAGACAAGTATCAGATGATTTCACTCATATGTGGAGCATAAGAGCAAAGAAAAAAACTGAAAGAAAAAAACAGCAGCAGACTCACAGAACCCAAGAATGGACTAATAGTTACCAAAGGGAAAGGGACTGGGGAGGATGGGCGGGAAGGGAGGGACAAGGGGTAAAAAGGGGTATTACGAGTAGCAGACACAATGTTGGGGGGGGCAGGGAGAGCTATACAACTCAGAGAAGACAAGTAGTGATTCTATAGCATCTCACTACGCTATGGACAGTGACTGTAATGGGGTTGGTGGGGGGGACTCGATGAAGTGGGTAGTTTAATAACCATAATATTGCACATGTAATTGTAGATTAATGATACCAAAATAAACTAAAAAAAAGGCATAATTACAAGTATAAAATCTAGTAGGATTTTGTTATACTAGTACTCAAAATATTCTGGAAAATAAAAGTTATACAGTAAACAAAATAAATACTCACTTGAGTGATAAACATTTTACAAGGAGTCTCTGACCAAAATGTTCTTTGGGCACATCAGGAACACTAAGTCGTTCTATTGGTTCTTCCTACAAATTGACAGGCAATACCAAAATGAACATTCTTACATTTCAACCATTTATAATTTTTTAATAATATATTAATCTAATACTTTAAGTCTTCATAATTGAACATAGAAAAGCATGATCTATTTATCCTCAAACAGAAGTCATTAGATCATAAGTGTGCACAATTCACAGAAGTTACTCATTAAAAATAATATTCACCAGAAAAAAAGTATATTTCATTTACAAAAATTGTAGCTGTGTTTCATTTAAGTTTTATTCCCTGCTTTATCATAATACTACAAACTATTCATACACCCAAGATATCTATCTAATAATTATTTGCTTCTTTATAGCCAAATATCTATACCTCATCTGGTGATGGATGCAGAGCAAAGAGTTCCTTGTGACGGTTTGATTTCCTTTGGTCATCATTCTGACGGTCTATTTCTTCATTTGGAGTTCGATCAAGTAAATTGGGAAGCAAAGCATCAGGAAGTGAATTTTTTAAGTCAAAAATACTGCAGGCCCAGCTACCCCTTGGAGTGTCATCTATTGACATTGAACGTCTTTTAAGATCATCCTGTCATATAAAACATTAAATATAAATATATTAATTAATTAATAAAAAATAAACTATTTTAAAATAACTTCTTATAGTCACTTAAAAATAAAAGCATTACTTGTTCATCCTGGTAGTTGCTGCCATCTGGAACTTCATCAGATTCAAAGACCTGTTTTGGCAAACCTTTTTGCCTTTCTTTCTGTTTATCTAATGTATTAGGGTTAAATCCTGTTCCCAGTTTATGATATCTATTCAAAACAAAATAGTAAAATAAATATCAGTTATTGAAATTTTTTCACATTTTCATCACCATTATGTAATAAGCCAACTGTCCTCTGCATTACACCTTTACATAAGAATATTAAGCAGTTGTGAGTGTGCTAAACATTTAGTCAGAGGTTTAAGGAAATTTCCATTCAAAGTTATTTTAATCCAACTAGAGAGCAGATTATGAGTTTCCATAAGTAAATCATATTCTCCTTCTTTTCATGAAAAACATGTATATATAATATTTTTCTTTTGTTTTGGGGTTTTTTTTTTAACATGTATATATAATTTAAGTTGTACTTTCAATTCAGAGAATTGATCAGTAAAAAGAAGGGATGGGGAGCCAGGTCAAAGAATAAAATGAAAGCAGAAAATATATATTGCACTTACAGTAAAATAAATATTTTAAAGGCAAAAAAATATAAAGCATTGAATCTTAAAATTTCAAATAGCCAAAAAATTTTTACTGTATCCCATTTTGTATAAAAGATCTTCAACAACCTAAAGCTGTAGACTTTTGAAATGAAAAAGAGCAAGATCTACACCACTGTGTACATATATTACTTAATCAACATATATTGTTTTATAATATATATATTATATTATTTATATTATATATTATATATTAGGCTACAGATACTCAAGGTAATGTAACCTTCTTTCCTAACAACCCAATATCCAAGAACATCAAATAGAGACATTAGGATCAAAGAGCAATTACTGTTGCTCTTTGGGCAAATTGTAATTAGAGCAAAAACAATTATGATTACCAAAGGATGATATGATTCTTGCTATCAGTCAATTTATGAAATAGTAAAGAATCACACTTGATATGAATTATTCATACTGTGTCTTGTTTGCTAGAGATATTAAAATAGCAGCTACATAATGTTCACATCATGTAATAATCACAACATAAAAGAAAGCGTTTTTCTCTGAAGAACTAAAATACTCTGTACAGAAACATGAAAGTTATTATTCAAAAGCAGATGTTTTAATTTTTCATGAAATGTTTAAAGTGCCTTAATTGGTGAAGTTCATATCCAAGCTGCTCTAATTAACCAGAATATTGTTGCATTCTTCCTCCTTTATGCCCTAAAATATTGACAATATTGAAGAGAGCTGGGAAGAATGACCTGATTCACAAACAATGCTCTTTTCTGTATTACCATTCTGTCCTCTAGTCAGTTGCTATGATAAGGCTCTACATCATTACCCATCCAATCCCACACAGTATGGGCAGCTGTGTGGGCATAATTTGTGAGGGCAAAATTTCACCATTTCTATGACCTTATAGCTTGGACTCTCTCTCATTTATTCTGTTCCAGCCATACTGACCTCTGCTATTCCTTGAACATTCCTAACATGCTTCCACTATGGAGCCTTTGCATGCAGTGTTCTTTCCTCTGCCTAATAGACTCTTCCCCCATATGTTCAGAGGGTTCACTCCTGTACTTCCTTCAGGCCTTTGCTCAAATTCATCTTATCATTAAGGCCTCTTCTGATTGGCTATATAAAGTAGAATATTTGTCTCTCTTCTTGGCCCGTCTCCCTATCCCCTTCACCCTACTTTTTTTCTCCAGGAGACATAATGCCACCATATCTATTATGTATTTATCTGTGTGTATCTGTTGTCACTGCCCTCATGCCCCACTGAGAACATAAGGTACACAAGGGCAGGGGATCAGTTTTGATTCCTTGCTCTACCATCGTTTAGTATAGTGCCTGGCACATACTAGTCTCTCAAGACCTATTTAATGAATGAATAAATAAATGAAGTACTTTCTGTCCCTTTATTCTTCTATACTGAATTAAGGAAGAATTTTGTGGCTTCATCTTGTAACTGACTATTTCACTCTTCAGTCATGTCCACTTTGCCATTAAGCCCTTCTGCTAAGTTTTTAATATATTTTTTTCACTGAAGAAAATTTTAATTCCTAAAGAAAACTGGTTGATTTTTGTTTGGATATTATGTCCTCTCTGAGGATATTAGTTATGCTTATGAGTCTTGATCTGTGTTCTGTTAACTATTCCTAAATTGTTAATTCTTTATTTGTAGTTTGATAACTGTCTTTCAAGCACATTGGTTTTCATAAAATAGTGGTAATTCAGGCTTCTATGCTCATTTTTTAATCTGTAGCCTCATATCTGTCTTGAAATACTGTATCTTAGCTCAGCCCATATCCAGTGGTTGTGTAAAGGAGGCAAATCACGCTGCCAGGCAGTCTGCCAGTATGTAGTCTTCTAAGTATGAGGGCTCCTTCTTCTTTGACAATATGCCCACCCTGGGCATTATGCTATCAGATCAAGCCCCCATAATTACTGCTCTAAAAGAGGCAGATACTTCTGCTGCCACTTCTGTGCACACCTTGTACACATGTTTCAAAGTAAATAAATGTCCAACAGTTATCCCAGGTCCTCCTTCCATTGTGTACCATCACTGAATTTGAGCTTAAAGCACTACTGAAGCTTTTGCATATATCTTCTCGTTAGATAATTCTATACAGTAGTTTTCTCCTGTGTTCCAATCACACTAATCTTCTATCTTTCAGGGATACTTTAAAACTTCTAGTCCACCAAAAGTACTCATTTACCACTGCAGATAATAAATAACATGTACCATAACAGAAAAAATGTAATCATTAGGATCAGATGCCCCTAGGTTCTAATCCTGGCTATCCCACTTTTTGGTTGTGAGACTTAAAAAAAGTTACTTAACTACTCTGAATCTGAGCTACCTTATCTATTGGAACCTTAAACAAGAGAGTATAAAGTACCCAATGAAATGCCTAGCACATAGTAAATACCCATCAATATTAACTACCTTACCCTCTTGCTTAAATCAATGTCAGCAACCCCATGATTAGACTAAGTAGCAGCCTTCATGATTCCAAGGTTCATATGACTTGCAACTAATCTCTTTTTGCTGATTTCTGATTATAAGTTTCCAACATACATAGAGGTACATATTTATGAGATATATGACAGAGGAAGCTTTCTTCAGTAATGTCTAAAATCTGGCTACTGAAATACTTATCCAAATGACAAGTCCATAAAAACAGCTCTTCTTTTAGAGGGCAGCAGTCTGTGCTTTTATTAGGTCACACTAAAACTAAAAAGCATGTCAGCAGTATCCTCAAGAGTGATGCTTGGCACAACATTAAACCCAGTGAAATAAGACAGCAGCCGTGAGGGAAAAAAAAAAAAAGCAATGGATACATCACTGTTGTAGCACAATTCAGCACAGGTAACTTCATTTCTGAAAACTACAATATCATAACAGAATTCTCTATTATGTTGGTCATTATAGTTCATTTAAAAAATAAGATAAGGCTAAGAAGTTTCACTATGAAAACCCTCATCTATTATACAAAGTAGCAAAGGAAAGTACTTTTATTTCTTAATCTGACAATGTTTCAAACACTGTTCATTAGAAAAATTAATTTTGTGATAGAATAAAAAATACAATTTTTTACTAATATTTACCTGATTAGATGTACAGATCAAGGACATATAACTTTTTGGTTAATAAAGGGCAGAGACCTTTCAAGACCTTTCAAACAGTTTGATTGGAAAACTGGCTATTAAATTTAACTTAGCTATTTAAGTTTCCAAAAATTTAATTTTTTTTGAGAAATACAAATTATTCATCAGTATCTACTCATGAGTTCCCAAAAGAATTAGATGAAAAATCATTTTTTCATATTAGTAGTTATTAATGATCTGTGATAATACAGAGACACTATTCCCACAAACCTATTATTTTATAAGGAAAGTAAGTAAAAGTAATTGTGGAACTCCCAAGGAGAAAATATCTTTATACAAAGGTTTTTCTTTGCTTCTTCAGCTATTTTTTAATGAACTTTTATTTTTAATTAATTTTTATAATTATTATTAATCTACTTTAATCCATTCATAGATCCTACTCAGTATTTTTAAATATTATAAGAAACATACAACTTACTTTCTGATCACAATTGCCCAGTCTTCTGTGTAACTTCTTATACAATCTCTAACATGTGGATCCATTTCACTATTTTAAAAAAGAAAATATATTTATAATTTAGACATGAAAGCACAAATGTTTATGAATTGGTTGCTTTAGTTCTTATTCATTTAATGGGAAATAACACCACCACAAGAAATAGAATCTAAATAAAATAATGGGAGATAGTTTTCTACAGTTACACTTAAAATAGGTAAATGTCTCTTTACCTTTCTTCAGGTACAGCTGAAACAAGGGTTCTGCAGTCCCTAGGACTATACACAACTTCAATATCATCTGGAGGGAATTCTATCAAATCCCTTAAAGGCCCAGAATCCACAGCTAAAGGATGAGTAATGAGGTAATCTTCCAAATCCACTGGATCCACTGCTTCAGTAAGGGGCACCTTTATAAAGAGGGGCGGGCATGAGAGGTGTTTAGAAAAGGTGAATAGGAGAATTTTAAAACTTTAAGCAAAGGAAATTTATTATTTTTTAAAATATAATGTTTTTAACTAGTTATTTCTAAAATGTCAACAGATATTCAGCCAGATGCACTAAAGAAACCACAAGGTGTTGGCCTTCTTATCCTCCTTTAGTGCTTTGGGTCGTACTCTCCTTAATCTTGCTTCTACTTTGCCCACATCTCTCATATAAAGTAATGATCATTTGCAGTCTTACAATACTTTACAGTGACAAAATGCTCTTTGGAGGGACTCTTTTCTCTTTTTTATATCTTTGCAATTTTTACTGCTTAGTTTCTAATCAGTGCTTTTACTTTACTTGTTGTTATTGCTGATTATCCTAATAAAAATGTACACCTGGACTGTGGCAGGCTGAAAAATGTCCCCACAAGAGATCTCCACCTCAATTCAACAAGACGTTATGTGGCAAAAATAAAATGCAAAATAAAAGGATGTTTGAAGACATGATTAAAGATCTTAAAATGGGGACATCATCCTGGACTATCTTAGTGGGTCCTAAAATAATCATATACATCCTTATATGGAGACAGAGGGAGATTTGGGCCACACAGAGGAAAAAAACCATTTGAAGACACAGTAAAGTAAATTTAAAGATTCTGGCCTTAAAGATAGATGTGATGCAGTCTCAAAGCAACCACCAGAACCCAAGAAGAGGCAAGGAACTGATTCTGAAGGGAGCACAACCTTGCCAAAATCTTGACTTCTGCCCCCCGACAGTGATTACAGACTTCTGGACTCCAGCACTATGGGAGCACAACTTTCTGTTGTCCTAAGTCACCAGTTTGGAGTCATTTGTTACAGGAGCCACAGGAAACTAATACACAGACCCTATTAAAAGTATTAGCAATAATAGAATATTCATGGCATTCCTTAGCCAGGCTGAAATTGTACTTTTTAATAAGATATGCTACTTCTTATCTAATTCAAGAGAGAAAAAATATTCAAGCAAAACTATGAAGGATTACAAATATGCAGTTGGAGATGAGTGAAAATAAAAACATGCTATTTCTCAAGATGTTCAACTAGGTAAAAACACTAAGACCTGCCCACTGTGCAGGTCTGCATGACTAAAAGAAGGTACTTTAATCTATGCTTCTTTGGACTAAACAACTAGTAACAGGTAGAGCAACATTTTTTAAATAGTAAGTAAAACAATAAATGACTAGCACATCATAAACACTCAAAAGATAGTAGTTATTATTATCATTACATGTTTTTTCATCTAAACTTCCCCGAAACCCTGTAAGCTAGAGATAATTACTATTTCAATTCAACAAATAAAGGCATTTGCAATCAAGTAAGTCAAACAACTTCTGAAAATCAGATAGTCATAAAACTATAGAGTAAGATTTAAAATTGGGCCTTCGAGCTCTGAAATTCGTGGGTTTTCTTTCATAAGCATTCTAATGTAGTCTATCAAGCACATAATACACTATCATGACATTCTTAAAAAGGGAAAGAAGCAATTAATTCCATAGGGAAATGGAAATGTTTTTCAACCATTGTTACCAGAAAAATCAACTATATGAGGAAAAAAAATGAACCTCAATCCTTACAATCAAAACATATAAAAAAATTAAGTTGAGATAGATCATAGATATAAATATAAATGTTAAAACTATAAAGCTGCTAGAAGGAAACATAGGATATCTTCACAATTTGGGAGTAGGCAAAGTTTCTTAGACACGGCATAAAAAGGAATAATTGCAAAAGAAAAATTTGATACATGAAAAGATAGTTAAGGAAATAAATAGGCAAGCCCCACTAAGAGAAAATACTTATAAAACATAATGAATAAGGGACTGGTATACAGAATGTACAAACAAGTCCTATCTCTTAATAATAGACAAACCACCTCTTCAAATAAATGGGGGGTGGGTAGTCAATAAGACCGTCAGGAACGAAAATATAATGGTCAGTTAGCGTGTGAAAAAAAGTACTCAACATCAAAAGTCACTAAGAAGTACTACCACTTCTGGGAAGATGGAGTAGACATTCTTTTTCTTATTCTTCCCATTAATTATAACTACAAGTCCTGGACGTTATATAGAAAATAAGCATAAGAAGGCTCTGAAAGGTGGAGAGAAAAAGGCAGGCCAGCAGAGACCTTCAGCCACAAAGAATGGCACAGCAGTCTTTACTTAAATTTATTTTTGCCTTATATAATCCAGACTTGGAGCTAGAGAAAATCACTAACCCCAATACCAAGGAGCACAGGGGACACAAAAAAGGCCCAACAAAAGCCCATTCTCCCCAAACAAAGTAACAAGAAAGGGGAAGCCTAGCAAAACAGAACGCTTTTAGACAATAATCACTCTTCACCAACCCAACATCACATCAAAAACTGTGGTCACACCCATTATCTACACCAGCAAAGCCAAGTGGGAAGCTAGACTTCATCCTCCGCAAGCTGCAGCAAGGCATCTCAACATTCCTCACCACCACAGTCACAGAAGTCGAGTGATGAATGGGGATTTTCCTATTTACTGGGAGGTAATGAGTCCTCCATCCCACAGAATCAGTGGAGACTGTAAAGAATCTGGTCTGGACATCTATTCTGATGCACCAGTAACTTCTTCCCCTTATTGCTCAGGCAGTTAAAGGTCTATATGTAATTCCTAGAGGGTAAGGGAATATAAAGGTATTTAAGATTTCTGTACTGGTAAATATCAGCACCACTAGTGTGATAAGTTATACATATATGATGCCTTAATTAACCATTAAAAAGGCTATATAAAGATATGTACTCAACAATATTATAGATGAATCAAGACAGAATTCTAAAAAATGTTCAGGTAAGCCACAGGAAGACAGAAAAAAGAAAACAGGAAAACAAAAAACAGAACAAACAAAAAATTAAATGGCAGATTAAAGCCCTAGCAGAATAATAACAACATTAAAGGTAAATGGTCTACAAATAGCAATAAAAAGAAAGTGACAGAATGGATTTAAAAACATGACCTACCTGTATGATGTCCAAAAGACTCACTTCAAATAAAAATAAGTAGGTTGAAAATAGAAGGATGGAAGAAGATATACCATGCATTAATCAAAAGAAAGCAGAAGTGGCTATTTTAATATCAGATAAAGTACTGAATAAACAGGGACATCCATCACCTGATAGCAGCTATGATGCAAGAAGACAGAACAATCTTAAATGCATATGTACTAAAAAAGAGAGGTATAAATTATGTGAAGCAAAACTAAGAGAACTGAAAGGAAACATAAGACCTATCTACAATTATCGTTGGAGACTTCAAGACATCTCTCCCAATAACTCAAAGACAACCACACAAAAAATCAACAAGGGTAGGGTAAAAGTCTACAGCACCTCAACCAACAGGATCTAATTGACAATTACAGAACAGTTTGCCCAACAACCGAATAAACACTCCTTTCAAAGGCCCAAAAAGTATATACCAAGATAGACTATCCAGAGCCATAAAAAAAACCTCAACAAATATGAATTTAAATAACGCATGGTGTGTTCTCTGATCATAATGTAGAAATTAGCAACACAAAGATAAAAGAAAAATCTCAAAACACTTGGAAACCAAGCAATGCATTTCCAAATAATCCATGAGTCAGAGAAGTCTGAAAAGTGAAATTAAAAAAATACATCGAACTAAATAAAATTTGTGAGATGAGGGAAATGAAAATCACAATACAAGATATTACTTTATACCCATTATGATGACTATTCTAAAAAAATGGAAAATAACTGTAGGAGAGGACTACAGTTTCCAATTTTCAATGGAGAAATTGGAAAACTGGTGCATTGCTGGTGGGAATATAAAATGGTGCAACTTACATGGAAAACAGTTTGGTGGTTCCAAAAAAAATATCAAAAAAAAACAGAATTACCATATGAACCACCAATTCCACTTCTAGGTATATGCCCAAAAAAATGAAAAATAGAGACTCAGACAGATACTTGTACACTCATCTACATAGCAGCATTATTACCAATAGTTAAAAGGCAAAAAAAAATAGCCAAAATGTTATTTATCAACATCCAGCAGATGAATAAATTTAAAAAATGTGGATAATGCATAATGGATAAACAAAATGCATAAATAGAATATATACATAAAATGGCATATTACTTAGCCTTAAAAGGAAAGAAATTCTAACAAATGCTACAATATGGATGAGCCTTGAAGACATTGTGCTGAGTGAAATAAGCTAGACACAGAAAGACAAATATTGCATAATTCCATTTACATGCGGTACATAAAACAGAAAAACTCATAGAGACAGAAAATAGAATAGAGGTTACCTGGGTTTGGGAGGGTGGGGGAGCAGGGAGTGAATGGCAAATGTGTACAGGGTTACATTTTTATAATGAAGAAGTTCTGGAAATGGTGATGGATAGTGAGGATAGCTGCACAACACAGTGATGTACTTAATGTTCCTGAACTGTACACTTAGAAATGGTTACAATGATGAATTTTAGGTTACATATATTTTGCCATAATATATATAAATAATTTTAAAAGAACATTAAAAAAATTTTTTAAGTCACTGCTTCTCCACTCAGGTATTATTTCTATGGCAGTATATCTTTCAGAATTCGAAGTGTCACAAATTGAATAATCAACAAAAATAATAACAAAAACTGGGAGTCCTTACATATGTCTAATTCAAAAAAACCTCTCTTCAAAGAATGATGAACCATATCAAGAGTAAGTATTAGGGTAAGAAAGGAAGCTATGACACTCTCTTAAAAACACTGTATCATAGAAAGGATAAATTATCTTGTTTCCCAAACTTATGGTCACTGGCTGGGTTAGCTAGACTTGGATCAAGGCAAAAAATTTATTTTTGCTACAACTGTCTCCACTCTTCTCTGATGCCCATTAGAGATAGCTGCCTTGGTTAGTTTTAAGGTAGTGATGAACTGCTTACAACTACAAGTTATTTTGCAAGACTCCAAAGAAAGATCTTGTATATACTAGCCCAAGGGAGGAGACTGTAACATGATTTTATAAAGGAGACTGGTGGGCAGGATTAAAGGGTGACCACAAGAAGCAATAGCAAAACCCTATAGAATCTCTCATAGGCAATATGCAACACTGTCTTACCTCAACAATCATTGGGATTTTGGCTGACATGTTTAGTGTTAAGATCTCTTTCAATCCTTTCTGGTTGTGCCATAAAAAAATTCTGGTATTTGATTAATGGTTGTTTTGGGGCTGAAGGAACAAAGAGTGTTGGGGGAAAAGGACAACAGCTAAAGAGTTTATTTTTGAGGTGATGAAAATGTTCTAAATTGACTGTGGTGATGGTTGCATATATCTGTAAATATACTTAATCCATTGAATTATAAATTAAATGAGTAAATTGTAAGGTATGTTAATTAAATCTCAATGTTGTTAGAGAAAAAAATGGTGAACCAGAATCTAATCAGTTATAGGAAATACAGATATTTTGAATAGAGAAATACTGATACAGATTGAGAAATATTAGAGGCTAGAGATTGTTGGAAAAGTGGGGCAAAAAAAAGGGAGGATATTTTTTAATGGGAGAAATAAGAATATGTTTCTGTACTAATGGGAATGATCCAGTAAAAAGAAAAAGCGATGATATAAAAGAGAAGAAAGAATTACTAAGGTACTGTACTTGAGCAACTGAGAGACTTTACGATTAACTAATCACTTCTTCACTAATGGTTCATCTATAGTAACTGATGAATAGGTAGACTATGTGGGTACAGATGATAGCAGGTGAATACACATGGTGATAGGAGTATGCAGAAGTTCTCTTTCAACTGCTTCAACTTTTGCACTGAAATAGGAAGCCAAGTCATCCTGAGAATGTAAACTGGGGAAGAGCAATTAAGGTTTTAAGAAAAGAGTAGGAAGCAAGAAATAAATCAACTAAAACAGTGGGAGAATGAATGGACAAGGAAAGCATAATGTTTTCTGAGCAATGTTAAAGCCTTCATGAGTTAGTAGTCATAACTTTAAAGTGAGACCAGTCAATGGGTTTGTATGTTTTCCTTCAGCGACACTCAGCTGCACAAGTACAAGTACGAAGTAAGCAGAGAGTTAGTTTTAAGAGCCCTGAGGTTGTGCCATGACATGAGAAGTCAAAGGTATATGCAAGAGAGTAATTACAATGATCAACAAATATCTAAGCTTTGACAGAAAAAAGGACATCAAGTGGTAAACAACAGGAAAAAGTTAGGGGGCCATGGACTCTAGGTCCTGGTGGGGTTGAAGGACACAGCTGGCATCAGGATGTCAAAACAAGAGAGCAAGAAAGATAAGTGGTATTCAGAGAGTAGGAAGCATAAAACTGAGATTACAGAAGATTACAATTATTGTGAGTAGTTGAGAAGTAATACAGGATGCAGGGTATCCATAAAGAAGAGTTCAAGACACAGAGAGGGTATTAGAAGGATCACCTCCATGTATGCTGAAATCACTCAGAAATCCATATATTCTAAAATTTCTCCAATCAGCACAATACAAACATTATAAAAATGTCATTATAAACCAATCAAACTATTATACTCTGGCATGCCATTTTTGTTCAATAATTGGTACCCTTTCTTGGCTAAATGGAGTGTTAAATCTATAATGCTACACAAGTCCCTCTTACCTTGTCAGTTTTTGACAAATGGAGATATATCTCTCATTCAGATTCCTACTATAAGTAGTAAGTATTAATTTTTTACCAAGTTGATTATCCTCATGCCACTTCTTTAATAAGAAAACATGTATTTATAACTCTGACACAGTACCTTGGCTAAAAGTAATGATTCAATAATTATATATTCCTTTTTATTAAGGGGACAGATAATACTAAGAATTCACGTAAGTATTTACTCTTAGTACCTATTTCTAGAACAGATTCCTAAATTTCCATGTAACAAATCACCTTGGTATGGAAAATCCTAACTGTAAAATTCCAGAATTGATTAAATCCTGACTATAGTTTCAGAACTGACTGAGAATCAACATCTTCTCTTACACCCCTAACACCCTTCAGAGAATTTCAGGAACAGCAAGGTAGCAACAAATAAGTCACGAGACACAATAAGGTCCTGGAACTCAACCTACTGGCTCCTATCCTTCCATGACTTTTCAAGGCCTAGTCAGTAGTATACCAGTGACATACCGTATTTTGATTTAAGCTACTTACTGCGGTGTGATGGGAAATATTGCCAACAAGGTTGAGGTTTTTGAGCAGTTGGGGAGAACCACTGTATTGTCCAGAGATCTGCTTCCTCACTTCAGCAGCCACCGTTCTATTAAAAAAGAAAGCAAGTACATTATTTTTAAAAAGAAAACAACCTAGTTTAAAATGGGAGGAAGCTAAGTATATTAAAGATTCATTTAAAAAACTACAAAATCTCAGCATATAAATAAGGCTATAAATTCATAAGATATTTCAGTAAATACTGCTTATTACAGTAGAACATCTTTATAATGCTGATGTGGGGACAAGAGTGACAGCCAACTTACATACAGCTTTTTTTTTATATATCGCTTTTCAGGAAACATATTTTGACTTATAACAGAGCTGAAAGATATAATAAGATGTATATATTAAAATGCACATATTTAAGGAAAAAATTAATTCTAAAACATAAATAAACCAACATATAATAATAATTAGGAAGAAAAAAATTCTTCTTTCCTTTCTAATATTACTAGCTCCTCATTCATGCCCCAGAAAACTATTCCCTAGTTTTACTTTACTAATTAAAAATATCCTCACGCTCTGGCATTAATGACTTTCCATAATCACCTTTCAAACCTTACATGTCCTCTCCCAAATTCTTATAGTTTCCTAGAATGCTGTTTTTCTCCTGTATCCACAAATTCAATCTTAACTAGTTTTAAGGGTAAAACTTAAATGCCATACATAGATAACTGTGTAAAATCTATGAATAGTGGGTCTTAATTTTGTGTTCCTGAGTTACATACAAACTTCTTGGCTTATAAGTAAATATAATACTACACTTCTTTAAAACTCTTAGAGCATTTATCATAACCTAATTTACATTTTCTTCCTTCCTAGTTATTTTTTCCACATTTCATGTATGCTTTATATAAACAGAGGCAGTGGTTTCATTCATCATTAATTGCCATAAAATACCTAGCATATTCCCTCAAAACAGGTGAATGTTTAGTCGTATGAAATATACAGTATTATTAAACTCATTGACAAATGAAGTAAAATACAAAGGAGTTATTTACCATAACATAACTTGACAAATAAGTCTTATTTCAATTAAGAGTTTAGAAGTTCCATGAATTCAAGCTGGCTGTTGAGCCATGGAGGCATATTAGTATTCCCAATTTACTTAAATAGCATTTCTAAAAATTTTTAGACAACAAATGATTTTAGAACTTGTTAATCTCTATATCCCTTAATTTCACAAAGCTATATTCCAAAATATTCAGTAAATCTTAAATCCAGTAACTAATTTCCTCACATTAGTAACAGTTTTATTGAGTAAAAATGTAACTCAGGAACACAAAATTAAGACCACTATTCATAGATTTTGCGCAGTTACTTTCCTGATGTCAATATCTAACCCTGACCTTATCATCATCAACTGGTCACTTCCCTGTTTGATAAAATTTGCCTTCTGTTCTTTTACTCTTTTCCAAAAAATAAACCCTACTTTCTTCCTATCATTCCACTGCACAAAAAGTGAAACATGCCTGGTTTCCGGGCCAGCTTGATGGTATTTTTGTTCTGGCGTGTTCTCAAGCTAAATAGTTGAATTCAGAGCTCTAAAACATCTTGGTCCCCATTCGAATTTCCAGCTGAATTTCTAGACAATCTCATTTCTAAAAAAGTATCCAGATTTATGATATAATCTTTCTCCTCCTCTTTCATCCCTCCTTCCATTTTCCATATTCAATCAGTCCACACACATTTATTGAGCATTGTTATGAGCCAACTCAATTAAAAATTTTCAGTACAAAGGTAAAATAGAGTTATAATTCTTTAAGGCTTTAGCTATGAGCTAGTTTATTTTTGTTTCTGTTTCCCTACCTGGAGAGACATATCCAGAAAAAAATTACTAATGCTAATGTCCAAGAGTTTACTGCCGGTGTTTTCTTTTAGAAATTTTATGGTTTCTGGTCTTTTATGTAGGTCTTTAATCCATTTTTAGTTAATTTTGCTATGGCATAAGATACTGATCAATTTCACTTTTTTTTTTGGTAGCTGTTCAGTTTTCACAACACCACTTATTGAAAAAACTGTCTTTACCCCATTGTATATTCATGGCTCCTTTATTGTTGATTAATTGACCATATAAGTGTGGGTTTATTTCTGGGTTATCCATTCTGTTCCATTGATCTCTGTATCTGTTTTTGTGCCAGTAACATACTGTTCTGATTACTATAGGTTTATACTATAGTTTGAAATCCAAGCACATGACACATCCAGCGTTGTTCTTCTTTCTCAAGATTGCTTCGGTTAGTCAGGATCTTTTGTGGTCCAATACAAGTTTTAGGATTATTTGCTCTTCCTCTGGAAAAACAGATATTTTTCCAAAGAAGACATACAGATGGCCAACACACACAAAACAAATGCTCAACATTACTAATCATGAGGGAAATGCAAATAAAAACCGCAATGAGATACCACCTCCCACCAGTTAGAATGCCTAGTACCAAAAAGACAAGAAGTAAGTGCTGGTGAGGATGTGGAGGAAAAGGATCCCTTATGCACTGTTTGTGGTAATGTAAACTGCTGCACTGGAAGGCATTATGGAGGCTTCTCAATAAACTAAAAATAGAAATACCATATAACCCAGCATTCCACTTCTGGGAATAAAACCAAAGAAAACAAAATCACTAATCCAAAAAGATTATCCATGCAATCCTATGTTCACCACTGCATTATTTACAATAGCCAAGATATGGAATTAACCTAAGTGTCCACTGATAGATGAATGGATAAAGAAGATGGTACACATGTACAATGAAATATTACTCACCCATAAATGAAATCTTGCCATTTGCAACAACATAGATAGACCTAGAGGATATTATGCTAAGTGAAAAAAGTCAAAGACAAATACCATATGATTTCCCCTTATATGTGTAATCTAAAAAAACAAAACAAGCAAACAAACAAAAAAGAAGTAGACTAATAAAGGCAGACAATGGACTGTTGGTTACCACAGAGGAGGGGATTAGTGGGGTTGGGTGAAATACCTGAAGAGAATAAAGAGGCACACACTTCCAATTATAAAATAAACTAGTCACAAGAATAGAAGTATAGTATAGGGAATATATTTAATAATATTGTAATATCTTAATATAGTGACAGAGGGTAACTACACTTACCATGATGAGCATTTAGTAATGTATATAATTGTCTAATCAGTATCTTGTACATATGAAACCAATATAATATTGTGTATCAACTGTACTACAATTAAAAAAATATATTGAATTAGCTCAACTTTTGGGGGAAGGTCACTTGAGGTACTTTAGATCGTATTTGTGTTTTATAAAAGACTAATTTCTTATTCATGATTGCCAAAATGTGGAAGTTTATCCTTCAATAGGTACAAACTGTGGTACATCTGTACAATGGAATATTACTCAGCAATAAAAAGAAATGTGCCATGAAGTCACAAAAAGACATGGAAGAACCTCAAAAGAACATTATGAAGTGGAAGAAGCCAGTCAAAAAAGACTACATATTTATGACTCCAACTGTGTGACATTCTGGAAAAGGCTAGAGACACAAAAAGACCAGTGGTTGCCAGGCAGTGGAGGTGGGAGAAAAAGGATTTTTAGGGCAGTGAAACTATTCTGTATGATTCTATAATGATGGATAAATGTCATTATACATTTGTCAAAACTCATAAAATGTACAACATAAAGAGTAAACCTAATGTAATCTATGGACTTTTGCTAATAATAATATATCAATATCAACTCATCAATTATAACAAATGTACCTATCAACTTCAGCACTACCTCAGTGTTTTTGTAAACTGCTGCATTTCATCAAATTCAAGATGTCATTAAACCTAAATTTTTAACAATAGGGGAAACTTGTTTGGGGAATATATATGGAAACTCTCTGTATTTTCCACTCATTTTCCTGTAAACCTAAAACTCCCCCCCCCAAATCTATTAATTAAAAAGTAAAGTCTAAAAAATAAACAAATAACTACAAAAAAGTAAGTAAATAAACAAAAACAAAGGAGGAAGAGAAAAGCATGAAGAAAACAAATATTAGGGATGAAAGCTAGAGAGGGAATGAAATCTTTGAAGGACAATACATATTGAGGAGTGGGCTAAGGGAAAAATTCTGCAATGCCTCTGGAAGTGAAAAGACAGGAATATTCACTTCAGTTTAGGATTCCCACTAGGCCTTTTAATGAAGCCTATGTACTATGAATGTTCAATATCATGTTTAGTTTAAAGGCCTTACAATCTCCTAATCCTTTTGTCAAGAATGAAATGAAAATATTAAAAAGCCTTTAAAAAGAGAGACATAGAACAAATATTCTATGTCTATCTTCCTCAGTACTCTACCAACTTCAGTACTACCTTAGTGTTTTTGTCAAACTGTATATTTCACCATATTCAAGATGTCATAACTTCATGTACAATCAAGAAAAAAAATCTCACCAATTAACCATCACACCATCAGATTTCAGAAGATGTTAAAAAGTGAAAGTTAAATGAAACATTATTACTTCAAAAACAGATAATCTTTTGTTTAACAAGAGACATACAAAAGATGTTTTTTGACAGATTATCTTTTGTAATCCCCATGTTACAAACATGTCTTATTTCTACATGATGTAATTTTCCCAAAAAAGAAAATCTGTAATAATTTGAAAATAAGTGCCATTTCCAAACTGAGCTCTAATAACCATAAAAATATCTGCAGTGTACACAAGGGATGTATTTATACTGAGACTCTCTGTATGAAAAGATTTCATGGAATTTAGTTGGGAGGAAATTTTCCCAAATAAAAAACAATTATCTCTTAAATATACTATGATCCAAAGCATGCAAGACATGTGATAAATATAGTTCCTAATCAGTTAAATTCTTTATTATACAGCACTTCCCCCTTATCTGTGGGGGATACATTCCAGGACCCCCAGTGGATGCCTGAAACCATGGACAGTACTGAACCCTATATATACTATGTTTTTTCCTATACATACATACCCATGAAACAGTTTATATTTTAGGCACAGGAAGAGATAAGAAGAACAACAACTAAAAATAGAACAATTTTAATAGTATTTTATAATAAAAGTTATATAAATATGATCTTTCTCTCTCTCCAAATATGTTACTGTACTGTACTCACCCTTCCTGTGATGCTGTGAGATGGTGAAATGCCTACGTATTGAGATGAAGTGAGGGGAATGACAGAGGCACTGTGATGCAGAGTCAGGCTGCTATTCACCTCTGACAGTATGTCAGAAAGAGGATTGAGGGCTTCTGGACCGTGGTTGACCCTCAGTAACTGAAACCACGGAAAGCAAAGCTGCAAATAAGGCGGGGACTCTTGTAGATTACTTTTTCTGATAATAATTTTTCCTATTCCTAGTGAAAGCTCACAGTAAAGCAATACAAGGAGGTCTTTTTAACTTCCAACAACCTATTTACATTCAAACTGCAAAGTGGAAAGAAGAGTAGGTAAAAAATTCCATGGTTACTTATTGCCTAAATCATAATAAAATAGTATTTTCTTCCCCTCCCAAAAGAACATGATCCAATATTTGATCTACTTATCTCCTTCAGCTCTCTCCATTTCCACAAGCTCCCTCATTATGTCAACATACATAACAGAGTTCACAGAAGAAAGCACTCGCTTAGGCCATTCACCACAGGATATTGAAAATAACCAACAAAAGACACATACTGAGGGAAAATTATGTTGCATTTAATTTTTCTTCTTACTTCCTCCCACCTTCAGTGTCCCATCCAACCATGATTTCCAGAAGGACTTAAGAATGATAAGGCCAATCTGGGCCTCTCATTTCTAGTCATTCTTCAGAGAACAGAATTAAAGCCAGAGTAAAGATGAAGACGGAGAGTTTAGACTAAACCTGGGTTGAGCTACTCCTTATTATAAAGTCACAAAAATAGCTGTAGTGTAATGTCAAATAAGAAAGTTAGACCTCTTAGAACTAGCACTGTGTATATCTAAAATAGGAGTTAGGAAAGTAGAGGGTAAGGGAATATATCAGAGACAAGGCAAAAAAGGGCTAGCTAAAAATCCCTCAAAAGAAGGACAAGAACTGCTGACCCTCCAATGCTGCGACTGTCCAAGCCCAACACTGATGACTGGTGGGTTGAATTAAAGACAGAGAAGCAAAATAATAAAACAATAGATTAAAGAAATGCAACACTGTAACACCTAATAAGAATTTGTGCCAAAAATGCTTAACCTGAACTGAATCAAACCTGAACATCTAACATCCAGTTGACAGGAAATACAGAAAACAGTGTAACAACTTAATACTTACCCAAGAAAGCAATCATACAAAAACCAGAAGGCAGGTCATTCTGAAAGTCAAGCCTCTCCCACAGGTCAATGTGATGGGTAAACAAACAAAGGCAGTGGGCTGTTTAGCTATAAAAAAGATTTAAGACTAAAAAATGAAGTCTCTTTAAAAGAGGGAAAAAAAGAAGTATAACCAAATGCAACAAATGTTTCTGGGACCTGGCTTGTACAAAACTGCTTAAAAGGCATTTCTGGGGATAATGGGAAATAGAACAAGGACAAGGTATTACATCACTAAGAATTATTGTTGGTTTTTTGTAATGTGTGAAGGCAGCATTATAGTAATGCAGGGAAATGTCTTTATATTTTAGAGATGCAAATGATGTCTATAATTTAGATTAAAACTCTTATTATAATTATTCTGCCTTAATGAAAACTAGCAAACTAAATATGGAGTACAGATGGGATAAATACCCTTCAAGAAATGTATCATGTCCCCCCATACAGCTCTGCTTGATTACTCTATTTCCATTCTGTTTCACTCAGGTTAGACACTCCTCCTCTGCACTTCCAAAGCACTCCATGTTTACCTATATACAGTCAAGGAAATGGAGTTTTCAGGAGGCATATTTAGACAGGTAAGCGTGTAGCCAGACTGCTTTCTACCATAGAATAACCACCACCTGGCCATGCTGGCATAGAGTCTGAGTCCAGTGGTAGGAAAGCCCACTGTTTGTTAACATTCTCTTTGATAGAAGCACATAAATTGAAAAGCATATTTTTCTGGAATAGTAATGCCACCCTCAGATACAAAAGTATGGTGGAAAAAGGCTGTACACTCTAATTCTCCCAAGGCACTTTTACAACCTCCTGAAGAATTAGGGAGAAAAAGGAAACTTCACTTCTGACTGGAGAATGCTATGTTAACTCTTATTTTGTATAAATTTCTCAAAGCAGGTTAATTTTTGCCATTAAAGAAAATGTATTTTTAAATAAAATGTATTTCTTTAACCCTGTCTGGTAGCACTTTCTATCAAGAACTATATCACTGTGACAACCAGACAATACGTTAGTCATAGTTACCTATATAACTCTTTTGAAATCTATTTACCTATATCCTTGCAAGGAATTAAGCAATGAATACGTGAGCCTTCATCTTATTTATCTAGCAGAGTGCCGAGCACATTCTGGGAGCTTAAAATATACTTACAAAGCTAAAGGGGAAAAAAATGGCAATAGAGAGAAGTTCATACTTTCTCCCGTGCCTCCTGGCCCACCCCTACCTCCCCCGCTCCCAAGAAAGGACTTCAATAAGAATGCTACAACAGAACAATTAACGGGAGCCTCTTAGGGCAGGGATACATCTTGTTAAGCTTTACATCCTCAATGACAAAGACAATGGAGACAACAGAAAGAGAAAGAGAAACAGTGAGATAGGCATGAAAATAGAGAAACAGAAAAGGACAAAGACAATAAAATGAATTCAGAGACTACTTAGTGTATGAACTTTCCAAATGCCTTTTGAAGTAAACTAATACTGTTGGTTTCTAATTAATTGGAAAGGGATAAGAAAGTAAGCCTTTTTATCTATTACTGTCAAATAAGTAAATATGTACTGGGGGGAAAAAAATCTGAATCCAAAAAAGAGTTCTAAATGTATACCCTTTTCGTTAAGAGCCTAGCTGACATGATTATTATCCTATTTACTAACTGGTAAGTTTAAAAAAAAACTACTGAAACACAATGCACTCCTACGTGAAGCTCTTCTTTTTTAAAAACATTTTTAACAAGATAAATAACGTTTATTTATCTCAAAGTAGGTTCTAATATGTCTCTAGCATATCTGCAAAGGGCTGGTTTCAGAACTGTGTTCAAGCTCTACGATTATGTAAATAAAGTTACAGAGAGGCAGAGGAAATAAATTTCCAATACAGAGAAAAAGCAAAAACAAACTAGGTAAAGGATGACATTTAAAAAAGTAAATAAAAGGAACATGTACATGGTATTAAAAATTCAAACCTCACCCTAAAGAATCCACTCCAAAACTACTAGATCTAATATCTGAATTCAACGAAGTTGTGGAATACAAAATTAATACACAGAAATCTGTTCCATTCCTATACACTAACAATGAACTACCAGAAAGACAAATCAGGAAAACAATTCCATTCAGAATCACATCCAAATGAATAAAAATACCTAGGAAAAAACCTAACCAAGGAAGTAAAAGACCTATACCCTGAAAACTACAAGACACTCTTAAGAGAAATTAAAGAGGACACTAATAAATAGAAACTCATCCCATGCTCTTCGCTAGGAAGAATTAATATTGTCAAAACGGCCATCCTGCCTAAAGCAATCTACAGATTTAATGCAATCCCTATCAAAATACCAAAGGCATTCTTCAATGAACTAGAGCAAATAGTTCTAAAATTCATATGGAACCACAAAAGACCCCAAATAGCCAAAGCAATCCTGAGAAGGAAGAATAAAGCAGGGGGAATTATGCTCCCTGACTTCAAGCTGTACTACAAAGCTACAGTAATCAAGACAATTTGGTACTGGCACAAGAACAGACCCATAGACCAGTGAAACAGAACAGAGAGCCCAGATATAAACCCAAGCATATATGGTCAATTAATATATGATAAAGGAGCCATGGATATACAATGGGGAAATGACAGCCTCTTCAGCAGCTCACAGTGCTGTCAAAATTGGACAGATACATGTAAGAGAACGAAACTGGATTACTGTCTAACCCCATACACAAAAGTAAACCCAAAATGGATCAAAGACCTGAATGTAAGTCATGAAACCATAAAACTCCTAGAAAAAAATACAGGCAAAAATCTCTTGGACATAAACGTGAGCAACTTCTTCATGAACATATCTCCCCAGGCAAGGGAAACAAAAGCAAAAATGAACAAGTGGGACTATATCAAACTAAAAAGCTTCTGTACAGCAAAGGACACCATCAGTAGAACAAAAAGACATCCTACAGTATGGGAGAATATATTCATAAATGACATGTCTGATAAGGGGTTGACATCCAAATTATATAAAGAGCTCACACACCTCAACAGCAAAAAGCAAATAAGACAATTAAAAAATGGGCAGAGGAGCTGAACAGACACTTCTCCAAAGAAGAAATTCAGGTGGCCAACAGGCACAGTAATCAAGACAATTTGGTACTGGCACAAGAACAGACCCATAGACAAGTGGAGTCCAGATATTAAGCCAAGTATATATGGTCAATTAATATACGATAAAGTAGCCATGGATATACAGTGGTAAAATGACAGCCTCTTCAACAGTTGGTGTTGTCAAAACTGGACAGCTACATGTAAGAGAATAGAACTGGATTACTGCCTAACTCCATACACAAAAGTAAACTCGAAATGGATGAAAGAACTGAATGTAAGTCATGAAACAATAAAACTCTTAGAAGAAAACACAGCAAAACTCTCTTGGACTTCTTCATGAACATATCTCCCTGGGCAAGGCAAACATAAGCAAAAATGAACAAGTGGGACTATATCAAGCTGAAAAGCTCTGTACGGCAAAGGACACCATCAATAGAACAAAAAGAGATCCTACAGCATGGAAGAATATATTCATAAATGACATGTCAGATATGGGGTTGACATCCAAAATATATAAAGAACTCACGCACCTCAACAAACAAAAAGTAAGTAATCCAATTAAGAAATGGGCAGAGCATATGAATTGACACTTCTCCAAAGAAGAAATTCAGATGGCCAACAGGCACATGAAAAGATGCTCCACACTGCAAATCATCAGAGAAATGCAAATTAAAACTACAATGGGATATCACCTCACACCAGTTAGGATGGCCGCCATCCCAAAGACTAACAACAACAAATGTTGGCGAGAATGTGGCCAAGGGGGAACCCTCCTACACTGCTGGTGGGAATGTAAATTAGTACAACCATTGTGGAAAGCAGTATGGAGGTTCCTCAAAAAACTCAAAATAGAAATACCATTTGACCCAGGAATCCCACTCCCAGGAATTTACCCTAAGAATGCAGCAGCCCAGTTTGAAAAAGACACATGCACCCCTATGTTTATCACAGCCCTATTTACAATAGCCAAGAAATGGAAGCAACCTAAGTGTCCATCAGTAGATGAATGGATAAAGAAGAAGTGGTACATAAACACAATGGAATATTATTCAGCCATAAGAAGAAAACAAATCCCACCATTTGCAACAACATGGATGGAGCTAGAGGGTATTATGCTCAGTGAAATAAGCCAAGCCGAAAAAGACAAGTATCAAATGATTTCACTCATATGTGGACAAAGGAAAAAACTGAAGGAACAAAACAGCAGCAGACTCACAGAACCCAAGAACGGACTAATAGTTACCAAAGGGAAAGGGACTGGGGAAGATGGGTGGGAAGGGAGGGATAAGAGGGAAAAGGGGGCATTACAATTAGCAGACATAATGTTGAGGGGGCATCGGGAGGGCTGTACAACTCAGAGAAGACAAGTAGTGATTCTATAGCATCTCACTATGCTGATGGACAGTGACTGTAATGGGGTTGGTGGGGGGGACCTGATGAAGGGGGTATTTTAATAACCATAATATTCCACATGTAATTGTAGATTAGTGATACCAAAATAAATTATAAAAAAAATTCAAACTTCACAAAGAGGTGTAAACAAAAGACATAACTACTACCACCAATCCCTAGTCCTATTCCCCAAATGTAACCACTTAAATATTTTCCTAGGTATCATTCAAGAAAATGGTGTCTATACATCAGCATGTATATAAGAAATCCTTATTTTTTAATGTCCACATATAAGATCATACAGTAACCTTTTCTTGATACCTTACATTATACACTTTACACTTTATTTTGGGAATCTTTCCACATCAGCACATAAATTAGTAACACTCAAGCAATATTTATCAAGCACTTACAATGTGCTACTGTGGAAGTGTTACATTTGTTATACCTCACTTAATCTTCAGAAAAATCCTAGGAAGTACACTATTTGGGTATTAAAATTTCAAGAGATTATGATAACATAACCAAACAGAAATAGCACCAGGATTTGAACTTAGAGCCCTCACTCTCAAACAGTGCTCTTCTTATCTGCTGTAGAGTCTGTGATATGAGTAAACTGTACATATTTAACCAGTCTCTACTGGTAGTCATTTAGACATTTGTGAAGATATTCACTGGAATGTAAGCTCCATGAGAGATTTTGTCTAAATCAAGAATTATGGTTGATTTTTATTTTCTCTTTGGGGCCTTTTGTATTTCCAAATTTTCTGCAGCACCATATATTATTTTATAATCAGAAAAAATAGATATTTTTAGGTAAATCTCAAAAATAAAGTAGCTCTCCCAAGATTTGATAGAGGCAGGGTTTGAATTCAGATCCATAAATCTCTAAGGCCTCTTTCTATGGAAGCAAGTTTCCAAAGGTAAGCAAATGATTCTAGCTATAATCATATGAATGATTTCTCTGTTCTCCAAAATCTAGCCTATGAGGTCAAAGACACCCGGTGAAAACATCTAGTGAATATATTAACATAATAATAGGGACCCTATAATATCCACCACACTGTCTTTATGATCTGTTTCCTATAGTTCACGGATGACTAAATAAACTCCCATTTATTGAGGCACTGTCACTTGCAAGTTAGTCTGTGATAAATTCTTTATAAAGTTAGGTCCACTTTATAACCACTAAAGACCCAAGAAAACAAATACACCTACAGGTTAATTTGTGAAAACAAACAACAGAAATAGTCCTTCTATATAATAAACTTAACATTTCAGACACAGCTCCATTTGGGGAGGATAAAAAAAAAGATGTCAATGACTCATGTGTCCCATCTGACACTATTTTGGGATAACATTTAAGCCAAAGATTTGTAAGCTCTGTATTAAAGAGACTTAGATGTCCCTATCACTCTGATCTACAGCATTTCATTATATCTCAAATTCCTCAACTAAAACATAGAACATATTAAATCACAACTACAGAATATAATTTTCCAAAATTTAGCATTTAAAAAACTAAACACTGATCTGAAATTGGCAACTAAAAAGAAGATTGAGGGTGTAAAAAAAAACCTCTACTGTAAAAAGGTCAATCGTCCCAAAAGGAGATAAATTTATCAATTCCACCCTACTTCATAAAAATAAAGCCAGAATATCCTTACCCACAAGCATACAACATTTATCCTGCTATATACAATCCGTTACTAAGTCCTGTTAATTCTAACTCAAATACTTCTCAAAACTTTGTCCTCTACTTCCCTTTCCTATAGCATCTGCCTACAAACAACATACTTAATGGTAAAAGTCTAATGTTTTCCTCCTTAGATTGGGAAGGAAGCAAAGATGTCTGCTCTCACCATTTCTGTTCAACAATGTACTGCAGTTTCTAGCCAGTGCAAAAGGGGAAGGAAGAAAAGGAAAGGAAAGAAATTAAAGGCATTTGGATTGAAAAGGAAGAAATAAAACTATCTTTACTCACAAAGTGATCCTATATGCAGAAAATCCTAAGGAACTAGATTTTTTTTTATGTTTATCCCATTCCTTTTTTGGGGGGGTTTTCTTTTTTTCTTTTTTTTTTGGTATCATTAATGTACAATTACATGAGCAACATTATGGTTACTCCCCCCATTATCAAGTCCCTACCACATACCCCATTACAGTCACTGTCCATCAGGGTAGTAAGATGCTATAGAATCACTACTTGTCTTCTCTGTGTTGTACTGCCTTCCCCATGCCCCCCGCTACATTATGTGTGCTAATTGTAATGCCCCTTTTTCCCCCTTTTCCCTCCCTTCCCACCCATCCTCCCCAGTACCTTTCCCTTTGGTAACTGTTAGTCCATTCTTGGGTTCTGTGAGTCTGCTCTAAGGAACTAGATTTTAAAATCACTAGAATAAGTGAGTTCAATAAAGTCATAGGATGCAAGTTCAATATTCAAAAATTAATTGTATTTCTATACACCAATAAATAAACCAAACATAATTTTTAATTCTACTCATGATTACACCAAAAACAAATACTTAGAAACAGATTTAACAAAAGAAGTATAAGACTTGTACACTGAAAACTTTAAAACTTCGCTGAGAAAAATCAAGTAAGAGCTAAACAAATGAAGAAACAGACTGTGTTCATGAATTTGAAGACTCAATACTGTTCAGATAGCAATTCTCCCCAAACTAATCTACAGATTCAATGTAATCACAATCAAAATCTCAATTTTTTTTGCCAAAATTGGCAACACTTACATTAATATTGATCTTAAAATGTTTATGGATATGCAAAACATCGAGAACAGGCAAAGCAATTGTGAAAAAGAAGTAAAAAGTAGGAGGACTTACACATCCAGATTTCAAAAGTTACTATAAAGTAACAGTGATCACAGAGAACAGTGTGGTACTGGTGTAAGGACAGACAGACACAGATCAATGAAATGGAATTGACTGTCAAGAAATAAACTCTTACATTTATGGCCAACTGATTTTTGACAAAGGTATCAAAGTAATTCAATGAGATGAGGAAAGCCTTTTCAACAGTATTATAACTGAACACTCACATGCAAAACATGAATTTAGACTCTCAACTCACACCATCCACAAAAATTAATGCAAAATGGATAATAAACCTGAAATAAGGGCTAAAACTATAAAACTTGTAGAAAAAAACAGAATACAAAATCTTCTTGATCACATATTAAGCAGAGTCCTAAATAACAACACCAAAATCATGATCCTTAAAAGAAAATTGATGAATTGGACTTCATTAAAATTTAAAATCTTTGTACCTCAAAATTCCCCATTCAAGAAATGAAAAACAAATCAGACAGGGAGAAAATTTTGGAAATCATATATCTACTAAAGGACTTGTATCTAGAGCATATAAATAACTCTTACAACTCAAAAATAAGATAAATAATCCAATTTTAAAAAGGGTAAAAGATTTGAATAGATATTTCATAAAGAAGATACAAAAATAGGGATTAAAGATGGTGGCATAAAGGTGAGACAGAAACCTCCTCCTAAAACCACATATAATATGAAAACATAGCAAATACATCTGGTCCTGAAAGAGCAACAGGAAAGAAGGCTGTGGCAGGACTGCCTACACCTAGGGGAAAACAGCAAACCTCAAGGAAAAGGGTAAATTACCAAAGCCAGGATCCTGAGGAACTCAAGTCCCTCCCCCACCCCAGCTCACTGGAGGGAGGAAGAAAAATGGAGCAGGGAGGGGGTGGAGGCCTAGGACTGCTGAACACCCAGCCCTGGAGATCTGCTCTGGGAGCACGAACCTACATTACATGATGCTCTGGAGATTAGTGGGGTTGAAAACCTAAGAGAGGCAGAAAACTTGGAGAGACTGAGATTCCAGCTGCTTGTGGAAAACACTTATCCACAACAGGCCACTCTGGAACAAAAGAAAGACAGGCAGTCTGAGAGACATCCTAACAGAGAGAGGGCTGCTAAAGGGGCAAGCATTGCACAGAGCTTGCTGCTCAGGAGAAAGAACAGGTGGACAAAATTGTCCACGCACATTCTGCCCAGCAGGTTGGGAACTTTTATCAGCTTCAGGCACTCCGTACCCGTGGCTGGCTACACAGGTCTGAGGCCCCCCAATATGATACACAGCCTGCTGCACCTTCCTCCTAGCCTGCACTGGCTCCCAAAACAGCTGTACCTGCAATTGCGCCAGGCCAGTGAGAGGGCAGCCCCACCTACAGCAGCTACAAGTGAAAAGCATAGAGCTTTGTCCCTGCATACTCAGCCCAGGGGCCCTGTCAGTGGAGACAGGCAATGCAGCCGGGAAGCAGGAAATACCCCTATCCTTCTGACAGGCACCAGCACCACTCCCCTGAGACCCCCACCATCGCTCCAGGGGATGAGCAGCTTCAGAGAGTAGAGCTTCTGGGAACTAGAGGGCGCACTTACAAACATGAAATGTCAAAAGGAACCTGGTTCAAAAAAAATCCCACAAACACCAGAAAAAGGGCAAAGTGAAACTGCACTCATCAATCTTCCTGAAAAAGATTTCAAAATAAAAATCATAAACATGCTCACGAAACTACAGAAAAATATTCAAGAACTCAGGGAAGAATTCAGGAATGACATACAAACATTCAAGAATACAGTATCTGAAATGAAACATACAATGGAGGGATTTAAACACAGATTAGATGAAGTAGAAGAGACAGTAAATGAAATAGAAATGAGACAACAGGAACACAAAGAAGCTGATGCATAGAGAAAAGGATCTCTAGGAATCAAAGAATATTGAGAGAACTGTGTGAACAATCCAAAGGAACAATATTTGCATTATAGGGGTACCAGAAGAAGTGAGAGAAAAACGGATAGAAAGTGTCTTTGAGGAAGTAACTGCAGAAAACTTCCCCAATCTGGGGAAAGAGGTAGTCTCTTAGGTCATGGAGGTGCACAGATCTCCCAACACAAGGGACCCATGGACAACAACAACAAGACATATAATAATTAAAATGGTTAATTTAAGGATAAACACAGAGTATTAAAAGCTGCCAGAGAGAGAAATAAGATCACATACAAAGGAAACCATTAAGTTATAATCAGACTTCTCAACAGAAACCTTACAAGCCAAAAGGGCGCAGCATGATATACTTAATGCAATGAAGCAGAAGGGCTTCAAACCAAGAGGACTCTACCTGGCAAGATTATCATATAATTTGAAGAAGGGATTAAACAATTTCCAGATTAGCAAAAGCTAAGAGAATTTACCTCCCACAAACCATCTCTACAGTTTATTTTAGAGGGACTGATATGGATGGAAGTGTTCCTAAGGCTAAACAGCAATCACCAAAAGAAATAAAACCACAGTAAAGAATGTGGACCAATTAATTATTAAGCAGATGCAAAATTAAATCAACCACCCCCATAGTCATTCAAGGGATAGACAAAGAGTACAGGACATGATACCTAATATATAAAGAATGGAGGAGGAAGAAAAAGGAGGAAAAAAGAATCTTTAGATTTTGTTTGTAATAGTATACTAAGTGAGTTAAATTAGACCGTTAGATAATAAGGAACTTACCCTTGAACCTTTGGTAACCACGAATCTAAAGCCTGCATACCTATCAATAATCAACCTAATGTAAATGGTCTGAATGCACCAATCAAAAGACACAGAGTCACTGAATGGATAAAAAAAGAAGACCCAATTATATGCTGCCTACAAGAGACTCAGTTCAAACCCAAAGACATACACAAACTAAAAGTGAAGGGATGGAAAAAGATATTTCATGCAAATAATAGGGAGAAAAAAGCAGGAGTTGCAGTAGCAGTACTTGCATCAAATAAAACAGACTTCAAAAAAAAGAAAGTCACAAGACAAAGAAGGACATTACATAAGGATGAAGGAATCACTCCAACAAGAGGATATAACAATTAAAAATATCTATGTACCCAACACAGGATCACCTACATATGTGAAACAAATACTAACAGAATTAAAGGGGAAAATAGAAAGCAATGCATTCATTTTAGTAGACTTCAACACACCACACACTACAAAAAACAGATCAACAAGACAGAAAATAAGTAAGGAGACAGGCACTGAACAATACTTTAGAACAGATGGATCTAACAGACATCTACAGAACACTCCACCCAAAATCAGCAAGACACACATTTTTCTCAAGTGCACATGGAATATTTTCAAGAATATATCATATACTAGGCCACAAAAAGAGCCTCAGTAAATTCAAAAAGATTGAAATTGTACCAACCAGCTTCTCAGACCACAAAGGTATGAAACTGAAAATAAATTATGCAAAGAAAACAAAAAAGCCCACAAACACATGGAGGCTTAACAACATGATGCTAAATAACCAATGGATCAATGACCAAATAAAAACAGAGATCAAGCAATAAATGGAGACAAATGACAACAATAACAACACTGCAAAATCTGAGGGATGTAGTGAAGGTGATGCTAAGAGAGAAATACACTGCTATACAGGCTTACCTCAGGAAAGAAGAAGAATCCATATGAACAGTCTAAATTCACAATTAATGCAACTAGAAAAAGAAGAACAAATGAGGCCCAAAGTCAGTAGAAGGAGGGACATAATAAAGATTAGACCAGAAATAAACAAAATCTAGAGGAATAAAACAATAGAAAGAATCAATGAAAGCAGGAGCTGGTTCTTCGAGAAAATAAACAAAATAGATAAACCCCTAGCCAGACTTATCAAGAAAAAAGAAAGTCTACACACATAAACCAAATCAGAAATGAGGAAGGAAAAATCACAACAGACACCACAGAAATACAAAGAATTATGAGAGAATACTATGAAAAATTATATGCTAACAAATTAGACAACCTATAAGAAATGGACAACTTTCTAGAAAAATACAACCTTCCAACGCTGACCCAGAAAGAAATAGAAAATCTGAACATACCAATTACCAGCAACAAAATTGAATCGGTAATCAAAAAACTACCTAAGAAAAAAAAAACCCTGGACCAGATGGCTTCACTGATGAATTTTATCAAACTTTTAGTGAAGACCTAATACCCATCCTCCTTAAAGTTTTCTAAAAAGTAGAAGAGGAGGGAATACTTCCAAACTCATTCTACAAGGCCAGCATCACTCTAATACCATAATCAGGCAAAGACACCACAAAAAAAGAAAATTACAGACCAATATCCCTGATGAACATAGATGCAAAAATACTCAACAAAATATTAGCAAATCGAATTCAAAATATATCAAAAAGATCATCCATCATGATCAAGTACGATTTATTCCAGGGATGCAAGTATCATACAAAATTCAAAACTCTATCAACATCATCCACCACATCAACAAAAAGAAGTACAAAAATCACATGATCATGTCCATAGATGCTGAAAAGGCATTCGACAAAATTCAACATCCATTCATGATAAAAACTGTCAATAAAATGGGTATAGAGGGCATACCTCAACATAATAAAGGCCATATATGACAACCCACAGCCATCATCAGACTTAACAGCAAGAAGCTGAAAGCTTTTCCTTTAAGATGGGGAACAAGCCAAAAAATGCTCACTCTCCCCACTTTTATTCAACATAGTTCTGGAGCTCCCAGCCATGGCAATTACACAACACAAAGAAATAAAAGGCACCCAGATTGGTAAGGAAGAAGTTAAACTGTCACTGTTTGCAGATGACATGATATTGTACATAAAAACCCTAAAGAATCCACCCCAAAACTACTAGATCTAATATCTGAATTCAACAAAGTTGCAGGATACAAAATCAATACACAGAAATCTGTTGCATTCCTATATACTAACAATGGACTAGCAGAAAGAGAAATCAGGAAAACAATTCCATTCACAATTGCATCAAAAAGAATAAAATACCTAGGAATAAACCTAAGCAAAGAGGTGAAAGACCTATACCCTGAAAACTACAAGACACTCAGGAGAGAAATTAAAGAAGATACTAATAAATGGAAACACATCCCATGCTCATGGATAGGAAGAATTAATATTGTCAAAATGGCCATCCTGCCTAAAGCAATCTACAGATTTCATTCAATCCCTATCAAAATACCAAAGGCATTCTTCAGTGAACTAGAGCAAACGGTTCTAAAATTCATTTGGAACCACCAAAGACCCCGAATAGCCAAAGCAATCCTGAGAAGGATGAATAAAGCTGAGGGGATTTTGCTCCCCAACTTCAAGCTCTACTACAAAGTCACAGTAATCAAGACAATTTGCTACTGGCACGAGAACAGACACACAGATCATCGGAAAAGTATATAGAGACCCCAGATATAAACCCAAGCATATATGATCAATTAATATACCACAAATGAGTCATCGATATACAATGGGGAAATGACAGCTTCTTCAACAACTGGCATTGGCAAAACTGGACAGTTACATGTAAGAGAATGAAACTGGATTATTGTCTAACCCCATACACAAAGTAAACTTGAAATGGAACAAAGACCTGAATGTAAGTCATGAAATCATAAAACTCACAGAAGAAAACATAGGCAAAAATCTCTTGACTAAAAACACGAGCAACTTTTTCCTGAACACATCTCCTCAGGCAAGGGGAACAAAAGCAAAATGAACAAGTGGGACTACATCAAGCTAAAAAGCTTCTGTACAGCAAAGGACACCATCAGCAGAACAAAAAGGCATCCTACAATATGGGAGAATATATGAATAAGCGACATATCGGACAAGGGGTTAACATCCCAAATATATAAAGAACTCACACACCTTAACACTCAAAAAACAAAGGACCCTATTAAAATATGGGTGAAGGATATGAACAGACAATTCTCAAAGAAGAAATTCAGATGGCCAACAGGCACATGAAAAGATGCTCCATATCGCTAATTATCAGGAAATGCAAATCAAAACTACAATGAGATAGCACCTCACACCAGTTAGGATGGCCAACATCAAAAAGACTAGGAACAACAAATGCTGGCGAGGATGCAGAGAAAGGGGAACCCTCCTACACTGCTGGTGGGAATGTAAGCTAGTTCAATCATTGTGGAAAGCAATATGGAGGTTCCTCTAAAAACTAAAAATACAAATACCATTTGACCTGGGAATCCCACTCCTTGGAATTTACCCACTGAATACAACTTCTCAGATTCAAAAAGACATATGCACCCCTGTTTATTGCAGTACTTTTTACAATAGCCAAGATATTAGGAAGCAACCTAAGTGTCCATCAGTAGATGAATGGATAAAGAAGAGTTGGTACATATACACAATGGAATACTATTCAGCCATGAGAAGAAAATAAATCCTACCATTTGCAACAACATGGATGTAGCTAGAGGGTATTATGCTCAGTGAAATAAGCCAAGTGGAGAAAGACAAGTACCAAATGATTTCCCTCATTTGTGGAGTATAACCATGAAGCAAAACTGAAGGAACAACAAAACAGCAGCAGAGTCACAGACTCCAGGAAGGGATTAGTGGTTACCAAAGGGTAGGGGTGGGGAAGGAGGGTGGGTTGAGAGGGATGGAGAAGGGAATTAAGGGGTATTATGATTGGTACACATGGTGTGGGAGGACTCACAGGGAAAACCATGTAGCACAGAGAAGACAAGTAGTTTTACTCTGTGGCATCTTACTACACTGACAGACAGTGACTTCAATGGGGTTATGGGGGGCATCTGATAATATGGGTAAATGTAGTAACCACAATGTTTTTCATGTGAAACCTTCATAAGAGTATATATCTATGATACCTTAATAAAAACTAATAATAAAAAAGAGGATAGGGGAACGGCTAGTAAGCACAAGAAAAACATCACGAATGATTAGGGAAATGCAAACCAAATCACAATGAAATGCCACTTCACATTCATTAGAATGTCTGTAATCAAAAAGAGGACAATAACAAGTGTTAGCAAAGATGTGGAGACATTAGAACCCTCATAATCACTGGTGAGAATGCAAAATGGTATAGTCACTGGGCAACAGTTTGGCAGTTCTTCAAAAAATTAAACATAAAATTATCAGATGACCTAGCAATTCCACTCCTAACAGGTATTCAAAGAAAATCTTGTACATGAATGCTCATAGCAGCGCTATTTATAATAGCCAGAAGGTCAAAAGTTAATGTCCATCAACTAACAAATGCATAAACAGAATGTGCTATGTACATACATACAATGGAATATGATTCAGCCATTAAAAGGAGTGAAGTAATGACACATGCTACAACATGGATGAATCATGAAAACATTATGCTAAGTGAAAGAAGCCAGACAAAAGAGGCCACATATTGTATGACTCCATTTATATGAAATGTTCAGAAAAGGCAAATCTAGAAAGAGAAAGACAGAAAGTATATTAGTGGTTGCCTGGGACTTGGGGTGAGAATAGGGAGTCACTGTTATGGCACAAGGGATGCTTGGAGTTATGGAAATGCTCTAAAACTGGATTGTAGGTGACAGTTTCACAATTCAACGAATTTACTAAAAATCATTGAATGGTACACTTAAAGTGAATTAATTTTATGGCATATAAAGTATATCTCAATAAAGTTGTCTTTAACAAAAAAACCCTGGGTATGGTTAGAATTGATCAGTTAGGATAAGGGGAATCAACTGCTTACTAGTTGGAGAAAGAAAAAGAGGAGAAGATGGTGACAACAAAAAGAGGAGAACTGGTGTGGAATCACTAAGGAAGTTTTGCACATTGAGACCCCTTGCCACAACCCCAGTATTTAGCAAAGTTTATGAAAATCATTAAATGGCTGATAGAAGTGAAGGGGTTCAGTTTTATGATGCCACAGGACAAATCAGAACATCTCACGATGATGCAGCAGTGCAGATGCGGAAAGAAGCACGGGAAAGCCGAAAAACATAGCAAGCAGACCTTGGGAGGGCTACACATTGGCATCAAGGGCAGAGCTAAACTTAACAAACCTAAAGCACAAAGGATCCTCAGCTAGCACCAAGTTACAATGGTTTTCTTTGTATTTTTGTTTGTATCCACCACTTAAATTTAAATTTTAGCAGATGATATAGCTGACTGTATAGTATATATATTAATAGTAATACCAAACTTAAAAATGACTGATTTTAAAGAACATCAGTTGTTTTGGTATGAGCAGCACTCTTATCTTCCTTCTGTTGGTTAGAAACCCCTTCTTTTTGGTAAGGAACTCATTCCTTGAGAGTAGATGGGGCTGACACCAACACATCTCTCCTCCAAGCCACAGTGAAGGACGTGTGACAGGGAACTAACCAGTGTCCCCTATAATCCCTAAATATAGTATTTGGTTCAAGGAAGGACATGTGACCCAGGCCAGACCAACTGTATCTTTTCTGCCAGAACTGAACTGGTAAGATTTGAGCCTGGGGATGTCAAGTCATTGTAACCAGTGAGTGGAAAGACATGAAAATAAGGGGCCTACTGACATCATGTGTAGCCCTGGACCTGATGTACTCAGTCACATGAGCCAATACTTTTTGTGTGTGCAAATTAATCTGATTTGAGTTTTTGTCACTTGCAACCAAAAAGTCTCCTCTGTATAAAGCCATTGAAAAAGTAGTGAGATGTCTAGCATGGTTGCAAAGTGGTCCAAACGATGCAATCCAGAAGTGAAGGGGAGTTAACTCTCTGAGGAGATGAACTGACTAATGGAAAACAGAATGCAGGAGAAAAGCAGGTAGATCAATTTCCTCTCCTTTCAGATTTCCACCTACTGATCTGAGGAACTGCTCCTCTGTCCAAAGACAACCTGTGAAGCCAAGCTATCTCCAGCTTCATGAGGCAGTAACCAAGGAGACAGGGTATCACCTTACATTTTTTCCCATCCTTCTCTGCCTCACTTTCCTTTTGTCTTCTGATGCCCTGGGATGCCTCCCAGAATAAGGCACCAATTTTTATCCTTGTCTCAGTCTGTTTTCTAGGAAACCCAGACTGAAAAACTATCTACAGAAAACCTACAGCACCCATCAGGCTTAATGTTAAGTGAAACATAGAATGTTTTCTTTTTGAGATCATAAAATGAGAATGTTCAAAATTAATACAATGTTAGATAGAAATGAAAATCTGCACAGTAATACAAGATAACAGTCTCCAGAGCAAGACAAAAAAAATCCATTATAAGGTTTGGAAAGGAAGAAACAAAAATTCACGATTTCTAGATGATATGGTTGTCTACATAGAAATGCAAAGGGATCTACAGACATATTTTTTAAATTAACAAGAGTTTAGCAAGGTATATAGCTAAATATAATTGTTATATAGATAGAAATAAATCTAACAAAAGATACGCAAGAGCCTTACAGAGAAAATTATAACATTTCATTGCATGGACAGATACACCATGATCATGGATTGGAAACATTTATAAGGATGTCATTTCTCCCCCAAATTGATATATAGATTCAATGCAGTCCCAATCAAATTCTAATAGAATTCAGTGATTTTTCATTTGCTTTCTGGTAGATTCTGAAACATACATGGAAATTCAAAGGGCTGAAAAACCAACACACTTATTAAAAAGGTTGGAAGAGTTATTTTACCGAATTCCAAGACATTATAATTAAAATTGTTTATAACTGGTGAGAAGATGCATAACCAGACCAACAGGATAAGACAGACCCAGAAAAAGACCTGAAAATAAGGCCCACAACCTGTTACAGAGGTGGCAGGGCAGGTCAATGAGGAATGGATAACCCATTCTGAAGAAAATCAAAATTTTACACCACAGACATATCAAGTCCAGGTGGAATTAAAATCTAAATACAAAGGAGGCAAACTACAAAGTATATGGTAATACAAAAAGTATCTTAATGACCACAAAATAATAAAATATTTCACAAACAAGACCCCAAATGTACTATTTAAAAAAAAGACAATTAAAACTTAGACTTAGTTTTCAAAAGACTCCATAAAAAAGATCAAAAACAAACTATAGGGTGGGAAAAGATATCTGCAACACACATAATCAATAAATAACTAATATGCTAAATGTACAAAGTACACACACAAATCAGTAAGAAAAAGACAGAACCTAAAGGGAAAATCAAAGGAGGCTAATGGCAAAAGATTTAAATAGATAATTTACAGAAGAGTAAATTCAAATGGTCAATAAACATAGAGTTCAATCTCATTAGTAATCAAATAAATAAATTAAACTTTTACAATAAAGAGTATCATACATATACCAGACTGGCAAAAATGAAAATGCTGACAATGTCAAGTGATAGCAACTATCCTAGAAAACAGTTTGGCATTACCTAACAAATCTGATGATAAACAAAACTGCTATGACAAGCAATGAAAGACCCTGTAAGAGCCAGCAATTTCACACATTCATATGCCCTAGAGAAACACATGCACATGTGTACTAGAATATATGTTAAGGAATGTTCATAGGAACATGGTTTCTGATAGTCAAAAACTGGAAACAACCCAAATGTCCACCTACTGTGGGATGGTATATTTATACAATGAAATAATACAAAGCAATGAAAATTAATGAACTTCATCTAATTGTATCAACATGCATGAATCTCACAAATTTAATTTTGAGCAAAATCAAGACAGAAAAGCATACAAACATACTTCATGATTCTAGTCAAATGAATTAAAAAGCAGAAAAAATTATATTGCTTAGGGATGCATTCATAGGTGGTAAGAATAAAGGCAAGCAAGGAAATGGTTATCCCAGAAGTAAAGATAGTGGATGAGAGCAACTGAAGAAAAGGGTAAGATTTAGAAAAGAGGACGGATATGTCAAAAAGAAAAAACAACATAACAGTTATAGAGATGAAAATGAGCAGAGCATTTGTGGGGTACAGTGAAAAAACCTGACTGACTAATCAGAAAAGTAAGAGATTAAATCAACAAGAGAAGGACCAGATTAGATTATTTTAACATGCAAGCAAGAGCTTGCATTTAACACTGTAAGGAGACACTATATATTCTTGAACAAAAGAATGACATGATAAAAGCTGTTTTAGGGAAACTTCGTTTGCAATATATTTGAATTAGAGGAGAGATGCTAGATAAGTTCCGACCCTGCTGTTGTCATCCAGAAGTGAGGTAATGAAAGATGCTCCAAGGTAGTAGGGTGGCATTCATTCAAACACTTCTTACTCGTCTTGAGTTTACACAAGACTAGGCTAAGCACTGGAGACAAAAGACCTAGACTAGCCATCAAAGAGCTTTGAAAGGCCATATAAAATAGGGGCAAAGCGGAATAGGCAAGCATGAGAAATTAAAAACAAAAACAAATAGTAGCTCATGAAATCAATAAAGAAGTAAAGAAAAAGGTCAAAGGTTTCTAATCCTCAAGAGTTCTATAATTCAAATACACATAAGGTACCATGGTAAGCATAAGCATATAGCCCAAGGATTGATGAGGAGAACAAGCCAGAAGTGGTTAACACTATACCACATATATGTGAGAAAGGGGACTAGAAAGAAAATAGAATGATTGCTTGGCAATAGAAATTCCAGAAGGCTCAATGGTTTTTTGTTTCATGATGAGAAAGGCATAATAAATAAATCTTAAGGTTAAGACTTAAAAAGAAGTGCATAGAAATGAATAGATTAAAGATGCCAGAAAGGAAAGGGAAAATTATGAGATCAAAGTTCTGAGGAAGGTGGCAAGGAATGGGGCCCAAAGAACAAGAAAATAGGAAAGCTTTAGGGACAAGACACTTTTTAGGCTTAAGAGAAAGATGGCTAAATGACGTACTGGGATAGCAGTATGCTAAGGTTAAAATGAAGGATTCATGTTAAATGGTCTCTGATTTTTCAGTAAAAGATGGGGTAGGGAAGCAAAGAAGAAAAATAAGAGAAATGATTTGGAGTAAACCTCATGTCAAGTGAGAAGACAATTAACTAATAAAAGATCAATTCTGGACTCTTATAGTCTCCTAACACCACTCTGAAGCTCAGGCTCAAGGAACAGGTTAGGTATTCAGCATTTAGAGTTAGTGAGACAAATACAAGAAAAGGTCAGGCAGGTATATGTGTCCTAAGTGATGAAAGAGACAACACCAAAGTAGTTGACACTATGTGCAAAGAATTTACTTTGATCAGGAGTGAGATATGAATTGAAAAATGTTGGTGCAGCTGATTGAAAGATTAGGCCTATCCAGTCAGAGTTATGAACAAAGTCAAGACCAAAAAGCAGCCTATATCCAGGAAATCCTTCTTGTGTAAGATTTTCCTCCAAAGAAGGACCTGATGAAAGCCTTTCATTAATTCTGTCTCTTAGGCAGCAAACAGATACCAAATTAATAAAGGAAAGAATAAAACGGCAAGAGTAATTATGGAGATGCTAGCAGTGGCATTGTTAGAAAATCTTGAACTACTACAGAAAACATTTTACAGAAAGAAAATACAAGTCAAATAAAAAGAAAGATCTGACATTAGAGGTCTAGGGTTTGAGTCCCAATTCAGGCAAATAATCTCATGCTCTATAGGTCTCAGTTACTCACCTGGATTATGGGAATAATAATAACAACAAATAACAGAGAAATAATAATAGCAGCAGCTAACATTTTTGAATGCTTATTGTGTTTCATGCATAGTTCTAGGTGTTTTACACATATTAACTTATTTAATCTTATAATAACTCTATGAACGCTTTTATCCCCATTTGACTGATAAGGAAACCAAGGCAGAAATGTTAGATCAACTGCTAAGAACTATATAGCTATTATGTGTTACAGGCAGAATTTCAACCTGTGCAAAGTTACCTATATGCTTCACTATCTTCTGCCTTTCTGGGTTTTGAAGATGAAAATGTAGTAAAAAAAAAAGTGCTTTAAGTATATCATTACTACTGAATATCAAGTGACAGGACAAAATAATCCGAACAACATCCTAGGTCATCAATCTACAGTCAACAGTCCATAAATTGTACCAACTATATGCTAGGGGTGATTATAAAGGTTAACAATGCATATGCCTTGTCCTCAAAAAATAAGAGACAGGCAAGAGTCAATCCTTGATATGGACAAAATACACATGCTGCCTTTCTCTGACGAACTGAGATAGATAGTACTATTAATATAAAATAAACAGCTTTAAGAAATCACAGCCTCAAAAAATAACAGTATTAAACACAAAGGGTTTAGGAAATAACTGAGCCAGAACAGAGGTCAGTATAATTCTTTTTAAAGTAAAGGTTTCTGAACAATTGTTAGGCTTTAAAAATAAGGTTTCAAATAGCAACCAGCTTTTCACAGAACAAATTTCATGTATGCACATCATAAAAAGGATTATCACTTCCAAGGAAAGGTGCTAAGCCATATTATAAATACTGTAATAATAAAAAGAAGTTGATGCTTACTGGGCACTTAGACAAAGCACTGTTCTAAGCACTTTACATATATTGATTTATTTAAAATCCTTACAACAACCTTATAAGGTAGGTCCTACAGTTATCCCATTTTATAGATAGGGAACGTGAGGTGAAGCAACTTGCCCAAGTTTACTCAATGAGGGGCAGTTTGACTCAATGTCAAACCTAGGCAATCTGTCTCCAAAGTTTGTGCTATACTTCCTCTAGTAGGAAACCAAGAAGCAGAACAACAATTTATTCAGAAGTGTTATTCAGCCATATTTGGTAATAACAAGGAGGAAAGTACCTTTAATTCACAATAAGCAGATAATAATGCATCATTTATAGCAGTTTTGTCCTTGGTCTTCCCTCAAAATTAAGTCTACACATTTCTTATGGACTATATCATCTACTCCTCTGGCTTCACTTATAATCTACTTGCTAATGACCCCCAAATCTAGATCTCCAACACAGTCTCTCTACTACCTAAACTTACACCAACAACTTAACAGATATTTCTCTGTGAATGCTCCATGAGCACCTCAAAACCAACATGTCCAAAACTGAATCATCATCTCCATCCCACCACATTTCCCACCCTCAAACCCCTCCTTCTTCCTTTCTTCCCTTACCTCAATGATTGCCTCCATTATCCACCTGGTTGCCCAAGTCAGAAACTTGGATGTTATCCCAGGCTCTTCTATCTTCTTCACCTTCCATATTCAGTCAGCGACAATCACGGCCATGTCTACCGCCTATGTATTTCTCCAGTCAATGCATGTCTCTTCATTTCCACTGCCTTAATTTCATAACTTTACAAAAACCATATTAATTTCAATTTTGTGTCATTTTGCAAAACTGAGTATCTTTTTTTATGTTTTGTGTTGTCCCATCTGAGGACAAGCTCTGTGAATGGAGAACAGACACTGTATGTATTTCATATCTAACTCCCTATGTGCACTTTCTTGATCAATGTGTTTTCAGAGATAAACCTTTGGTTCTACTAAAGGGAAATAAATACTAAGCATGTGTGTTAGGTAATGTATCTTCCTTTAAATTGCACGGCTTTCACTAACAAAACCCAGTTACTTAAAAAAATAATAATTTCCCATTAAGTCTATCACAACTCCCTGGCACTACCCTTTGTAGTGTTCAGTGATAGTATAGGCCATGCACTATGCTAAACACTTTACACAAATTATACTACTTACTGTTCAGAACAACTCTATGAGCTGGGTACTGTTACACCCATTCTCCAGATGAGGAAACTAAAACTTAAAGACAGCTTAACTAATTTGGCAAAGTAACAGGATTCGGAACCCATGTCATAGATGGACACTAGACCCCAAGCTCTTAAGCACTTGCTATTTTGCCTCTTAATGAAATATGTTCAGTGTTCAAAAGAAAAAACAATTAAGCACAAAGCTTAAATCAGAGACGTTGTTTGAAATAAAAATATGCCAAAATAGAATAACACTATGGATGTTCAGTCATTTAAGAAGGGACCTCTTTGGTAGGTCCAAAAATCTTTAATATCTTTAAACACTTAAGTTTTATATCTTTAAATATTTAAAGTTTATTTAGATAAAAACTAAAAAGATCCAGGGCCACAGAAATACAACTGTCAAAAAAGTAATGCATTCGAAATGCTTCTTTTCTTGGGACATCGTAACAGAATTGGTCTTACTGAAACTATAAATATCTAGTGTCTTATACATTAGTATATTCCACAATGAAATTACAAATATTAGAATTCTCCGCCGTAATTCAATTTTTAGTTTTGCGGAGGATAGAAAGGTGGCAACCTGCCCACCACAGGAAGGTAAAGCCTCGCAAACCCCAACCTTGATCGCTTGCTTACTTCCAAACTGTTAAAATATGAATCAAAGCGCCAGTGTATAAAGAACACTGCCTATCACCCATCTTCCTCTGGAGCTCAGAGAAACAGACGCACGCTGAAATTCACATGCTACTGAAACGAATCTTCAACCTACAATTCCTCAGACACTCGGTAGCCGCACACCGAAGGTGCAGACCACAAGCTCTCAACTTTTCATTTGGCCGCACGTTTTACATTCTACGTGCATAAAGCCCACTCACTCGGGCCCCTGGTTGCAAAGAGGATTCCTGTCAGATTTCTCTGGCAGGGTGAGGCGAGAAGGGGCGGCCTCCCACGGCCGGCAGCCGGTCGAACGCCGAACCTTTTGTTGGGGTGGATGGGAGGGCGGGCCGGGCCCCGCACTCTTCTGGGGGCAAACGGGGTGGGCGTGGAGACGAGGGGGTGGAAGGCCAATGCCCCCCGGCCAGCACAGGGCTGGGGACACAAAGAATCTGGGAAGCGCCTACCGGCAGGCTACGAACTCCCCCACCCGCCTTCAATAAGCCGCCGCGAAACTCCAGGCCCGGGCCACCGAAGAGCGGGCGGAGGCGAGCGCGCTGGCGTGCGGGGTTCCCCGCGCCCACGAGCAAGGCTCGGCCGCGGACGTCGGTTGGAGCCGGGGTCGGAGGGCTGCGGGAGGCCTCGGCGGCACCCACGGCAGCCAAAAGCCCTCTCCGCCCCGGCGCTCAGCCGCGGACCAGGCCGCGGGATCCGGGCGCCCGCGTCGCCACACCCACCCGCCTCCTAGGCCCGGCCCGGGAGGACTCTCCGGCTCTGCCTCCAGCTGCGGCGGCGCTCCCCACGCCCGAGATTTACCTGCTGATCTTCTGGGCGAAGGCGCGGCGCTCGGCCATGGCTGCTGAGGCGGCGGCGGCGGTCTGGGCGCGGACGGGCGGCGCGTGGCTCCTCACTCGCGCTCCTTCCCTCGCGGCCTCCGCCAGTCCCAGCTCCGGACCCGGGAGGCTGGGGCTGGCTGCCCGAGCCGGGAACGAGCCCTGCCGTAATGCTCCTGAGAGGCACGCAGCAAGAAACCGCTCCTCCCCCAGCGCGTCAGTGCCCGCGGGGGCCCCGGCCTGGGAGCGGGCAGCGGCCGGCGGGAGCGCTGGAGGAGAATGGGGTGTGGAGGGACCGAGACGCCCGTCCTGACCGCCTGGCTGCGGCCGGGCCCGCACGACCGAGCGGATGCCGAAGAGAAGTCAGAGAGGGGCCAGCGACTCGGTGAGGCAGGAAAATAATACAACCGTATACGTTAGGGGAGCTTGGCTTTCCCAAAAAGGAAGGGAAGCAAATGGAAGATGGGCTTTGCTCCGGGGGCTGTGCTCTGTCGCCCTGGATGACAGGATTCGTGTTCCTGCGGCGCCCATCTCAGATTAGTTGAAAGCACTTTCTAATGCTTCAACCTGTGAATGTGGTCTGACTGGGGAAGGAATGCTTTTTCTTATAGAAAAAGAGCCGGGAAGGACCTTTCTCCTATAGAGGTAACAATAATGATAGTTAACTGTGGTGCTTGGCCAGGCTCTGGACTAAAGTTGTACAAACATGATCTCAATTTCACAACAGCACTTTGAAATAAATTGTTATTATCCCCATTTTAGAGTCGAAAATTGGTTCAGGGAAGCCAATGACTGGCCCCAGGTCACACTTCAACTGAGGTTCAAACCCAGAGCCCAGGCCTTTCTTCTGAGAACAAGTGAGTCCCCAATAAAAATACTCTTCCTGAGATCCATTTATTATTATTATTTTCTCAGTATCCTTGTGAAGTACATTAGATTTTCCTCTCTTTTACAGATGAAAAATCTGTGGCATGGAGCCATTCAGTCATTTGCCCAGAGTCACACACTGAGTCAGAGGTGAAAGCCTCAGTTAGTCAGATCCATCAACTTCCTGTCTTGTGCTCTAACCACTGTGGAATATTTCGTATATTTTACATAACAATGCCCATTCCCGTAAAAACAGTTTTTTCAAAGAGGATATATATATATGTAACTTCTGCCTAAGCGTGGAGCTCATGCAAGTGTTCTAGAAAATGCAAAGACTTAGACTCAATCCTGATCTCAATTTAAGTCCATTGGGAGAGATGAAACAGCTACTCAAATAGCTGTAAGTCAAGGCTTACACTGTCTCCTGCCCTTTAAGACCCTCCAGGATAGGAACCCAATCATATTTTGCCATTTCCTTGCGATGGGACCTTGGGGAAGTTACTTAACTTCAAATCTAAAATGGGGGAAACTTTGTACCAATTTAAAGAGATTCAGAGAGTTGATTCATATAAAGTTCTTAGAACAGAGCCTAGCATATAGCAAGTACTATATGTCTTAGCTTCTGTTATTGTTATCACTGTTACTATCATTATTCAGCCTTCAATTAAGCTTGTCCTGGGTACTAGATAGTCCCTGAATAGGTCGTCTGCTCTTATGCTTCCAGCCAGATGTTGTTTGCCTTTTTCTCTTCTCTCCAAACATCTTTTCACTGCTCTCTTAGAGAGCTGACCACATTCTGCATTGAAGAGTTCTTTGTGTACATGACTCACTAGTTGCCAAAATATGTGAAAGGACACTGCACGCACTGTGCAGCTTGCTGAGAGCATTTAGGGCAAGAAGAGGACAAGCAGGACCAAGCAGTAAGCAGAACAGACAGTCTGGGGAATACTCCAAGCGATAATAGAGGCCCCCACCTCTGAGACGGAGCTGCCAGAAACAGACAAGTACAGCAGGGCAGATACCCTTGACACAGGGGCACAATCTCTAGGAAATGTATGGAGCTCAACAAAGGAAGTAAGAATGGAATTACGTAGGCTGAGCAGTATCCATACTCCCATACTCCCTACCCTATCTCCTGCAGCAGTGTTTGTGCATGCACACACACAAACACACCACACTATCATGGAGCTGAGCCCCACCCCTGCCTGCCGCCCTCTTTCAAGGATGAGCCTGTGGCCTAGGCCTGGCCAAGCAGAGCAGCACATCAGCCTGGCTTCCACGACTCGTTTAGGAATAGGCACGAGTCAAGACAGTTGGGATCAATCAGAACTAAAAATTGCATTTGGAGTACTAGGGGCCTCCATGTGAGGAAGGCCTGCCTGAGAGTGAAGCAAACACAGCAGAGAGAAGAACAAAAAATGGAAAAAGGTGGGCTCCTTATAACATTCCTTAAGCCTTTGACTTCGCAGTGATATGAACTAATAATTTCCTGGGGTTTTTTGTTTGTTTGTTTTTGCTTAAGCTAATTTGAGTTGGGTTTTCTGTCATTAGCAATTGCAAGATTCTTGCTTGATACAGGCCTTCATTTAGTTAACCAATACCACTAGGCCCTGGAGATAACAATGGTAAATAAGACACTGTGTCTCCTCAAAAAGCATAGAGTCTGGGTGAAGAGATAAGCAAGTAACCAGAATGATAAATGTTAAAACAGGAGAAATTCAGGAAATGCCATGTAAGTTCTAGATAGCATCAGGTCTCAACATCAGGTGAAGACTAGATCATCACAAGATGTCCATTTGATATAAGGTGGTGAAAACTGGATGGAGTTTAACTCCATGTATAACCCTGTTAAAACTTGTGGAAAGGCTGGCAGGAATTCTGGGAGCATCAGTGGCCCAGCCATGGACTAGGATTCAGAACTCAAGTTCCTCACTGATGGGAAGATGTTGCAAAGAAACTATATTCACCAAGGGTCAGGACCAACTTGGCAGAGCAGCCTCAGAACAGCAAGTTTTAGCCTCTGGATAGCTTTCTCATTAGATGTATATATGTGTTCTAAAGTCCTTCAAACAGAAGTTTAGGCATACTGCAGGAGAAAAAAGAAAAAGGGAGGAAGTTGTACTAGTTTCACATTCTAGCTTTTATTGAACTCAAGTTTCCCCCTGTAATATAGCACTAAGGAGAACTATGGTTGTGGCAACATCAGGGTTCTAAAGCCACAGGGCAAAGGGGCAGAGTTTTTGTGTCATGAGGGATAAAGCTCTGGCTTTGCAGGCAGAATGTGTTCTCTTTGGGGACTTCTGGGGGGATAGAGAATGGTTCCTTTTTTCAGGTGTGGACTTGTATGAAGCATCACTGGATTTGTGCAGTAAGATTGACATAGGGCTCTCTCCACTAGCTGGAAAGTCAAATGAGTGTGGCCTAGAGGAAGGAAGTATTAGAGCATGTCCCTTGGGCTTACCTCAATCCAAAACTGAAGCCTCGGAGTTGGGCACAAAGTCCAAGTAAGGATGTTTTACCTGCCTTGTCCTCTGCCACTTACTCTCTCTTAATACCTAGCAAATGTGATTTTTGCAAGGGACAATTCAGGGATCCTAAATCTGGCCACACTTCACAATTTACAGCACCCATGTTTACCTGTTATAATGCATACTACACTATTCAATTATTGCCTGTTAATCTGTGTACCGCATCAGACTTGATCTCTTGTTCACCATTGTATTTCCAGCATCTAATACACTGCTTGATCCATTATAATCTCTCAGTAGATGTTTATGAGTGAATGAATGCCTTAATTTACATTTCCTCAAAAGTAGAGCTTGAGACAAGGACTTGGAAGCAGGTAGTTTATTAGGGAAGCGATCTTAAGAAGCTGGCATGAGGGAGCAGAAGGTGTAGAACAGAGGAAGGAGAGCCAGTAAAGGGTACATTTTTGAGGTGTTACCACTGTGGGCAACAAGGTCTGATCCTGCCTGTTGCCCTCTGAATAACTGTTTAGTAAGCACCTCAGAATTGTCCTGCTGAGATTGAGTATTTAGTGAACAACTTCTAAACCCCTTGGTTGAAGGCTGACCCTGGAGACTTTAACTACCCCACATCCCATGCTGCAAAAGCTGAAAGATAGAGTAGGTTCTTCAGATTGGAAGCCATCTGTGTGGCTGCAGCTAAAATCAGAGATGAGCAGTAGGAAAGAAGTCTGAAGCACCAATACTATCTCTTACAGACCTCCTGAAAGTGATGCAGAGACTACTCTAGCAATCCTACCAGAGTAGAATGTATTTGTTCTTCACGGTCCTGCTGTCTTGAGAAAGGCCAAGAGGTCAGGCAACCCCAACCAAAATGGGCTGTAATACAGGCTCAGGTACCCACTTAAAAAAACAAGCCCATTATATGTCTTTCCTGAATGAGCTATATTTCAAAGTAGTTGTACTTAATTACAGAAAGTTCTTTTGGAAGAATTTGAGCTAACAAATGCAGAAGTAATGCACACTACTGTAAAATAATGCATCTAGACCTGTACTGTCTATTACATAAACCATTTGCCACATGTGACCATTTGAATTAAGATTAAAGTTCTATTATGCAGCACAGACCCAAAGATTATAGCTGATAAACCATTAAATAAGAGCCTGTCAGGAAATTTTAAATGGTTTAAATGGTAAAATTTAAGTGGTTTAAATTTTAAATGGGTCAGGCCAATAAGAACAAAACTCAATGATCAATCTTAACATCACATACACACAACGCACACACACACACGCATGCAAGTTAACCAGTCACTGTATTCTTCTTCATGCGACATAGAGGAGATGTTTAGGATGTATATGGTACTGCCTATGGGATATTCCTGCCAGAATGGAACCCAAATCTGATCAAACCTCTAGATCTAATTATCAGTTTATAGGAAATGGGGGTGGGGGAACATATTAAGTAATACTCTAGGGTTACAAATAACAAAATTGAGAATAGGGTAAATTTTATAGGACATAATGACCTGGTTCTTTTAACAACAATAAAATGGCCAGGAATTAACAAAAGATTAAAAACAGAATGAAAGCACAAGCAACAAAAGGTATATTGGATATCATCAAAATTTTGAAGTGTTGTGCTTAAAAAGGTACCACCATCAAGAAAGTGAAAAACAAGCCAAAGAATGGGAGAAAATTTTTTCAAATAATTTGTCTGATAAGAAACTTGTATCTAGATATATAAACAACTCTTTTAAGTCAAAAATAAAAAGAAATGCAAATTTAAAAAGGGCAAAAAATATGAATAGACATTTCTCCATCAAAGGTATGCAAATGGTCAATAAACATATGAAAAGATGTTCTATTCATTAGCCATCAGGAAAATGCAAATCAAAACCACAGTGAAATACCACTTCACACCCACTAGGATGACTAGAATTAAAAGGACAGATATTAATAAGTGTTGATGAAGATGTGGAGAAATTGGAACCATATAAACTGCTGGTGGGGATGTAAAAGGTGCAGCCACTTTGGAAAATAGGCAGTTCCTCAAAATGTTAAACATAGAGGTACCATGTAACCCAGCAATTCCTAGATATATATATACCCAAGAGAAATAAAGACATATATCCACACAAAAACTTGTACATGAATGTTTATAGTTGCATTATTCATAATAGCCAAAAAGTGGAAACAACCCAAGTGTCCATCAACTGATGAATGGATCAAGGTGGTATATCCATACAATGGAATATTACGCAATGATAAAAAAGAAATAAAGTTCTGATATATGCTACAACATAGGTTGGACCTTGAAAACATTATGCTAAGTGAAAGCAACCAGACACAAAAGGTCACATCTTGATTGCAAATGATTCTATTTATATGAAATGTCCAGAACAGACAAATCCATAGAGTCAGAAAGGAGATTAGTGGTTCCTTGGAGCTGAGAGAAACGGATAATGGGAAGTGACTGCTAATGGGGATAAGCTCCTTTTGGTAGTGATGAAAATGTTCTAAAATTAACTGTGATGGTTGCACAACTCTGTGAATATACTAAAAGCTGTGAATTGTATACTTTAAATGAATGAGTTGTATGGAATATGAATTATATCTTGACCTGTTTTTATTCACAACACTTTTAAACCAAATGTGTGGAGTTTTTTTCCCACACCAACCAATTCTCCAACTCTGCAGACACCAACTAGTGAACTACAGTTCATTTCAGTTCAGACACTAACCACCCAGACTTTGCATAGACCCTACAAGTCAAGGTTTTAATCCCTCAAGATTGTCCCCACTTCAGGTGCCAGTTGCAAGTCACAGTTGCCACCTGTATTTCTGACCAACTGGCTATATATTCAGTGGGTTCCCACAATCCCCTCCCTAGGTTCAGTAATTTTCTAGAATAGGTCATAGAGCTCAAGAAGACACTTTACTTACTAGCACCAGTTTATTATAAAGGATGTAAATGAACAGCCAGATGAAGAGGTACTTAGGAAAAGGTCCAGTCCTATGCAGGAGCTTTTGTCTCCATGCAGTTGGGGTGCCAGTCTCCTGATACATGAATATGTCCACCAACTCAGAAGCTTTCCAAACTCCATTATCTTGGGGTTTTTATGGAGGTTCCATTATGTAGCACAGTTGATTAAATTATTAGCTCTTGGTGCCTGAACTCAGTCTCCAGTCCCTCCCCTCTATAGAGGTCTGTGGGTGGGACTGAACGGGCCAACCCTCAAATCACATGGTTTTTGTTCCTTTGGCAACTAGCTGCCATCCTGTAGCTATCTAGGGGCGCACCAAGAGTCACCTCATTAGCATAAACTCAGATATGATTGAAATTAGCTTGTTAGAGGTAACAAATGGTGCTCCTATCACCTCTATCGCTCAGACAATCCCAAGGGTTTTAGAAGCTCTTGTCAGGAACCAGGAATAAAAACTAAACATGTATTTCTTCTTGTATCACATATCTCAATAAAGTTAACATTTAAAAATAGAATAAAATAGATTTAAGATATATACATACTGTATTAGGTTTCTCCAGAGAAACAGAAGCAATAAGATAAAAGGAGAGATTTGTTTTAAGGAATTGGCTTATGTAATTATGGAGACTGACAAGTTCCAAGATCTGGAGTCGGCAAACTGGCGACCCAGGATTACCAGTGATGTAGTTCTAATCCAAGTCAGAAGGCTGGACAACTAAGAGACCTCATGGTGTGGTTCCAGTCTGGAGGTCAGCAGGTTCAAAAGCCAGGAAGGGACAATGTTTCATTTGAGTTGTCTGAAGGTAGGAAAAACTGATGTCTCAGCTCGAAGGCCGGTAGGAGGAATTCTCTCTTATTCAGGAAAAAGTCAACCTTTTTTGTTCTATTCAGACTTTCGACTGATTGAACAAGGCCTGCCCATGATAGGGAGTGCAATCTGCTCTATTTAGCCTATCAATTTAAATATTAAACTCATCCAAAAATACCCTTACAGAAATACCCAGAATGGTGTTTGATCAAATATTTGGGTACCGTGTGGCCAGCCAAATCGACACATAACCATTAACCATAAAATTAAAGGCTCCTGTGTCTTTTAACTATTAGATGGACTTGGCCAGTGAGAAATAGTGGCAAGAGAACTGAGGGAGGGAGGAGAGAGGAGAGTAATGTCAGAAATATTATTCCCCTGCCTCCTTCCCTGCAAGATCACCTCTTGCTTACTGTGTCTCTTAACCAAAGCTCATTGCTTCTCTGAGAACAGCCAGCTCCATTGACTCTATCCTTCTAGGCTCTGGTAACCACACCTTCCCTTATCCCTACTGACCTGGAGGTAGTATCAACTTAGTCATGTACCCTAGGTTACTGCATTATATCTTGTGGTTCCCTTTACCCACAACCTTTAAATAAACTTGCCTAAAGTTATCTTACTTCTAGTGTGTCATCTGTTTCCTGTTGACACCTTGATTTAAGTGTGATAAGGGCTTTGTGGTTGTACAAAAAAGAGAGACTCCTTTACTCCTTGAAGATATATACTGAAGTGTTTATGAATGAAATTATGTTTATTTAGCAGATACAGAGTTTCAGTATTAAAAGATGAAAAAGTTCCAGAGATCTGTTGCACAACAATGTGAATATATTTAACACTATTGAACTTTATTTATACTTAAAAATGGTTAAGATGGTAAATTTAATGTTATGTGCTTTTTACCACATACAAAATAATAATAATCCAACATGGGTTTATGATGATAATTGTTGAAGCTGGGTGATGGGAACATGGGGGTTCATTACATCATTCTTTCTAAACTGAGAAAAGTCTCAAATAAGTATAATGACAGAAGGGAGAGAACAACCTGCCGATTAGAGAAGAAAGGAAGATAGCTGAAAGCTCAGACTTTGAATCTATCATGTAGCAAGTGGGAAGGTCTAAGTAGCCAGGGGTTAAGGAAATAAAGCAAGCAGAGGAAATGCTGGGTCAAGGGCCAACTTAGAACAAATATCTCTGGTGCCCTATTGTGCCGTACTGATTTCGTTTCTCTGGGCTAGAGTCTGAAACCTGCTGGGGATTATTGGTTTGGCCCTAGGCCCAGCTGAGCCAGTGTTCTTCAGGAACAATAGGGCAGATCTGGAACAAGCAGGTCTGACCCAGAAAAAGCAAGGAGAAACACTGAAGTTCAAAAGAGTTGGAGTCAGGGAAAGTTTCTGTCAAGTAAGAACCCCTACATATTTGTAGGTGGTAGGGAACGCCTAAGAGGAAAGAGAAAAATGGAAAATGTGAGAGGCACACTTTTGACCGCCTTGAAAGAAAGAGGTACCTTTCATCTGCTACCTCATAAAGGAAGAAAAGGATGGGATACCATGCAGCATTTTAGAGGTGGAAATAAGGGAAAGCGAGGGATCTGTGTTAAGCTAGCATCCCATTTTCTCACTAAATATAATCATGTAGTGCTCATGTGGCTTTCTGTCTCTTTGTAACCGAAGGTGACCATCATCATACATTTGTCATATAGTACAACCTATCAAGGGAGTGACATTCTCATCATATCCATAGGTCCTGCCCACACACTTGGGGGTAGCACAGCTTATGTAGAAAATGTACCCCAGAGTAGGAATTTTAGAGGCCTTCTTAGAATTCTGCCTACCACACCTAGGAAAAGATAGGATTCTTAGATAGATGTATGTGATCATTGCTAGAACTGGTTCAGTCTATGAATTCAGATATAAGGCCTTGGCTGGGGAGCCAGGGACCATATTGAAAACTTACCAAGAGACACTGAAAGTGAAATGGGAAAGATGCTGAAAGTCATAATCCCTCTTGATTCAACTGGAGCAGGAGACTGAAAATCAGAAAGACTGGGGTTTTAGTCCTGGCTCTACTACAATCTTACTATGAGACATTGAGCAAATCACAAACTTTCTGGGGCTCTTTTTCCTTGGCTATAAAATAAAGGTGATGGTTACTATGCTGATGGACAGTGACTGTAATGGAATTTGGGGGGGACTTGATAATAGGGGGGAATGTAGTAACCACAATGTTGCTCATGTGAAACCTGAGCATAAGATTGTATATCGATGATACTTTAATAAAAAATAAAAATAAAAATAAATAAAGGTGATGAAACTAGATGACTGTTAAGGTAAATAAAAGTTCTCTGTTATCAGTAACATATGGCACTGGGAAAAGTATGAAAAAGAGTTGTAGAGTATTTTTTTTCTAAGCTTTTTAAAGAATTGCATTACTTGCTGTGTTTGGGAACTACAAAGGGTAGCCTAAAGACAGGGAAAAAGTAGATGATTATCCCTTAAGAATGTTGCCAAACCCCATAATCACAGGATTCTAAAATAGAATGTCATCTTGCACCTTAGCTTTGGTATTTGCTGCTTTAATCTTTCTGCAATTTGTTTTAAAGTTCACTGCTTTCTTTACTGTTTTAGCTCCATAATATCACATTGTTTCACAGCAGGTGGGATAGTCTATCAAGACAATTCTAAATCGAATTCTGACTCTGCTTCTGTTTCCGCTAAATTACTTAATATCACTGAATTTCACATTCTCTACTTCTAAAACAGAGGTTATAATAGATATTTCAGAGAGATTTTATGAAAATAATTGATTCTACAAAAATAAGTTTAAAGCTATAAGTAGAAAAACTAAATATTGCTATAAAAGTTCACTCTATTTCGCACGTTTTTTTCATAGCACATTTTTTACTACAAGAATTACCTAGCAAGCCCCTTAAGGTTGTCCAACTCTGTAAGTTTGCATACTTGTACTTTTCTGTATAAAATGTCTTTGTGGATCCAGAGATTACAATTAATGACTCTATAACATCTTACTACATTGATAGTGAGGGGGTGAGGGCTTGATAAGGTGGGTGAATGTTGAACCACTGTGTTGGTGTATGTGAAACCACCTTAAGATTGAATATCAATGATACTTTAATTAAAAATAAATAAACTAAAAAAAGAAAAGGTTTTCTGGATTATAGACCTGGAAGGAAACTTAGAGCTTCTCTGGCTTTTGTGAAGTGGAATGAAATGATTTCAACTAAAACCTAGGAAGTGGCAGAACCAGGTATAAAACTAAGATCTGTGTATTTCATTCAAACACTACTTTAATGACTCCAATGATTTTTATTCATTCATTGACTTATTCACTCACTGAATAAATGTCCTTTGAGTGCTGCCATGTGCCAGGGTTTGTGCTAGGGCATGGTGATACACTATTCAAGAGAAAATATTCCTTTCCCTTGAGGAATTTGATAGAAGAGAGGTGGGGAAGGAAGTCAACAAGTAAACTGTCAATTCTTTGATAAAAGCATGCACAGAATACTTTGGGAATTCATAAGAGGGGACTATAACCAATTCTTGGACGGGGAGGGCAAGAAAAACTTCCAAGAGGTTGTGACCTGAATCTCAAAGGGCAAGTAGAAACTAGCCAGGCAGAGAAACCAGTGAGGGTAGAAAATGGCTATTCCAGGCAGGGTAAACAGCATGTACAGAAGCACTGAAGTATGAGAGCTTGGCTTATTCCATGAAACTGTACATGGTTCTATGTGATTCAAGTTTAGCATACAAAGTAGAGAATGACTAGAAGTGAGACTAGAGAGATACAGCAGAGGCCAGTTCATAAAGGGTTTAGTATTTCAGACTAAGGAATATAAAGTACACATTGAAAGAAATGGCATGAGATTTGTAGGATGGCAGGGAACAATCTGATGAAATTTGAATTCTACAGTCATTACTCTGGCTTTAATGAAGAAAACAGATTGAAGAGAAGTTCAAAGTGAGGACAAGAAGATCAATCAAAAACCGTTACATTAATCCAAAGGGTGCTACTTATAGATCTGGCTACTGTAATAGAAACCCAAATAACAGGGCTACACAAAAGATAAAAATTTTTTCCTCACTTAGTCTGGGCATAAGTGACCCAGGGCTGGTAAAGGTGGTTCCAGGCAATGGATGCTCAGGTGTTGTCCTCATCTGCATGTTCCAAGATGGTTCACTACTACCACATATGTATTACAGCCTGAGATATTGAAAAATGGTGAAAGAGATACATTTCCCTGCAAATTTAAGACCTGGAAGTTCCACATCACTTCAGCTCACACCCTATTAGCCAGAATTTAGACCAGAATGTGACCATTGCCTAGTTGCAAGGATAGCTAGGAAATGTAGTTTTTACTCTGTGAGGCCATGTGCTCAGTTAAAAGGCACATAACATACCATAAACAAAGAGGAGGATGAATTTTCTTGAGGGGAAACTAGCAGTTTCTATCATACTAAATAAGAAGAGGGACCTGATACCCAAAGCCATAAAATCTATACACCCTATGGCTTTTACACAATTCCTATCAAAATACCAATGGTATTTTTCACAGAAATATTTTTTTTAAATCCTAAAATTTGTATGGAACCACAAAATACTGAATAGCCAAAGCAATCCTGAGAAAAAAAGAACAAAGCTGGAGATATCACACTTCCTGATATCAGACTATGTTACAAAGCTATGGTAATAAAAACAGTGTGGTATTGATGCAAAAACAGACACATAGACAAGTGAAACAGAATAAAGAGCCCAGAATTAAACCCCTGCTTATATAGTCAACTAATATTCGACAAGGTAGCCAAGACCACCCAATGGGGAAAAGATAGTCTCTTTAACAAATGATGTTGGGAAAACTGGATAAACACAGGTAAAGGAATGAAATAAGACCCTTATCCCATACCACTCATAAAAAATAACTCAAAATGGATAACAAAACTTCTGTAGGGTTGGCTCAGCTATATACAGATTGGCTATGAAAGGAAAGGACAGGATGGCGCCAGAGATGACACCCAGGTTTCTGACTTAGGCACCTGGGCAGATGATGGTGAATTACATTTTTTGAGTAAAGAGCACAAAAGAAGAAGAGATATAGGGAGGAAGTAAAGAATTTTGCACAAATGAAGTTTGAAGGGTTTGTAGGAAATGTAGGCAGAAATGTTGAGTAGGTCAATCTTGGAATCATTAGAGTCTTTGTGGAAATGTGAGGAATGAAAGCAGATGTTATTTGAGACGAGCAGGGAAAAATATGTCAACTGAGGGAAGAAAAAGCTGAGGGCAGAAAACAAAATTTTAAAGAGAAAGCAGAGAAGGGGTACCAGGGAGAATGACAGGAAGAAAGGATAATGGAAATAGGAGAATGAGCAGATATGGTGTCAAAAAAGCTAAAGAAGGAGAGCTTTGTAAGAAGGAACAAGAAAAGTTATTCAGGAGCATTATAGAAGAAATTCCCAAGGGAAATGATGAACAAGCTGAAGTATTCCAAAAGATGGTTTGGCCATTACTTATTGAAGTCAGGAAATCTAAGTGAAAGCAATACTGACACCTGTTTTATAGACTGCTGGACAGACAACTTAAATAATTCATGGACTTGGCACATAGTAAGTGCCCAATAAATAGTAGCTATTTTTGATTTGTTTTTCTTAGTAGTAGTATTTTGAAATACATTTAATAACAACCTGTTCTCTATCTCCTATTCCCTAGCTCTTCATCCTCTTCCCTCCTCTTCATTTCTCACCTGTCCTTACCACAATAATAATGCCTAGTGTACTAAGAACACTGTGGAAAATCTAAACTATTTACAACCTTTTGGTATGGTCATTTCTGCAGATCTGGCTCTCAGACAAATTCATATATAATAAAGTCAACTACTACATACTAAGATTGGCTGAGCAGATTCTGGCTATTTAAAAAGCTTTTTTTTGCTGTATTGTTGTACTAGTTGTATGTAATTAATCATAGCCTTGCTGTGTGTCTCCTTACATATTTTAAAAGATACTACGTTTACTAGAGGACTTTATAGCACAGTTAAAAGCTTGGGGTGATCACTGAGACATTCTTATGCTATCACCAGAACTTTTTTAAAATTTCACTAAAGTTCAGTTTCTTTAACTGTAAAATTCAAGTGATAATAACGCAAGAGGTAGTAACATCATAGAATTTTATGAGTACGATCCAGTGCCTTCCCTTTTGAAGTTCACTGTTCCATTTGCTATGTCTCAAATCTCTAAAGAAAAAAATTTCCCAAATTCTCTTGAGATAGGACAAAAAAGAATAATGATTCTCCCTCCCCAAATGTAGACATCATTTAACTATTTCATAAATGATATTATCTTTCATTGTGTAGATGATGTAACTAACTCTCCATGGCCTTTCTATACCTGGAAGAGGATGGATATGAGTTGAGGTGGGGGGGGTTGGTAAAATTTTACCTTGTGGTCAGTACCTGAGATTTCCCCTTAATAATAATGAGTTTGTACTCGTACAATATTTCTCTTAAAACTTTTAGAGTAAAGAACATTCAAATGCCCACTACATGCCACTATGTCTCTAGCAAATAAGGCTGTGTAGGAGAAAAGATCACCGTAAATCACAATGTGTAAAATTGAAAACTGAGGATAAATTGGAGTAGTCAGATGAGGCTGGAAGCTGAGGACAACAAAGTGGAGCAATAGCAAGAGATGTCAGATGTCTTCCTGATGCGTTGTTTTAATCTGCACTGTCCCGTATGGTAGCCACTAGGCACATGTGGCTATCGAGCACTTGAAATGTCACTAGTCTAAATTAAGATGTACTATAAATGTAAAATCACATTGGATTTCAAAGATTTATATCTATGAAAGAATGTAAAATTTCTCGTTAATTTTTATATTGATAACATATTAGAGTGATATTTTGAATATATTGGGTTGAATAAAATATGTAAGTAAAATTAATTTCACCTGTTTCTTTTTCCTTTTTTATCTGGCCAATAGAATAAAATTACATATGTGGCTCACATTTGTGGCTTTCATTGTGTTTATATGGTACAGCATTCATTTGAGCACATGGATCCAGCCTGGACTAACATGGGCCAGTAAATTCACATTTTTGTTTAAGCCATTATGAGTTGAGTTTTTGATACATACTACTAAGAGTTCTAATTAATACATTAGCTAAAAGAATTAGTTCAGCAAATATTAGTTTCCCCATAGGGGGAAACTGGAGAAAATGCTAGAGACAAAGCAGTATGAAAACATGATTCCCTGGGAGCCAATAAGAGAGCATTTTGTTTAGGAAATATTGCTTAAGAGTCGGGGGAGCGGGAAAATCACTTGATTTTATTATCCCAGTGTCCAAAATCAAGTAGTACTATTGAAGTATCTCTGGTTGTTTGTATTGACCACATATGTTTAGTCATTTATTTGATGCATTTGTTGTATTTTCATGGCTTTCTCTGAATGAGCTCTTTGGATCAAAAGAACTTCATTTCTGTGTAGGCTGGCTCCTTATATGAACCCTCCAAAATAGAAAGCTGAAAAATGGAGTTCTTAAAATTGACAAACTGCTCATTTGCACTTTGCAAAAATACACTGTTTCCACTTATCAGCACAAAAGAAATGTTTTAGTTTTCATTCTTTAATTCTAGTTTTATTTATAATGTTGCTGATGGGTCGATTTTATTTAAAAATGGTATAAACTATGAAAGCACTAACAGACAAAAGGAGGATTCACCTGCTTTACACCTAAAATGTCTGTTTGCGGAGAAAATCACCTTTGTTACAGATAAAGGTTAGGTTGAATGGCTGTTGTCTAAGCAACTTCCTAATACTGGGTCAAGACTTATCCAGACATACCTACCTAGTTGCAGGCCGTGCTGGAACTGGGCAGACCCCTTCTTTACCCTGATCAGAGGTTGTACCTGTCCCTAGAGGAGCAGAGAGATAAACACATGCTTTCTTCAGCTATATCCAAGAGGAAGAAGCTGAGTTGTTTATGTCCAATTTCTTTTTCAAACATCACCCTCAGGGTGGAATGTATGCAGAGCTAGCAGAAGATCAGAAGCACTATACTAATAAATGCCCTAATGGGCTCCTGTCAAATGGAAAAACATCAGAAGCAGGAAAGAAGTACTTTCAATAACATTGGTAGCATACTCATAGGTTAAATACATCTATTTCTCTATCCAGAAGGTCCCAGTTGATTGATTTATAGCTCTTTCTAATATTCTTGATAAAAATTTATTTTTCTATTGCCTTATAAAGTTTAGGAAATTACCTTGCCTATGACTCATAGTTTTAATAGTATCATCACTTTAACATTACAAAGCAATTATATTAAGCACTTACCTGTATATAACCTTGGGATAGATACTTTAATCTCCCATTTTACCACTGCTATGATTTCAAGAAAGGACATTTATTTTAACTGATTATGAAACATGAACATATAGATGCGCTCAAAGCTAATGCAAGTTCCCAAAGGCCTTTATCTTATTCAGTATTGCTTCCAAGCTTAGTGTCTGGCACATAAAGGATCTCACTAAATATTTGTTGGATAAACAAGTATACTTTCCCAAAATCTGACATTTATTTAGGTGGTCCATGTCTAAGTTAGCATTTATAGGACAACCTTAATATTTGTGAAGAAATGTGTTCTGGAAGACTTTTCAAATGGGAAAATCCTCAGTACCATATGGATATCTTGGGGAGGAAAGCCAAGAAGAGAAGAGGCAGTTAAAGAAAGAGCATGATACTCCTTTTCCAATGAATATTTGCATATATTCTACTCTCCCGGCATTTTCTCCTCTCTCCAGACTCTTTTCCCCTCCTCCTTCTTTCCTTCTTTGTACTCTTCTTCTGCTCTTATCCTTTTACTCTTCCTTATGGAAAGAAGGGCAGGTGTTACACAGGAAATAGTTATACCAATTTAGAGAGCCTGGTCTGCATTTGAGGTGTCAGGGCTTCTCTTGACTGCAGAACTTGAGCAGATTGGAGAAGACTAAAGTCTGCAGCTTTCTAAACCAATTGTGATAACAGTATTTCTCAACACATGAGCCACTCACTAAAGATAGATAAGGAATCATCTTCAGGTCGATAATGGCTCCTACCAGGGCCATAGAAAAAATTAACAGGGTAGGCAATTAACAAAGTGTGCTTCTTTATTCCTGCTCTGACCAGGATTCATGGTTTTCTTTTTGTATTTCCTCTGTCCAAAGACCCCCATCCTTCTTCTGGCTTGTCTTCCCTAAGCACTATTTAAGTATTCCCTTCTTCCTCCCTACTTCTATTGTTCCTCAATAGTAGATAGAATGTGTAGGAATCTATTTTAGCTAGTTTAGGCATAAAGGGAATTTATTAAAGGACATTAAATAGTTTACAGAATCTACCAAAAGGTGAGAGAACTGGGCTTAGAGGACTAATGCCCAAATCACATAGTGGAACTCTAACAGGGAAATATCACAGCCTCTACCACTGACCCTAGTATAGGGTATGGACCCTTCCAGGAGAACCTCTGCTACTATTCCCTGGGAAAACAAACACACCTGCTTCACTCTTGCTAGACTGGGTACTGCCTACTTCTTTACTGCTCTAGCTTCACCTTCAAAGTCTGCAAATGTATCTGGTTGGAGAAGCTTAACTTCAAATTCATATTCTACATTAATGAACTTAGACTCTACCTTGTAGATGACGGAAATACTTTAAGAAGTCAAGCAGGGAGGAGGAGGGACAAAATGACTAAAAGTGGTCAAAAGGCACAAACTTTCAGTTCATAAGGTAAGTCCTGGGGATGTAATGTACAGCATGGTGATTATAGATAACAATACTATATTGTATATTTGCTAAGAAAGGAGATCTTAAAGTTCTCATCCCAAGAAAAATAATTTGCAACTATGTGTGATGACGGATGCTAACTGCAGTAATCATTTTGCAAATATACATATATCAAATCAGTATGTTGTACACTTTAAACTAATGCAGTGTTTTATGTCAATTGCATCTCAATAAAAAGTTTTTTAATTGAAAAAATTCAAGTAAAAGATAAGATGATATTTGTGTTTTAAATAAATTGCTTTGCCTGGTGGGTGGAAGATGTATTTGAAGGAGTTTATCACTGGAGACCTGGAGAATGTAGATTGTTGGGAGCTGTCCAGGCAAGAAATTTCAAGGGCCTACGCTACAGTAGGAATAGAAAGGAGACTTGGCTAATAAATGATGCAAGTTTAGTGTTGCAGAATGACAAGTGGTCAACCAGGCAGAGAAGTGAAAAGACATTCCTATGTAGGTAGAAAGGCAGAGGGTGTGGAAAAGCAGGAAGTGCCCTTGAGAAGTGTGACTGATTCAGTGTGACTGGAACAAAGGATCACTGCAAGAGAACATCAAAGAAAAACCAGGGCTACACAGTAGTTAAAGTGGTAAAAACAGATTTTATTCAGGAACTATTACAATAGAAAAAAAGAAACCTCAATATAGAACTTGGATCAACTTGGAAATAAAAGATAAAATGGGGATTTATAGTCAAGGATGGGGTTCAGGGGTTGGAGGCATCAGTAGTGGATGGAAAATTACTAAGTGGGTAGGATAATCTTGCTAACCTGACCAAATGGGATTTTTGCTAAAAGTAGGCCATAGCAATCAAGATATCACTCAGGAGATGGCAGGGGATGATGAATTTGACCAGAAATCAAAAGTGATCAAACATCAAGGTGGGGCGGTGGGGCGTGTGGGGGGAATTTTTCTCTAAGCTGACTTAGTAGTCTTGCTAAAACTGGGTGATGTGGGCCCAACTAAAGTGGACACTTCAAGCTCAAGGTCAAAACCTAATTGAGAAGAGGGCTTAAAGGAGCCTGACTAAAGTTTGGCCAAGGAGGACATTTTGTCAGGTGGAGGCAGAAGGAAAAGCTGTTCGGAGGTCAAGATCCAGCTCATGAAGGGTCTTAAATGCTTTGCTCAGGAGTCTGGTCTCTGGTAGCTATGCTTGCATATTGTTCACACCCACCTTTTACTACTGTGTAACAAACAGGGTCTGAACTCCATGAGGTGCAATAAAATCAACGAGTTCTTGATAGGAGGGCTACAGCCCCTACAGAAATACTCAGAACCATAATCAAGAATCCGCACACGGAGAGGGCCTGTGGTACCCTTGTGAACCTCCTTTCCACGCTGCAACCTCATAGCCTAAATTACCACTGAGTGTTATCTGAATATGGGCTGCCCTTGAAGTCCCTAATTTCATTGCTTTGACTGAAGATTTAGTGAGTCTATTGTTGGAAGAGGAAGCATTTGTGCCTCAAGTACAGGAAATCACCAAACAATTAACTTCCATGGACACGTGCAGCCTGGGTCAAATGCCTCAGGGTGACTGTCTTTGTTTCATGTCAGGCTATTGAGGAAATGTTTTGCAGTCCAGAATCTTGGCTTCATTGTGTTGTTTTGAGTCAAAGGAGTCAGCTGTGAGACCTCAAACAGTGATAACTGTCTATAGTGAAATGTGAATAAAGCTGTCAGAGGTCTGCCACCAGGAAGGGAAGATTTCAGAAGGGCAGAGCATTTTCTCTAAAATACCTTGTAATTTGGACCTTCAGAGGTGGGAAGGGGCCACTTATATATAGACCAGAGGAAAACTATTGTGGGAAGAAAAGGAAAGGAAAATAGTTATTACATTTTGTGGCCAGGGAAGACTAACTCCTCAGCAACAGAGAAGTTGGTGTGGGTTGGACACAAGTCTAGCCTTATGGGTAGGCAGAGGAAGTTAAGGGGCACTAGAAAGACTTCTCTGGCCCAGAAAGCCTGAGAGAGAAGTGCCAGAGAAGGCCCCTAGAGGAAAACTATAGAGAAACACAAAATGAAGTGAGATGACAGCAGGGATGAGCTTCCACAGTATCACAGTATTTTTCAAGAAACTGTTTAGGGTAGGTTATTTTGCTAGTTGAAAGAAACTGTATTCATATGCTGGGACAATATTATATATTAAGAAAGGAGCAACTGATTATTATTACTGTTTTGGTTTAATCAAGAAGACAGTAGGAGCTAAAGTCACAGGCTTGAGACTAGATGGACTGGATACAAATCCTGGCTCTTTCACATACTGGCTTTATCTCATACACTTTGGATGAGTTGCTTAATTTCTCTGGTATCCTGTTCCCCATCTGCAAAATGAGAATAGTGACTCATTCATCCCAAAATATTTCCTGAACAGTGTAGGGAAGGAAAAAATCATTTTTCCCTCTACTCTTCTTAAGTTCATTGGCCGCGGCTCTATAAATTAGAGTGGCAAAAGGAATATTAAAAACAAGTAGAAGTTTATTAACAAATATATGGCACATACATGGGTGCACTCAGAGCTGAGTAAGTTAAATGAATGGTTGGAATTTAGGCTTGTATGACATCTAACAAAAGAAAAATAAATATTTAGGGAAGTGAAAAGACATAGCAAAAGGTCTTTGAATTTCTAGGGTGGCATATTGTGGAAAGGTAAATGTGGGGAAAATGGAACTTTTTGACCAGGATTCCCGCCTGGCCTTAGTAGCTCCCACTGTATATAAGAGCCTATTTGCACATTTATAGGATGTTTACCAGTGGCAAATCTGCTGGTCAGTCATGGGAGTGCCAGCTCAGGGGTGGGGTGGAGAGGAAGCACTCATTCTTTCCTCCCCTCAGTTCCTGGTATGTAATTGGTCCGGCGTTCGCCAGTCACCAGAGACCTGGCCACAGAGTTCCTCCTGGTGCAAAGGGTGGGGACGGAGTGGCTGGGAAGAACCTTGAGAGAGCTGGGAGAGTGGGGAGTGTTGCTCCTAGAGGATTAAGTTTGTACTGGAGAGCAGAACCTGTAGCTGGCCTGGAGAGCACATTAGAGCCAGCCATGTGTACCAAGCTGTCTGTGACCTCTATGAGAATAAATGTGGTAGCCCCCTTAATTCCCAACTCCTTGCCCTTGCATTTATTCAGCCTGATTGAATTCATAGCAAACTTGCCCCCAGCAGAGAACCCCGCCTCTTCCCAGAGCTACAGTAAATATATGAGGGAACTAATGGAAGATAGGGCTAGTTAGTCAAGTTTGTTATGTAGAGTCCTCTGGTGCTGCCTCTGGGCTGATAAGGGTCTAGGGTTGTCTCCAATGATTACCTTTTGGACTTCTTGGTAGAGAGGAGAGGGGAAATACGTTTACAAATTTATGTCCTACTTTTAGGCAAATAGAGGGAAAGCAGAGAGCTTTTCTTCTATCTGCTTCTTTTCAATTGCTTTCACCTTGAAATAATTATTATGCAAGTGTCTTATTTTGGGATGGCATATTCTGCTACTCTTCAGCAGCTACTATGTGAACAAGACAAGTAAGATCACTACTTTTGAGAAGCTTATATATTAGATGGGAGTATGGAGGGAAAGAAAAACAATAAGTAAATAAAAAAGATTTTAGAATGGGATAAATGCTGTTGAGGAAGTACAGTTTTAAGTAAGTGCACTCTGGAATTGGTCTGCCTGGGATCAAATATTGGCTCTGCTGCTTACTAGCTTGTGACCCTCACAAGTTACTCATCTCTGTGCTTCCATATCCTCACTTGAAAATAGGGAAAGCAATAGTATCCACTTCATAACCTCATGGGGTAATTGTAGAGATTGAATGAATGAATCCATGTAGAGTGCTTAGAACTGTGTAAGCCACAAAGAAAGTGCATAATAAGAGCTACTTACTAATATTATGGAGAAAACAGATGGTGAGATATGACAATAAATTGAGAGGTGTTGCTTAAGATCATTGGTGAAGGACTCTCTTCAGACTGTCATCACCTAAAGGGTAAGAAGAAACCAATCCTGATTAGAGTATTTCAGGAGAAGGGAAATCTAAACATAAAGATCCTAAGGCAGGAAGAAACTTGGCATATTTGAAGAAGAGAAATGTGATCTGTGTGGTAAAACACAGTGAACAACTGAGAAAGCTGCATTGTACTAGTTTTCTTTTGCTGTGTAGCAAATTACCCACAAACTTAAAACAATTCCTGTTTTTTTAGTTCACAATTTTGTAGGCCATAAGTCTAGCCTGGCTTAGCTGAGCTCTCTGCTTAGGGTCTCACAAAGCTGAAATCAAGGCATTGGACAAGCAGAGCTCTTACACAGAGGCTCTGGCGAAAAGTCCATTTCCAGACTCATTCAAGTTATTGACAGAATTCAGTTCCTTGCAGTTGTAGGACTGCAGTACCCATTACCTTGATGGCTGTTGGCTAGAGGTGTTTTCAGGTTCTAAAAGTCACCTGAATTCCTTGGCTCATCACCTCTTTGTTCATCTTCAAAGCCAGCAAATGTGGGTGAAGTCTTTTTCAGGTTTTGAATTGCTCTGACTTCCCCTTCTGCCTTTAGTTTAAGGGCTCAGATAATCTCACCTCTGCTGTAAGACACAGCACAATCACAGGAATAACGTCAGTGGGTGGAGATCATGGGGGACAAAATTCTGCCTACCACATTCTATAGCTTCAAGCCAAATCCTGTAAAGCTTTATAAGACTGATAGCAAATGTTGTATTATTCTGAATGATAAAAAGAAATCCTAAAGGTTTTAAGCTGATAAGTGTCATGATGTGAATTATATTTTCAGTAGATCATTCTGGTCACATGTGAGGAATGGACTGTGAAGGTTGTAAGTAGAGGCAGAAAGGATATGGCTGTCAGCATGTGAGATCGAAGTACCTTGAACTAAGAGAGTGATAGAAAGAGAGGGTGGATTTTGGCATTCTTTAGATAAAGTCAAAAGACCTTACTGATCAAAGTAAATGTAGGAGATGTAGGAAAGAAAATAATCAACTTAGATGACTGTAGTGCCTTAACTGAGATGGGAAAGAATGGGGAATAGTGAATTGGGGGCAGGGGATGGGCTTGGCAATCAAGAGTTCTACTTGCCCTGTGTAATAGAAACCTAAGTCTTTTTAGTAGCTTCTTTGTTTCCATTCCTGTCCAATTCCTCCCTTTCACCCACTCCCATAGTAACCATCATGATCCTTTTAAAACTTAACTCCTAATGTATCACTTTCATACTCTCAACCCCCATATAGCCTCTGTTCACAGAACACTCTTTACCATAGTCTACAGAGCCCTGTACAATCTGACCCAGGCTACCTCTGTAACTTCATTTCCCACCACTCTTCTTGCTCACTATGCTGCAGCCACTCTGGCTTTCTTCCGGTTCCTGTTTGTCAACCTGTTCCCATTTCTGACCTTCCACAATTGCGTTTTTCTGTAGATACTGGAAGGCCCACTCCATCATTTCATTCAGGTTTCTGCCCAAATGACACCTCCTCAAATAGTCCATCTTGACCAATCTATAGAAAATAGAAACATTGTCATTCTAACTCTTTGTCCTATTTTAATTTTCTTCATAGTATCTATCAATATCTAACATGGTCATTTAAGTTTCTTCTTAGCTATTTCTCCCGAAGCTTCACCAACATAGCTTTCAAATTTTTGTATATCTAATCTACAAAACGTTGTGTATTAGTGAGCTTTAATATGCCTTTCTATTACTATGAAGTTGAAAAGTTTTTCATATCCTTTTTATGCAAATTTCCCCCCTCATTTTAGTAAATATTCCAGATTATATATTTTAGGACCCATCTTATCCCTTTTAATAAAAATCTTTTATATTAAGTATGTGTCTTAGTCCGCTATACCAAAAATACTACAGAATGGATGGCTTAACCAACAAACATTTCTTTCTCACAATTCTGGAGGCTGGGAAATCCAAGATCAAGGCACTGGCAGATTCAGTGCATGGTGAGAGCTGCTTCCTGGTGCACAGATGGCTGTCTTCTCTCTGTGTTCTCATAGGGCAGAAGGGGCAAGGAAACTCTCTGGAGTCTTTTTAACAAGGGTGCTAAAATAAAATTCTCTGCCCTCATGACTTAATCACCTCCCAAAAGGCCCCGCCTCGAAATACCATCATGCTGGGGATTAGGTTTCAACATATAAATTTTGGGGTGTATATGAACACTCAGTCTAGAGCAGTATATTAAGTATTTATTTATATACACTACTTCCCATAAAATATTTGAGGAAAACTTTATAAAAGCACATATAGTAAAGTAGTAAATTGTAAATAAGAGTAAACAGACTAAGAGAAAGAATGTGAATATGACTACAACTGACATGAACATAAATTTCTGTATTTAAATTGCAAAATTTTCCATGAATTTCTTAGTGTTAACTGGTATAAAATTGTTCTATAATTTGTTACAGACATAAAAATGGCCCCAAATTATCTTTGCTCGTACTCATGCCCTTGGGAAAGCACTTCTCCTTGAGTGTGGGCAGAAATGTGACTTACTTCTAACCAACAGTATATGGTAAAGGTGATGGGATGTCTGTTCTGTGATTGCATTACATAAGATCATAACTTTGATCTTGCTGTGAGACTCTATTAACTCTCTAACTTGATGGCTTTCATGAAGTAAGTCGCCATATGGAAAAGCCCATGTGACAAGGAACTGTAGACAGCCTCCACTCAATAGAGGAGATGGTGAGGCCCTCAGTTCAACAGCCTGCAAGGAACTGAAATCTGCCAACAGTGATGTGAATTTTAGAAGAAGATTTTTCACCAGTCAAACCTCAAATGAGATCCCAGCCCTGGCTGATACCTGATTGCAGACTTGTGAAAGACCCTGTAACAGAGGACTGAGCTAAGCCATGTCCCAATTCATGACCCAGAGAAACTATGAACTAATGAATGAATAATATTTTAAGCCTTTGATAACTGAGTGATGTTTTAAGCCACTCAGTTTGTGGTTATATGTTACACAGCAATAAATAACTAATGAAACTAAGGTATAAGAAATACCACATTGGTAGACGTCCGGGAAGATGGTGGTGTGAGCAGGGTGGCAAAATCTCCTCCCAAAAACCATATATATTTAGGAAAATACAACAAACACAACTATTCCTAAAAGAGAGACCAGAAGACACAGGACAGCACCCAGCCTGCATCTACACCTGAGACGACTCGGTACCTAGCGAAGCGGGTAAGATACAGAACCGCGACACAGCGGGACCTAAGCACTCCCCCACCACAGCGCACTGGCGGGAGGAGAGGATTCAGAGCAGGGAGGGAGTGGAAGTACAGGCCCGTGAAATAACCAGCCCTGGTGATCTGCACCGGGAGCACTGACACACATCGCGTGGTGTATCGGAGAATGGAGAGACAGAGGGTGCAGGATCTGAGCCAGGGAATGCACCCAGGTCCTCTAAACCAGCTCCCCAGGACAAAAGAAGAGTGTGTGCTTTTTGGGGGGGTCTTAAAGAGACAGGGGCCAACAGAGGAGCAGGATCATCCCAGCACACTCAGCCCAGCAGGCTGGGAGTCCTGGAGAATTTTGGACCCCTTGGCTGGCAACTGGGAAAAAGCAGCCGCTTTGAGACTTACCACAGAGATCAGCAGCCTCCCATTCGTTCCTGCCCTGGCCAGAGCTACAAAAAGGCCCTGCAGGGTGGAGCGGCTGTGACTGCGGAATAGTGAAGCAACAGTGCCACCTACAGCATCCTCACAGAATCTACTCCCGGTGGTCATTTTTTTTTTCTTCTTCTTTTCTTTTCTTTTTTTTCCTTTCTTTCTTTTTTTTTCACTTTTCTTTCTTTTTTTTTCACTTTTCTTTCTTTTTTTTTCTTTTTACAAGTCTTAAAGAGCCCAGCTGATGTACATGGCACCTACCAGCGACCACTTCAATCGCCATGAAAAGACAGAGGAATATGGTACAAACAAAGCTTAACCAGACCCAGAAAACACCAGAGAGGGAGCCTGAGGGATGGAAATGCACAATCTTCCTGGAAAAGAATTCAGAATAAAACTCATAACCATACTGATGTATCTACAGAGAAATATACAAGAGCTGAGGGAGGAAGTGAGGGAAGTGAGGAAAGACAATGCAGACATGACACAAGCGATCGACGGGCTTAGCAGCAGACTGGACGAGATGCAAGACACTGTTAATGGAATAGAAATCAGAGAACAGGGATATAGAGAAGCTGAGGCAGAGAGAGATAAAAGGATTTCTAGGAATGAAAGAATATTAAGAGAACTGTGTGACCAATCCAAATGGAACAATATTCGCATTATAGGAGTACCAGAGGAAGAAGAGAGAGAAAAAGGGATAGAAAGTGTCTGTGAAGAAATAATTGCTGAAAACTTCCCCATGCTGGGGAAGGAAATAGTCTCGCAGTTTACAGAAGCCCACAGATCTCCCAACACAAGGGAGCCAAGGAAGACAACACCAAGACACATAATAATTAAAATGGCAAAGATCAAAGATAAGGACAGAGTATTAAAGGCAGCTAGAGAGAGAAAAAAGATCACCTACAAAGGAAAACCCATCAGACTCTCATCAGACTTCCCAACAGAAACCTTACAGGTCAGAAGAGAATGGCATGATATATTTAACGTTATGAAACAGAAGGGCCTTGAAGCAAGCACAATTATCATTTAAATATGATGGAGGGATTAAACAATTTCCAGACAAGCGAAAATTGAGAGAGTTTGCATCCCATAAATCACCTCTTCAGGATATCTTAAACAGACTGCTCTAGAGGGAAGCACTCCTAAGGCTAAAAAGAGGTCACCAGACAAAATAAAATCATAACAAAGAAAGGACACCATCCAAATACTAACTAAAGGCAAAGACTAAAACACCTAGTATATAAAGAATGGAGGAGGAAGAATAAGAAGGGAGAGAAATAAAGAAACATCAGATGGTGTTTACAATAACTTAATAAGAAAATTAAGTTAGATTGTTAGATGGTAAAGAAGCAACCCTTGAAACTTTGGTAACCACGAATCTAAAGCCAGCAATGGCAATAACTACATACCTATCGATAATCACCATAAATGTAAATGGTCTGAATGCAACAATCAAAAGACATAGAGTTACTGAATGCATAAAAAAACAACTCCTATCTATATGCTGCCTACAAGAGACTCATTTCAAACCGAAACACATACACAGACTGAAAGAGAAGGGATGGAAAAAGATATTTCATGCAAACAACAAGGAGAAAAAAGCAGGTGTTACAGTACTTGTATCAGACAAAATAGACATCAAAACGAAGAAAGTAGCAAAAGATAAAGAAGGACATTACATAATGATAAATGGGTCAGTCCAACAAGAAGATATAACCATTATAAATATATATGCACCCAACACAGGAGCGCCAGCATATGTGAGACAAATACTAACAGAATTAAAGGAGGAAATAGACAGCAATGCATTCATCTTAGAGACTTCAACACACCACTCACTCCAGAGGACAGATCAACCAGACAGAAAATAAGTAAAGACACAGAGGCACTGAACAACACACTAGAACAGATGGACCTAACAGACATCTACAGAACTCTGCACCCAAGAGCAGCAGGGTACACATTCTTCTCAAGTGCACATGGAACATTTTCCAGAATAGACCACATACTAGGCCACAAAAAGAACCACAGTAAATTCAAAAAGATTGAAATTCTACCAACCAACTTCTCAGATCACAAAGGTATAAAACTAGAAATAAATTGTGGAAAGAAAACAAAAAGGCTCATAAATACATGGAGACTTAACAACAGTCTCCTAGATAATCAATGGGTCAACGACCAAATTAAAACAGAGATCAAAGAGTATTTGGAGACCAATGACAACAATAACAGAAAGCCACAAATTCTGTGGGAAGCAGCAAAGGCAGTTCTAAGAGGAAAGTATATTGCAATCCAGGGCTATTTAAAAAAGGAAGAACAATCCCAAATGAATAGTCTAAAGACAGAATTACTGAAATTGAAAAAGAAGAACAAATGGGGCCCAAAGTCACCAGAAGGAGGGGCATAAGAAGAAATAAATAAAATTGAGTAGAATAAAACAATAGAAAAAAATCAATGAAACCAAAAGCTGGTTCTTTGAAAAAATAAACAAAACAGATAAACCCCTAGCCAGACATATTAAGAGAAAAAGAGAATCTACACACATAAACGGAATCACAAATGAGAAAGGAAAAATAACAATGGACCCCACAGAAATATAAAGAATTATAAGAGAATATTATGAGAATCTATATGCTAACAAGCTGGAAAATCTAGAAGAAATGGACAACTTCTTAGAAAAATACAACCTTCCAAGACTGACCAAGCAAGAAACAGAAAAACTAAACAAACCAATCACCAGCAATGAAATTGAATCGGTAATCATAAAAGTACCCTTGAACAAAACCTTCGGACCAGATGGATTCACCTCTGAATCCTACCAGACATATAGAGAAGAAATAACATCCATTCTCCTTAAAGTTTTCCAAAACATAGAAGAGGAGGGAATACTTCCAAACTCATTCTATGAAGCCAGCATCACTCTAATCCAAAACCGGGCAAAGACCTCACCAAAAAAGAAAATTACGGACCAATATCCCTGATGAACGTAGATGCAAAAATACCCAACAAAATATTAGCAAACCGAATTCAAAAATACATCAAGAGGATCATACACCATGATCAAATGGGATTCATCCCAGGATGAAAGGATGGTACAACATTCGAAAATCCATCAACATCATCCATCACATCAAAAAGAGAAGAACAAAAACCACTTGATCACCTCCATAGATGCTGAAAAGGCATTTGACAAAATTCAGCATCCATTCATGATTAAAACTCTCAACAAAATGGGTATAGAGGGCAAGTACCCCAACATCATAAAGGCCCTATATGACAAACCCACAGCTAACATCATACTTAACAGCGAGAAGCTGAAAGCTTTTCATCTAAGATTGGGAACAAGGCAGGGATGCCCACTCTCTCCACTGTCGTTCAACATAGTACTGGAGGTCCTAGCCACCTCAATCAGACAAAACAAAGAAATACAAGGCATCCAGATTGGTAAAGAAGAAGTCAAATTGTCACTATTTGCAGATGACATGATATTGTACATAAAAAAACCCTAAAGACTCCACTCCAAAACTACTAGAACTAATATCTGAATTCAGCAAAGTTGCAGGATACAAAATTAACACACAGAAATCTGTTGCTTTCCTATACACTAATGATGAACTAACAGAAAGAGAAATCAGAAAAACAGTTCCACTCACAATTGCATCAAAAAGAATAAAATACCTAGGAATAAACCTAACGAAGGAAGTGAAAGACCTATACCCTAAAAACTACAAGACACTCCTAAGAGAAATTAAAGAGGACACTAACAAATGGAAATTCATCCCATGCTCTTGGCTAGGAAGAATAAATATTGTCAAAATGGCTATAATACCTAAAGCAGTCTACAGATTCAACGCAATCCCTATCAAAATAACAACAGCCTTCTTCAATGAACTGGAACTAATAATTCTAAAATTCATATGGAACCACAAAAGACCCCGAATAGCCAAAGCAATCCTGAGAAGGGAGACTAAAACAGGGGGGATTACGCTCCCCGACTTCAAGTTCTACTACAAAGCCACACTAATCAAGACAATTTGGTATTGGCACAAAAACAGACCCACAGACCAGTGGAACAGAATAGAAAATCCAAACATTAACCCAAACATATACAGCCACTTAGTATTTGATAAAGGTGCCTTGGATATACAATGGGGAGATGACAGCCTCTTCAGCATCTGGTGTTGGCAAAACTGGACAGCTACATGTAAGAGAATAAAACTGGACTACTGTCTAACCCCATACACAAAAGTAAACCCAAAATGGATCAAAGACCTGAATGTAAGTCATGAAACCATAAAACTCTTAGAAAAAAACATAGGCAAAAATCTCTTGGCCATAAACGTGAGCGACTTCTTCATGAACATATCTCCCCGGGCAAGGGAAACAAAAGCAAAAATGAACAAGTGGGACTATATCAAGTGAAAAGCTTCTGTACAGCAAAGGACACCATCAGTAGAACAAAAAGACATCCTACAGTATGGGAGAATATATTCATAAAAAACGTATCTGATAAAGGGTTGACATCCAAAATATATAAAGAACTCATGCACCTTAACAAACAGAAAGCAAATAATCCAATTAAGAAATGGGCAGAGGACATGAATAGACACTTCTCCAAAGAAGAAATTCAGATGGCCAACAGGCACATGAAAAGATGCTCCACATCGCTAATCATCAGAGAAATGCAGATTAAAACCACAATGAGATATCACCTCACACCAGTGAGGATAGCCAACATCCAAAACACAAACAACAGCAAATGTTGGCGAGGATGTGGAGAAAAGGGGACCCTCCTACACTGCTGGTGGGAATGCAAATTAGTTCAACCATTGTGGAAAGCAGTATGGAGGTTCATCAAAAAACTCAAAATAGAAATACCATTTGACCCAGGAATTCCACTCCTAGGAATTTACCCTAAGAATGCAGCAGCCCTGTTTGAAAAAGACAGATGCACCCCTATGTTTATTGCAGCACTATTTACAATAGCCAAGAAATGGAAGCAACCTAAGTGTCCATCAGTAGATGAATGGATAAAGAAGAAGTGGTACATATACAGAATGGAATATTATTCAGCCATAAGAAGAAAACAAATCCTACCATTTGCAACAACATGGATGGAGCTAGAGGGTATTATGCTTAGTGAAATAAGCCAAATGGAAAAAGACAAGTATCAAATGATCTCACTCATATGTGGAGTATAAGAACAAAGAAAAAAACTGAGGGAACAGAACAGCAGCAAACTTACAGAACCCAAGAACGGACTAATAGTTACCAAAGGGAAAGGAACTGAGAAGGATGGGTGGGAAGGGAGGGACAAGGGGAAAAAAGGGGCATTACGACTAGCAGACGTAATGTTGGGGGGGCGCAGGGAGGGCTGTACAACTCAGAGAAGACCAGAAGTGATTCTATAGCATCTCACTGCGCTGATGGACAGTGACTGTAATGGGGTTGTTTTGGGGGGAACCTGATGAAGGGAGTAGTTTAATAACCATAACATTGCACATCTAATTGTAGATTAAGAATACCAAAATAAATAAATAAATAAATACACTTGTAAAAAAAATAACAAAAAGAAATACCATATTTCCTTATATTTTTTTCCATTAAATTAAGTCCTTTGGGTTTTCACCTATGAGGCTGGTAATTTCATCGTAGTTATTTTTAGAGGACCCTACCTTATTCTCATAAAAGAACCAAAGGCCTACAGGATTCAGGAAAACAATGTGGGGAACAGGTATATAGCGAGTCCTCAATCCATTGACTGCTGCTGAAACACACATTGTCCAAATGTATATAGTCTATTCAAAGGTGGCTGCCTCTGGGGAAGATAGCATCTACTCCCTCTTTCCCAAATTTGGCAACTATAGAGGGATGGTTACAAGTTAGTGCTCAATCCCCAGGTACACGCAAAGCCACGCCCCTCAAAATTCCTGCGACTTCCAGGCCACGGTCAGGAAGCAAAGAGAAGAGGTCCTCAGTTAGAGGACCTAGCACTGCCCTTCAGCCTACGCTGGAGAATCCATCTCTGCCCAGACCATTCTCTCTTAACACTGGAAGCTCTCTCCTTTGAGGTCATTCCAACAAACCTCTAAGAACCTACATTTCAAAAACAAAATTCTCTGAACTAGGTCAAGGAAGCCTAGACTTCACCAAACAAAACACAAAGTCCTGGCTATCCTCTCCTCTCCTATTCCATGCTCCCCCCGGAATGGGAGGAAAAAATGATGTCTCGTTCTTCTGTGATGATGCTACAGCAACTGGAAGTCATTTAATCTGTCATTTAGGTTGCTAGCTGCACATGATTATGGCAAGATGAAAACAATTGTGAAGTTCTCATTATTGTGAAAGATTGTTTCCTCAAGAAAAACAGCACTCTTGCTGGTTCTAAACTCTACCAGGAATTTTTCTTTTCAAGAAATAAAAGGGCAGCAGTACTTAGATTTGTAATTTCTTGACTACTTAAAGTCCAGATGTAGGTGCATCCATCATGCCAGTAGCCCTGGGTCTGGGCTCTGAGGTTTTCAGTCCCAGGAAAGTTCACTGTGGATTCGGTAAGAGGGAGAAATGACAACGGAATGTTTTTGGGGTAAAGGGTTTACAGCCTGCTTTATTCTCATGGTGGTACATTGACCACTAGAATCACATCTGCTACCAGCAGTCTGCAGGTCTGTAATTCACCTCCATCTCTGCCTCCACCCAGAGCACTGGGGGGAGCTCTTTCTATAGTGACTCAGTCAGTAATAGCTCATTGCCTACGGACGTGGAAACATTAGCCTAGCAGTAGGCCAATTACATCATCAAGTAGTTTAGGGGCAGATGAAGATCCTGGCCAAGGAACTTCCGTTTTCCACATAAGGGTATAGGACCCAAGTATATTTGAGATAAAAGAAGGCCTGAATATGTGTTAGAAATCCTATTATGGAGAAACTTGTAGGCACTGTAAAGGAGATAGATTAAAATTGAATCAAATATAGACATTTGTATTTCACGAGCTTTAAAAAACAGTCTATGCTATTTACCACTATAGTTTTGGCTGTTATAGTTTCTGATGCTCTTTTAATTTTTTTCATTTGAAATGCATTGGGCAATATTCCAAATTTTCTACTTAACCAAATCTGTTCTTCCACAGAGATATGAATTTCGTTTTTCAGCAGTTCAAAAATATTTTTTTCCCTTTTTTCTTTTGCCATTATCTCTGATAATGCTGCATTATTCCTCCTACTCAAAAGCCAAAAAAGGCAATCCAACTACTTCCTCCTCCAGCACACAGGAAAGAATAGAAACAATTCTACCAACTCCAGCTGGGGCAGCACAAATACCAGGAAGCTTTTCTTAGATTTTTGAATCCTGCGTGACTCTCATTGCAGGTGCTTTCCAACAGTTTTGTTTTATTTTTCGTGAATTGTGTTCTTGCTGCAGAAACCTTCATTTGTCTAACGCTGGTGGCATTTAGTAATCTTTGCCAAGTTTAACTCCAGTTCAGTCACTTGGAAGGTTTCAGTGACCCTGGAAGAAGGTTTTGTAAAGCTCTTTGTTTTCTGCAGTGGGAATTTGCTCAGGAAATATGAGTCAGGCTCCTTCTCCCCTCCCTCCTAGCAAAATAGATTGATTTATTTCCTTTTATTTCAGGATGGAAATGAAGCAAACCAAAAAGTACTCTGATAGTACTCAAGGTCATTTTAGGTGGTAAGAAGCCACATTTTTTATTTTAATAATTGTGTATTCATTTTAATATGCATTAGAAAAATATAACAACATATCAACCCATTACCTCATTTTAGATTAGGCTAATAACAAAAAAGGTCCAAAAAAATATGAGGTAAATGATATGACTGGCATGCAAATCCTGAAAGTGGTACATGAACAATGGTATATGAACAGCTGATATTTAAGAAACATTGTGATGCTTAAGATTTATTGGGATTTACATATATTTATGACATATTGGGATTTATCTTAAGACAAAACTGTTTTGAAACCAAGTATTGCTGATGAGCAGCTATAAGCTTTAGACAAGTTCACAAAACTCTCTGAACCTCAGTTTCTCCATCTGGAATGTAACGATAGCTCCTACCTTATAGGGTGTTGAGAGAAACCAGGCTATAGGATTTAAAGTGTAATTTTATAAAGAACATAGTGTGTGCTCATTAAGCGGTAGACATCATTATCTGATTCCTCCTAACTCTGTTTATTGTCATTTATCTTAAGTATAAATCTGTAGCCACAAAGCAAAGAACCAGCTCTCCTGTCCAGCATTAGTGTCAGAAAACACTGGTGCCCCTGAGAAATAAGGAAACTAATGAATAGGGCACTGTTTTGAGAATCAGGAGCTCTGGCTTTCACCCCGAACTTACTGCAGCAAGTGACTTACCTTACAAAAGCAACCATGAAAACAAGCCTTGTGCCTGAAAAAATAAACCTTCTCACTGTTTTTCTTGATGGGTTTGATGGTCATGGGATTCGTTTCAGAACAAGAAGAATATGATTCAAGTTCAATTCAGGTCAGCAAATGTTCTTTTTTCAGGACTTAATGTGCATCAGGCACGTGCTAGTTTTCAGATACAAATATGAATAAGGCAAAGTTCCTGAGCTTTCATTCACTCTTTCAATAAATGTTTATGGAGTATCTGCTAAGTAATAGAAACATTGTGAAGCCTGAGGAACAGTTACTGCCCTCATGGAATTTATAATATAGGGAGTTATAGCTAGCAATATATGGATAATAAGTATTTAGGAACTAACTCTCCCAAAATAAATCTTTTTTTGACTCAAATGTATGTGTGTATCAAATTTTACTAAGATAAAGATGTCTAGCACATGATTTAGAAATAATAATATGAACTTTATCGCAAAGTCATTAAAGCCAATTGATTCTCACAGAATCATTTTGTTGATTTTTGCAGAAGTCTTGCATCCATGGCAGACCTATGGTAGCAACTGACAAATGAATGTCCTTCCACTTGAATATTGGTTGATATTTTCATTTAAGTTAAAGAATACGATGAAAATGAAACAAGAAAGAATAATGCCAGAACTTAACTTGCTTGCCAGTGACTGAGTTATTTCTTCTTTAATGGATAACAGTTTTTGAATACAGAAAGAATATATCCTAATTTCTTTATTTGGTAATAATCACAATGTAACTGCAATAGAGATAGCATACTTTTAAGTTTAATTTGTATAATTAAATTTTTTCTCTATCTTAAGTCTAGATAATTAAAAAAATAATATCAATCCCTTTTCAGTAGAATTTTCTGATTTCTTCCACTATTCTGATTTCTCCCATATAAATATTCCCATGATTGCCATGTTTAAGCTACTAAAATGAATTCACTGAATATGGAGTTGGGAAAACCTATTAGCACGTGTGAAAGTAAATTTCCACCATATGAGTGTGATAGATGTAAATAACCTCAAGGACATAAATAAGAGTAAAATTTACTAAGATAATGAGGAAATGATGAGTTTTGAGTATTTATTACTTCTGTTTTTAATATAGCTTATTTTATTGTAAGTTATAAGTTATAATAAATTTTGTAAGCTTATTTAATTTTTAATAATGGTTGTTTAACAACCAGCTCACAAAATTCCTGAAAACATAGCCAATATGAGTTAGCTTCAGCACTATTGGAAATGTTATAAGATAATATCTTGAAATATTAATATTTGTGCTTTTTCTTTTCTCCACTTTCTTGTACTTGATCCTTTCCCTGTAACTCAGAGGTAGCCACGTTGCCTTGAGAGGAAGCATAACTGTTATAGTGGGAAAGAAACCAAGGTCCTGATTATACATGGTGGATTAAACACAGGTATTACCATAGGTTTCTCCTGAAGTCCCAGTAAAGGCATAAACCAAGAAAAACCAAGAGAATGGGAGAGAGGACAACATAACAAAATTTGAAGCATGGAAGCAGATGAATAGCTGAGAACTATTACTCCAGTCTAGCAAAAGCCCAAAGGTGAACTGGCAGAGGGGGAAGGTAAAAACAAGCTGATTCATGCTGTGAAATCACCAAACGTTCAGGAATTGGAAGATGCAGTTGGAAGAAATCTCTAAGAAAGTGGAACCAGAAATTAAAAATAAAAATGAAAAAGAGAAGGAAAATAGAAAATATAAAGAAAATTTAAGACAGCTCAACATCTAAATAATAAGTTTCAGAAAGAAAGAATAAACAGAGGGGAGGAGATTATCAAAGTAGTAATTCAAGAAAATTTTCCACAACTGAAAAAAATGACTTTCCAGAGAAAGAGAGCCCACTAAACGCTCAGCACAATGGATTTAGAAAGACCCACACTGGAGTATCTCATGGGAAGTTTTATTTATTAGGGACAAATAGAAGTCCCTAAACATTTCCAAAGAGGACAAGAGGAGGCTACAGACAAAAAGCTAGAATGAGGAAGAAATAGACTCTCCCAGCAATGTTCCTTGCAAGTCTTCAGAACTCCAGCAAAAATAGTTTCAACCTAGAAATCCATATTCAGTCAAACTTTCATTTAAGTGTGAGGATAGAATAAAGACATTTGGAGATGTCGTGTTTGTATCTAATATATACCTTTCCTCAGGAATACTGGAGAATGTGCTCCATAAAGCAAGGGAGCAAAACAAGGAAGAAAGATGTGGTATCTAGAAAATAGGAGATTCAGCACAGGGAGGAGAAGGGAATCCTCTGGACAAGCATGAAGGAGATCCCAGAGCAACATCTGAACATCTCTAGAGAACAATCTGTTCATGTGGGGGCAGCGGGCAGAGGGCTCCACAGGGGATGCTGCTGCAAAATAAATAAAAATAAAAACAACCTTTTGCATTTGAACATATGAGAGGAAATTTATAATTCTGGAGGAATGTGTGAGAATGCTTTAGTTAAAGGAACATAGAAAATTAGGCAAACAGTAAAGACAATTATTAATTCCAGGAAAAACAAAAAGAAATTGTGCAAAAAAGAACGTGTAGTCATGCAGTATACTGCATGGTCATGTTGAGTTAGCCAAAAGTTGTGGATAATGTCATCACAGAGGGAGAAATGAAGGAAAAGAATGTATGTGTATGTGAATGTGTGTGTGTGATGAGGTGTGGGATAGGCCTTGTTGCACGCGAGCTTAATCTTCATCTTCGCTAGTTGGAAGCCAAAAGATGAAACTGAGTCATCTCAAAACAGCAGCAATACAAGATTTTATTTAGGAAGCTGGAGACAAGTACCAAAAGATATTCAGCTGATATAACAGGAAAAATGTCACATTCGATAAGTGGGAATTGGGGGTAGAGGAGAACCAATGTATTGCTTTTTTTCATTATAAGTCGTATAGTATTATCTGACTTTTAAAGCTCTGTGCAAAGATAAACTATTGTTTTAAATAACGGAGCAAGAAAACACCCAACATTCTTTTTTTTTTTCAAATAATCTTTTGAAAATAAAGGGATGCAGTGAGGAAAGTAATAGTGGTATATAAGGCAAATCTTCAGTCCTAATGGTTATGAATACTGGAGGGTGGTAATTACCATCCTTGTACAAAAATAATCACACCCACAAGTGTTATAAAGGAAAACCATAGGGAATAGTGGACACTTGTAATAGGAAACTCAATTTCATCCAGAGTTTGTGGAGGGTTTCCATACAGAAGCTTATAGTTCAGCTGAAAAGACATATTATAAGCAGATAATTTCAATACAAGGTGGTAAGTAGAAATGATAGAAGTATATAGAGAGTGGTTAGAGCATATAGGAGGGCATTACCCCAGCCTGGATGGGTAGGAAGGATTTTCTAGAGTAAAGAATGGCTAACAATGTGCAGCAGGGTAATAAGGATGTGGAGTAACAATCAAATGTTTCAGAAAGGTTTTGAACCTTGCATATGTTTTGACCCAACAATCAGAATCATATGTGGTTTTCATATTTTAATATTCCTTTAGAGATTTGGTAAATAAAGTGAGGGAAAAATAGACCAGATAATAGTGATATTCTTAAATAACTGGTTTTGAAAAAGCTTTACTTATTTGGGCCTTAGCATATTCTTTCAAGTTACAGTCTTGGCTTGTCTTGGAGATAAAAGAAAGCAGGAGAAGACAGGGGGTTTGCGGAAATATTCGCTCTAATCCTCTTTTTTTAAAAAGCATTTATTTCAACTTCATTCACTTATATTTCTTGGAATGAAAATATATGCACATTATTTATCAATAAATTCTTAATGCTTTAATTTACAATTACCACATTTGCAGAAATTTGTAAATCATTCCAATTAAATGAAATAAAGTACAAAAAATTATCTTTCTTTTATTCATATAATTCAAAGTATATTCAAAATAATATTTTTACAGTGGCTAAACCTTTAACCAAAAATTCAAAGCTGCAGTTTTATAAGCTTAAGAAAATGGCCACATTCTAAGTTTAATTATGTAGATAACCCTGACTTTTTTATACTAGTTTGATTGAACTAAAAGCTTAGAGCAATAAGAAACAAACTAAAGGAGCTCTAGTCCTGTTTCTAGCTATTATCCGGGGCTCTCTAGGTTTACTTCAGTCTGGTCCTTCAATAAGATCTGTTATCCAGCAGCTTCTCGACTATGCACCCTCTGCCTGCTCATGTGTTTCATTGCCTCCTGGATTTGATGATGAAATCTTCCTTCCTTACTTTGGCCCTTGGGCCAGAATCTCTCTTATTTCAGTCCCACAGAATGATGGGAAGGAGATTTCATTCTCCTCAAGCAATCATCTAAACAAGTTTGAAGATAAGGTCTAGAACATATAGTCCACAAAGAGTTTTCTGTGTGGTGGAATTGTTAGTGATTTTTATTCCTTTTTTTCTTGTTCTGATTTTTCTCTAATGAACATGGGAAGAAGCAGGAGTAACAACAAATTTGTACGAAGGGCTTTGCCTTCATAAACTCTTCAGCTAGAGCAGCTTAACTTTTCTGTTTTGTTTTTTAACTTCCATGGTAAGACTTTAACAAAGGACTCCTTGGCAAAAACAAACAGTGCTTGTCAAATCTCTTCTACCTACATTCAGTGTATTTTATTTAATTCTCAGACAACCCAGCAAGGTTGACAGATCATTTTTTTAAAATTCTACTTGAGAGAGAAGGATATGAAAGCAACAAGATATTGACTGATTGAGACCCTTTTATATAGCTAGTTAGTTTTATATCTGGCACTAGAATTCAAGGTCAGAAATATAATCAGGGTATACACTGCCTAGGAACTTAAGGTGGTAGTTTCTTGTGGTTACCAAAGCATAAACCTCAAATCAGATTTTTAATATCCACACATTCGTATCTCTCCCTGGTCCTGCTGGGATCACTAACACCACATGACTCCACCTGAGGGTTAATTAATTGTTCCAACCCTGATGCTTTGGTGATCATCTTTCTAAATTAAAAATTGGAATTTGTAATCTAGCAAAAGATCTTTTATTCAAATGTATGAATTTATTTACAGGAAAAATCTTCCAGAGACATAAATGTTAAAATCCGATAAAGAAATGATCTTTGTTTTGGAAAAACAAAAGAAAGAAATCAGGCCTCTTCTGGAAAATCTGGGACATTGAATCATTAGGTGTAATACGCTTCCCCCTAGGGACATAGGTCACTTTCAATATTTGCCAAAGCATTAGATCGGCCAGGCACTGGGAAACATTTCTAAGTTTTAATAACTGAGCTGCTTCTGTAGGTTTTGGTGAAAGTTTAAAACCTCTCTGGCCCCATTTTATTGAACATATACCTTTGACTACACAACATTTCTCCCTTAGGATATTAGTGAGAGAATAACCATCCGCTTAATGAGTTTTATTGTGCCTGTAGTAAGTGTACAGTGTACACAGCTGTTATGCTGTAAAACTGCACTGATTAGAGCTCTGGAAAAGTATTTGGGGAAATAGGAGGAATTTGTAATCTGAATAGGTTAATTATTCGACTGGTTAACAGTGTGTCAATCTCCTCTGCTTTGCAAATAAACTGGAAACCAAGGATAAATTTAGGTCAAAAACAGAAACTCAGAGGCCAACTAAGGAGAAAGTCATTAAAAAAAGAAACAAATTTGTTGAAAATATAACTTAAAAAAAAAAAGAATAAAAAGTACCTGAAATTGTGCTGGCTTGAGATAAGAATTATTAAAAATTTAAGATAAATCTTTCTACACTTTATATGCATATATACATATATATAATAAAAAGCTACACATTGTTTTATAATGTTTTTTAAAATTTGTCAAAATATCATAAACATACTTCTATGTCAAGTAAGAAAACTAAAACATCATGTTAGTTACTACATAGTATTTTATTAGATTCATTTACTAAAATTTGCATAGAAATCTTTATTTGGTTTGTTTTTTATTTTTGATGTTTATAAGCATTAAAATGATAGACATACTTAAAACCAAAATCTTTGGAATCCTTTATTGGTTCCTGAAGATAAACTCAGGGAAGTAGAATTGTAAGGTGTATCAGTTAAGATTCTTTGTTTGTGAACACAGGTGCTCAACTAGAACTAGCTTAAGGAGGAAGGGAGAATTTATTGATTCACATTCAAGAATTTTGTAAAACTAATGGAGCTCTTGCTCATTGGGAATTACAGATTTATTTCCAAAGTTGGGACACTGATCTGTTCAAAGAAAACCATAGGGAATTTTTGTTTACTCCCACCACCAATTCTCTGATCAATATTCAGCTAAGCAATAAAGGGGAACCCTGTGCTGACCTCCACAGTACTCTCTCTGTGCAGCAATCTCCTTTCTGGTACCTGCCCTGAGAACCTAGTGCCTTGTCTGCCAAGACTCCAGCTCCATCTTCTCACCCCACAGAGATCCTGAGGCTCCATCTGGGCTCCCTCTCTTTGTACGGAAACTCTCTGCAGAGAGTAAGTAAAATCAGGTATCACAGGGTTCACCTTGTTTTCTCTCTCTCCAGGAATCACACTGTTCTATAGTGCTTGATGACCAATGTCTAATAACCATCTTTCCATATTTTTTTTTCAGCTTTTTTGTTTCAGAAGGGAAGGTAAATGTGATCCCTGTCACTCCATCTTGATCCAAAGTGAAGTCTTTATCTCAACAATTATCTTTAGAGTACCTACCATATGCCAGGGACTTGGGATCCCCGATTTTATAGAGCATATGGCTAAACTACAGAAAGGTCAAAAGTTGAGCTGGATCCAGAGACAGCAGGATCCAGTGGTAGAAATGCTACCAGATTTCAAGATCTCTTTCTCTCTCTTGCCATAGGTGTGTCTGCATCTTTTTGCACACCGGTGTCAATCTTTCCTTCTATAGATGAGCTGAATTCATGAAGAGTACACAAAGTAATGTAGGATTACAACCTTTCAACTTATTTACAAAAAAAGTGAATCTCTTCTTCTCAGCTTCAGTTTGAAAAATCTCCAGGAAAGAAGGATAAGCCCATTCCTTGGGTGAATCACTGTGGCTAGGGGAGTGGGGAACTTAGACTGACCCAGTTTGGATCAGGTGCCTTTTTTGTGACCAGGGATCTGGAATCTCTACAGATAGAGTCACAGGGGAATCATCAGATAAACAGCCATCCCAAATTGTATCTACAATTCTGGGGATACTATTTTTTGATACTTAAAAACACTACTTTGAAATCATTTGAAACTTCAACACATTAGCCAATAGGTAGCATTGAAGGTCAGATGCTTGTCTAATATAGTGCATAAAAAAAGCTAAGGTAGAAGTAGCCTTAACATCTCATAAGTAAATATGGTTCAGACAAGCAACACATTATAGAAGGAAGCATATGAGTGTCCAGAAGACCAAGAGAGAACTCTAAAGGGTAAAGATGACTTTTATAAGGTTAGTTTAGAAAACACCTAAAAGGAACCTTATGGTAAGGTAAAGAAATCTATTCTCACTTACAGACCTACTACCAGGAAATTCTTAAGATGCCTAGGCTATGGCACAGCTTGGGCAAGAAAAATCTTTAATCTTGGATTTATATTTGACTAGTCTTCCCACTTCTTTCCTTCTCAGCCAATTAGTTATCAAATACTGTCCATTCTCTCAACTTTCACTGGCTTCTCCTTATCGAAGTCATTCTCATCTCTCACTTGGATTACTGCAAAGGTGTTCTAGCTGGCTGCTTGAATCAAGTCTTGCTCCCTATAATGGGATGCTTGTGCTTGCTGTCCAGCATCCATTTCTACTTCTTGGTAGCTATGCCCAAAAATCTACTCTTGAAGAAAATCTCTCTCCCATTCTCAACCATGTAAATTGGGTAGCATTAACTCATTTTCAGTTCCAGAAGTGGATTCTGGTTAATTTAGATACTTAGTGAATTCTTATTGAGTCATCAAATTAATGAATTCATCTATTCCTCTGACCCTACTGATAACTTTAGGCCAATGAGACATAATAAAATGTTTGTTGGTGGCTTCTGGAAGCTAACTTTTATTCTTTCTTTGGTTTGCTGTTGAAATGTCACTTTCTCAGGGACAATTTCCCTAATCTCACAATTTAAGTTATCCTCTCCTTCTATACACTCCCATATTTGCCTTTTGTAATACAAACTGCATTGGTGATTACTTGTTTAAAATCTGTCTTCCTTCTTAAGAATTTTCACTCCCTGGGTGCAGGGCTTTCTATCATGTTCATTGCTCTAATCCCAGAGTCCAGAACAGGGCCTGAAACCAAATGCACAGTGAACAAATCAATAGACCACGAATGAGCATGGAGCTCAGAATGATAGAGAAGGCAAAAAATATATTTTAAAAGGTCAGACTAAAGCTACCTAATGTTAAAGAATCTGAGTATCTTGGGTTAAATTCCAATTTAGATTGGGCTAAGAGTGGGAAAGTGAGATCTGGAAGGCCAAATATTGTGCCTTTCAAGTCAATTTTTGACTTCATTTTCTTTCTTAATGTGCTCTGTGAATCCATCTATGTCTATGTGTATGCACTATCTATCATTTGGCATTTTCTTATTCATTAATTCAGAAATATTTATTCACTATCCCCTTTGTTTATGCACTGCCATAGATGCTACAGATAGGTTGAATAAAATATGATCCTATTAGGAATTTACAGTTTAATTAGAAAGATGTGTAAACAAATAAATTATAACATTGTGATAAATGCTGAAAGAATAAAATAGTTATGACTGTTTTCTTCAAACATGAGGGGTTATTAATCAGGGGTCTTTCAGTTCCAAGTGACAGAGACTCAATTTCAAATAGCCTATGCAGAAAATGGAATCTATTGGCTCATGTAGCTAAGAATTCTAGGGATATTGCTGAGCTGAGGGACTCAAATAATATTGTTGGGTCTCTCTATTTCTTTCTGGATTTATTTCATACTGTTTGAGCCCTCTTCTGAAAATGAACTGTGAAGTGGATTTTGTAGGGCACCACCCAGATGCCACCTTTAGGATGGAAGCACTGGTTTCCGTCCGGCTTTTGGGAGTATTGGCTGCAGATGACTCAAAGTTAAGTCTCTCTCTGGGAACTGCCCTTAACAAAGGGTGGCACCTCACTCAGGGTTATGCTTCCTCCACGGAAGCACCTTGCATCCAGACTGATCAGTAAGACATACCAAGGCCTGACTCCTGCCTTGATTCACAACATATCTGAAGGGCCATCTCAGTTCACCTACCTCAGAGTCCAGCTACCCATGGGATCAGTTGAGAAGTTTGAGGAACTTGAGGTCTGAGCCTTGGCAGATCTGTTCTGTGAATAACAGAGTGAGTTTATTTTTTAAATTCTGGATGTATAGGGAAGAAATGGAGAGAAAAGGAGGAAATCTGAAGTGAAATCAAACAACTGTTCCAACTAAGTAAAGACCTTGCCCCTTCCCATGTAACCCTTCTCTAGGACTCTGCAAGTGCTTGAGTACAAGTGGGTTTTCTGAGAAAGCAGTGAAAAGACTGGGTATCTCCCCGGACTGGCCTAGAATAGGATGGAACTGTAAAGCACAGGTATATTTAGGAGTTTAGAGACATAATCTGAGGAAATAAGTTCTAAAACTTTGCAGAAACAGTGGGTAAGGCTATAAACGCCATAGGTTATAAGGTTTAAGTGGTGAATATCTGGATATATGTGTCACTGCAACAAATATCTAAGAAAAAAATGTGAGGAACTAATACTGAAGCTAATAAATGCCAATAAATCACACTATAATACAATAAAGGTAAAATGCCATGGAATAGAAACTTCCTGAATAACTAACTGATATAGTAAAAAAGAGATAGATTTTTGTTATTACTTAGCTGTATAATGCAGAAGAAAAACTGGGAAGAATTACCCCAGTCTAAAGTTATTATAAAGAAATGAGATAGCAAGAAAAATTGGAAGTTCATTTTCCAAGAAAAATTTAGAAATAAATTATGTTCATCCATCTTCACAGATAAAAATAATCAAAATTCTAGGCTCCAACTAAACATTCCCAAAAGTGTTCCCTTACGTTTTATTAATTAAAAAACAAAACAAAACAAAATATAACAACGCCACCCCCGCAACTACCTGCTGAAGAGGCCTCTGAAATGAATTTACAACTGTGGATGGTAAGCCTTACCAGAAGAGAGACAAATGAGTTAAATATATCCTGCAGAGCCATTTCTACCTTGTTACTGTTTTGTTTTTTGATGGTGTGATGAGGAATAAAGCCCCAATCTGGATGGACAGTGAAATAGCAAATTAAGAGAGCCACCTACTGGCAGCTTGTTGAAATCTGTTTAATTAGGTTTCTGTGCCAGATGCACTGCCGTGTAACACGGTCATCAACTTCCTGGGTAACTTTAATCTGACCAACCTTCATGCTCCCCTTTGTGAAGGAGGATATCTTTAATGTAATAGTTATAACTTGAAACACAGATGCATCTGTTAGGCAGTTATTCTTTGAAATTTAGCTATCTTGGCTACTATGCTAAGAATGATGATGACAGGGTCTATGATGTATAGTAAAAGGAATGTAAAAAGAGCAGATAATAATATGTGTTCAGCATTGGCTCATGTACTTTACTTATATTAATTTTTATAATCTTCATAACAAAAAACCCTTTTCTTCTTATTATAAGGCAGGAGCTACAATTTTTGCAGATGAGGAAACTGAGCACAGAGAAGTGTAATATCTTGCCCAAAAGTCAAGCAGCTAAAGTGTCAGAGATTGCATTAGAACTGAGCAAATTTGGCTGCAGAGTCTGTACTCTTAATCATAGCCAGATACAAAAATTTATTGAGTTCATATTATATAATCAGCATTATTATGGCTTATAGAGATACTAAGGCAGATTTCAGAAAGTTACAGTTAGGATAAAAAATGCAAATATAGGTATATTTTAGTATAAATAATGTGGTTAATTAATTAAAATATGTAAAAGGTGGTCTGAGACCACAATGGAGAGGTATTTAGTTCAGCTTGGTGAAGGAAGAAGAAGGGGATAGTGTCTCATCTTGTTCTCCTAGTCATAGTGAGGTAGAGCAGGGACATGAGACAAGCATCATGGTTAATTTCTCCTGACTATGAGGAAAAATGCCGAGATATAAATAGTAAAGTAAGAACAGAAGGGACTCCATTTTAAGGCTGATTCCATTTTAAAAATCAGAGAGTTAGGAGATAAGATTCCTAACATATTTTATGGTAATCAGCCAATAATCTACCCTATCTTAAGGCAGGGTAAGTAGTCCTAAATGATATGTCCCCATTGCTTAAAGGTAACCACTATCTTGGAGAAGAACAGGATTAAGAAATTTCTTGTGTCAAGTTTATCTTAGGGAATATCTAGAGGACTGGCTGTAGATAATGACATAATGTCTCTCCGCAGAGATGGACACCATGAGACCACGTGTCATTTCTGTGCACACTGTCACTCTACCTTTTGCCTCATTCCTGAAAGCCTTAAAACACAGAAGCCTAAGCCTCTAAGGCACCTCCTCTCTGAGGTTGCCTGCACTCCCCTTACTTTGAGTGTGTACTTTGCCTTAAATGAAGACTTCTTGCTGCTCACCTTATTGTGTTAATCTCTGCACTCTTCCAAGCTTCCTGGGAGGTTAATAAGACACCCTTTTCCGCAGGGGTAACTGTTTTTGTTATTTTGTTATTACTTTGTCCTACTTCAGACAAGTAGGGAAGGGCTACTGAGCTCTCTGATTTGGGCTTGCAAGTTCCTTTCACCTGGGTTGACCCAGATGGGATTTCAGCTGTTCAGGCGGGCTCTTTTGAAAATCTCCTTTGCCTTTTGGAAGTTCTCAGAACATAATCTCACTCCATCTAGTGCTCTGAGGCTCTCCCAAATCCTGGGGTGGTAGGGGCTTAGTTGGCATGCCATGCAGATTCAAGCAAACATGGATTACAGGTGACCCTGGCTTCAGGAGTTAGCAAGGGATCTACCCTACACCAAGCAGGAGTTCAGTGAGTTTCTCTTTCTCCCTCTGTTTTTCCTTGCTCTCTGCTGCCTGCAAGGCAGCTGCCATTCTCTGCTACTCTCACTTTAATGAATTCCTTCCTTACCTACACTCGTCTGACCTGTTCCAGAATTCTTTCTTGATCAGTCAAGAACCCTCCCCTGTCCAGGGTGAGGTTTCACCTAGAGACCTCCCGATGCAGCTGCCCAACAACAACAGCACCAACTACACTAAAATATTAATTGCTTGTTTACTTTTCTAGATGGCAAGCTCCCTGAAGTCAGGGGCTATGTCTGCTTTGTTCACCCTTTAATTCCTCATATTGGACACAAAATAAATACTTGTTTGATCAATGAATGGAATTCAGTATTGTTGAGAAAAAAAATCTGAGGCACAAACTGATGAGAGATCAGGCGCAGGAGTGTGCAAAGGCTGTATTAAGGAACTATTGTGTTGAACTGCAATACTATCCCTACTTGATCTCACATTTTCCATGGTTTCAAAATTCTCATGACGTTTTGTCTTTCTCCAAAATTGTAATGAAGTAATTCCATATGCTGTTTGGGGTATGAACCGGTATTTCCTGGAGTACCTAAGACTTAACATGTTAACATAATCAAACAGAATGCATTTTTTCCTCCATCACCAAAGTCTGTTCCTTTACCTGCATTCCTTTTTTAAAATTGAGATGTAATTCACGTATAATCAAATTAACCTTTCTGAAGTGTACAATTCAGTGTTTTTTAGTATAGAATGTAGAATGGAGTTGTGTCTTGTCTTTAATCTTTATTCCTGGGGAGAACAAAGGCTGTGGAAAGGAACAGCGAAGTAAAGAGAAAATTTGAGCTTCCTTAGGAATATTTAGGATATATATTTTTTATGTTTGCATGGTTTTTTTTTTGGTATCATTAATATAAAATCACACGAGCAACATTGTGGTTACTAGATTCCCCCCATTATCAAGTCCCCACCATATACCCCATTGCACTCATGGTCCAACAGCATAATAAGATGCTATAGAGTCACTTGATTTAGGATATTTTGAGGTAGAACTAGTGGGTCCTGGAGAATAAACGGCTATTGGAGGCAAGGGGAAGGGAGAAGCAGAAGGTTTCTCCAAGGATTCTTGTTTATTCAATTCTATAAGATCATTAATGCATGTAAGTTCAATCAACATATATACCATATTAACAGAATAAAGGCCAAAAAGAGCATGATGATCAACCACACATTTGAAAAAAAATCTAATGCCCTTGCACGATTAAAAAAAACACTCAGTAAACTAGGATATAAGAAAGCTTTCTCAAACTGATAAAAGACATCTATGAAAAACCCACAGCATGCTGTAAGCTTTACCCTAAAGATCAGGAAGGAGATATGGACACCACTCTTGGTACTTCTATTCAACATTGTACAGAGCAATTATGCAGTTAAAAAAAAATAGAAGCCATCTAGATTGAAAAAGGAAAACAGTAAAACTATCTCCATTTGTAAATGACATGAACCAAAGGAATCCACAAACAACTATTAGAACTAATAAACAGGCATACTCAAGGCAGGAGGATACAAGATTGACGTACGATAATCAGTTATGTTTCTATACACTAGCAATGAACAACCCCAAAATGAAATTAAGAAAACAGTTCCATTAAAACAGCAGCAGACTCACAGACTCCAAGAAGGGACTAGCAGTCACCAAAAGGGAGGGGTGGGGAGGGTGGGTGGGGAGGGAGGGAGAAGGGGATTGAGGGGTATTATGATTGGCACACATGGTGTGCGGGGGGATCATGGGGAAGACAGTGTAGCACAGAGAAGACAAGTAGTGACTCCTTGACACCTTACTACACTGATGGACAGTGACTGCAATGGGGTATTGCTGGGGACTCGATAATATGTGTGACTGTAGTAACCATATTATTTTTCATGTGAAACCTTCATAAGAGTGTATATCAATAATACCTTAATAAAAAAAGAGAAAGAAAAAAGAAAAAGGAAAAAAAGCCTTACAATCACATCATGAATAAACATGAAAGAAACAAACAAAAAAAAGAATTCCATTTACAACAGCATCAAAAAGAATAAAATACTTAAAAATAATTTTAACGAAAGAAATGTAAGATTTGTATGCTAAAAACTGCAAAGCATCATTAAAAATATTAGAGAACACTTAAATGGAAAGATAGATATCTGTGTTTGTGGATTGGAAGATTTAATATTGTTAAGATGGCAGTGCTCCTGAAACTGAGCTACAGATGCAGTGCAATTCCTATAAAAATTCCAGCTGATTTTTTTTACAGAAATTGACAAGACCATCCTAAAATTCTTATGGAAATACAAATGACCCAGAATGACCACAACAACCTTGCAAAAGGAGAACAAAGTTGGAGGGTTTATGTTCACCAATTTCAAAAGTTACTGCAAAGCTACAGTAATCAAAGACAGTGTGGTACTGGTATAAGGATTGGCATATGTATCAAAATAATAGAATAGCTGAATAATATTCCATAGTATTGATATAACCCCTGTTGGTTAACTATTCATCTGTTGAAAGACACTTTGATTATTTCCACTTTTTGGATATTGTGGACAATGCTAGAATGAACAATGGCATACAAGTGTCTTCTTGCATCCTTGTTTTTTTCCTTTATTTTTAAAAACAATTTACACATTCTTATTTTATAGTCCCTATTGAATAATTATATTTCCAGATATTCTTGGATTTCTCAGTCCTTGTGTTTGCTATCTCACTCATGATAAATTGTTTCCACTTGTGTTTTTTACTGGATTGTGACCACATCTTAAACAGAACAGGAATCTTGTGGTGGCCTGAGTTTAAGGTGTGTTCTTCAGGAAAATTTTGCAATTACAGTCAGTTTTCATTATTCACAGAGTTTTGTATTTGCAAATTCATCTGCTTGCTCTAATTTGTTTGCAACTCCAAAATCACTATCTGTGGCTCTTTGTTGTTTGTGGGCATACTTATCTGTAGAGCTGTGAAAAATGTGGGTCCCCTGGGATCATCCCCAGTTGAGGTCAAACAAGGCAATGTTTCAACTTTCATATGGTAAACAAGTGTCCCTTTCACAGTATATTTATGGTTACTTTTTTGCATTCTTGGGCTTTTTCTTGGTGATTTTGTTGTTTGAAATGGCCCCCAAGCTAGTGCTAAAGTACTGTATCTGGTGTTCCTAAGTGCAAGAGTCTGTGATGTGCCTTACAGAAATTACCTTTGTTAGAAAAGCTTCATTCAGTCATGAATTATAGTGCTGTTGGCAGTGGGTTCAATGTTAATAAATCGATGACATGTATTACGTATCTTAAACAAAAATACACATAGAACAATGTAGACAATGAAATAGTAAAGTCATGTTAATTGTAGAATTAGCAGTGTGTGGCAGGGTGAGAAAAGGGGTTAGGTACTTTCAGTGTCACTGTCCCAGCTGTGGGGGGAAGACGTTGGGTTCTTAGATCCATTTTGCATCAATTTCTCAGCATGGGGATCCCTGTCATGAATGCAGTATAGCTCCAGACCTGAGTGAGGGTAGTCCCAAATTACAAATTCTGGAAATCTGTCATCCATACCTCACCGCCCTCCCCCAGCTTTTTAACCTACATTCTAGAATAAGATAGATGCATTTACCTCTGGCTTTATTTATTTATTTCCTAGTCTTTATTCAGCATTTCTATATATTTTGTGGTGAAAGAGTTTGGTGGTTTTCTTGTTCAAAATATTACCTCTTTTACCATTATAACTAGGAAGACATATGATTAAGAGTCCATATGTACTCTTGACCACCCAGGTGAGGAGAGAGATACAACAAATATTTCAAGCATTATATTTTGCAAAACAGAAAACAAGACTTCAGGTGTTTAAGCATTATTATACAAGAAATAGAAAGTAGAGGGAAACCTTGGGATTTGTATTTAGACAATTCTAAATACAAATTCTATTTCTCTCCCTTATACCTGTGGGATCCTGAACAAATCTATGAACTTCTCCCAGCTTCAGTTTCCTCAACTCTAAAATAAGGTCAACATGTAGAGATCAGTCTAGAATATATTAGGTATTTACTAATATGTAAATGATCTGGAGCATGCCTGCATTCCCTCCTTGAGTGTGTACTTTGCTTTATTAAACTACTCTTTGTTTGTACCTGCTCAACCTGCTCATGAATTCTTTCTTGATCAGAGTCAAGAACCCTCCCACAGGTCAAGGTCTCAACTAGAATGGAGGCAGATCTTCCTGGATTGGATTGCTGGAGATTTTGGCAACTACAAAGGGACTCTTAACAGGGCACTCACTCATGGTCTAGGTAAAGATCTATGTTACTTTAAGGCATTCCTTGTCTGTTGGATCCTTGGTTGTTTTGGCTGCTTTCTTGGTGGGCACTGGTCAACTATTTAAAAGCCACTAGGCCAGTTGCCACCTATAGTAAGTCTCCTGTGTGAGGATAAGTTGGTCATGCAGCAGGTTTGATTGGCTCTAGGCCATCGGCCAACCTCAAGACAATGTCCATGCATCGAGATACACCGTGAAGCAAAGCAATCCACCCCACCCTGTGGTACATTCTCTCTACAGGTTGTATTCCCAACTTCCAAAGATCCATTTCCTCCACTCACAGTGCTCCCTGGTACCTCCTTTTGACTCAGTTTAGCACTTCTTCCTCTCAGTTCTGTCTATACCCCTGCCTGGGTTGGAGTAGAAAGTCAGTAAAACATGGTTAACAGAAAGGGAGTGGTGGAAGCCAGTAAACTTTTAGGTGGGTTTATAATCACTTTTTGCCTAAAATGAGAAGTAAGACAGGCCCAGGAAATCCCCAAGGTTGCCACCTGCATAAAGGACATTGAGACATGTCCAAAAATGACCTTGGCCCATTCACATGATCATTAAAACTTTTCCCCCTGTGGGTTTTTCTGTCTGTACTGTGAATGTGGGCATGCACAGAGCCAGAGCAGTGATTTAATCTGAACCTGTTAACCCATACCTCATGCTTTCTTATAAAACCAAGTATTCAGATAAGCAGTGCTGGTCCTGACCTTTCAGACTGCCTGCTTTCTCTTCAAGAGTGTACTTTCTCCTAACTAAATAAAACTGCCTTTCAGCCTTCTTAAAAAAAAAAGAGTTTAAAGCAATTCTCAAAGTGTGGTCTGCAGACTTCTGGGGTTTCCAAAACCCTTTCAAGGAGTCTGCAGTCAAAACTGTTTTCATAAATTTGTAAGAATTATCTTTTTTCCCATGTTGATATTTGCACTGAAGTTGCAAAAGCAATGGTGGGTAGAACTACTGGCAACTTAGTGTAAATCAAGGCGGTGGCACCAAACTAAACTAGTCACCATTGTATTGTTCCCTGCCATGCAGTCAAAGTAAAAATGTCATTTACATTTGGGAATACCACTGATGAAACTGTAGGAATTATTAATTTTATTGGATCTCAACTCTTAAGTGTAAGCCTTTTGGGTGACAAAATGGGAAGGACAAATAAAGTACTCCTGTCCTGCTACATACCAAAGTAGGATGGTTGTCTTGAGGAAAAGCGTATCTGTGATTATTTGAGTTGCCAGCAAAACTAGACAATTTTTTCTTCAAATGTCATTTTTACATGAAAGAGTAACTGTCAAACTATATTCAGACTTTTGCATTTGAGAGAAATTTTTTTCCAAAAATGAATGAAGTGAAACTGTTACTTCAAGAAAAACCACATGGTATTTTTTTGATGATGATAAAATTTAAGATTTTTATGGGAAAATTGGAATGTTGGAAAACTAGTATTGCTTCAGTGAGCTTGTCAGCTTCTGAGTATTTAAAGAGCTTTCTGACTAGAAAAGTGCACAGGTAAGGGTTTTTGCTCTGCCTGTTCCCTCTCCCCAGAGTGATATTCCCTCATGTCTGCTTGCCTCACAACCTTATTGCCTTTAAATTTACATTCACGTCCCTTTCAAATGAAACCTACTTTGATGTCCATACTTAAAATTGTAATCCATCCCTCAGGACTCCTGATTCTCATTTCCACCCTCTCTTTTTGTTGCTTCATCCACCCCTGTAGTATTTAATCATCTGCTAACATTCTAAATAATTTACTTATTTTATTTTTTGTTTAATCTCTATCTTAACCTAAGCTTCTTGAGAACAGGAATCATTGTTTTTGTTCACTGATATAATCCAAGCTCCTAAAACAGTGCCTAGCACATTGTAGGTAGTCCATACATATGCATTAAATTAACAGATGTTTGTAATATTTCATGTTAGTATACTCATAAAAAGTTAAGATTATGTATCAAATTATTATAGGTGCTTATCTTTGTTGTGTTACATTTTTTAATGTTTAAGTATCTTTCAAAGACCTGAGTTATTTAAAAAATCAGAATACATATATGTGTATATATATATATATATACAAAAGTACATGTATATATATATATATGTGCATTTACATACACAAATGCACATGTGTGCACACACACACACACACACATATTTATGCCAGCTCAAATTGCTATCTCTGGTGCAAAGCCTTCGTCATTCTGAATTTATTCCTCTTCTATACCACAAAACAACCTGTACCTTTACTAAGTCCTGTTCACATTCTGCCTTGTTTGATAATTCATTATGTATATGTTTGTCTCCCACAGATTTCAAGCTCCTCAAGGTCAAGACAATGTCATATTTACATAGATACCTGGTCAACTGAGTTTGACTAGCCATGCATCAAAGACTAAACATTTTTTAAACTAGGGTAGATTCATTAAAAAACTGGCATTTGTGATTCAGTGGTACAAACTTTGTGAACTTACTAAGTAAATAACAACATTTAACTAAGTATGGGGACTTAGTAAACATGATCCTTCCCAGCTTTTGTATTTCTGTACAGAAGTCATAAAGAATAAATATCAAGAGGAGTTCTCTTCTGCCTGCCTTTTCACTTTAAATATATATAAACCTAAGGTTTTGTAATCTTATTGAAAAACTAAAATCTTTTGATATCAGTATTTAATGTTAATATCAACTTAACATTAATGGCCCCTCTCTGGTCCTTCCTCCAATTCAAAGTTTGAGATCTGGCTATTGGTTCAAGTGACAAACTACCAGTATTAGACTCCTTCCTCTTACTCCAACCTCATTGAATTCCTGAGTCTCCAAACACCCAAAATAGTTAATTTTCTATCAAAAGAGAGAAAAAGAGATAGAAACGATTTTTAGATTCAGAAGAATCTTAAATTGGGCCAGGCTGAAATTTAGACTAACAGAAGTAGTGTTTATGAGCAATATTTAACCTGCTCTCTTTCCCTGGAAAGCAGTGTAAGATAAAAAAAGCACATGGGTTTAAAAAAAATAATGTTTATGAATAGTTTATAATAACAAGGAAATGTGTTTTGTGTTTTAATGGTAAATGGAAAGAGCTGAATAAAGAATTATGCTTGTAAAAATAATCACAACTAGAGGACACCAACAAATGGAAATTCATCCCATGTTTTTGGCTAGGAAGAATAAATATTGTCAAAATGGCTATACTACCTAGAGAAATTTATAGATTCAATGCAATCCCTTTCAAAATACCAACAGCATTCTTCAATTAACTGGAACAAATAGTTCTAAAATTCATATGGAACCACAAAAGAGCCCAAATAGCCAAAGCAATCCTGAGAAGGAAGAATAAAACACAGGGAGAAGTATGCTCCCAGACTTCAAGCTCTACTACAAAGCCACAGTAATCAAGACAATCAGGTACTAGCACAAGAACAGACCCACAGACAGTGGAACAGAATAGAGAGTCCAGACATTAACCGAAACATATACAGTCAATTAATATGCGATAAAGGAGCCATGGATGTACAATGGGGAAATGACAGCCTCTTCAACAGCTGGTGTTGGCAAAACTGGACAGCTACATGTAAGAGAATGAAACTGGACTACTGTCTAACCCCATACACAAAAGTAAACTCAAAATGGATCAAAGACCTGAATGTAAGTCATGAAACCATAAAACTCTTAGAAAAAAACATAGGCAAAAATCTCTTGGACATAAACATGAGCAACTTCTTCATGAACATATCTCCCTGGGCAAGGGAAACAAAAGCAAAAATGAACAAGTGGGACTATATCAAGCTGAAAAGCTTCTGTACAGCAAAGGACACCATCAGTAAAACAAAAAGACATCCTACAGTATGGGAGAATATATTCATAAATGACATATCCAAAAAGGGGTTGACATCCAAAATATATAAAGAACTCATGCACCTCAACAAACAAAAAGCAAATAATCCAATTAGGAAATGCGCAGAGGATCTGAATAGACACTTCTCCAAAGAAGAAATTCAGATGGCCAACAGGCACATGAAAAGATGCTCCACATTGCTAATCATCTGAGAAATGCAAATTAAAACCACAATGAGATATCACCTCACACCAGTAAGGATGGCAAACATCCAAAAGACAAACAACAACAAATGTTGGCGAGGTTGTGGAGAAAGGGGAACCCTCCTACACAGTTGGTGGGAATGCAAATTAGTTCAACCATTGTGGAAAGCAGTATGGAGGTTCCTCAAAAAACTCAAAATAGAAATACCATTTGACCCAGGAATTCCACTTCTAGGAATTTACCATAAGAATGCAGCAGCCCAGTTTGAAAAAGACATATGCACCCCTATGTTTATCGCAGCACTATTTACAACAGCCAAGAAATGGAAGCAACCTAAGTGTCCATCAGTAGATGAATGGATAAAGAAGAGGTGGTACATATACACAATGGAATATTATTCAGCCATAAGAAGAAAACAAATCCTATCATTTGCAACAGCATGGATGGAGCTAGAGGGTATTATGCTCAGTGAAATAAGCCAAGCCAAAAAACACAAGTATCAAATGATTTCACTCATCTGTGGAGTATAAGAACAAAGAAAAAAACTGAAGGAACAAAACAGCAGCAGACTCACAGAACCCAAGAATAGACTAACAGTTACCAAAGGGAAAGGGACTGGGGAGGATGGGTGGGAAGGGAGGCACAAGGGGGAAAAGGGGAAATTACGATTAGCAGACACAATGTAGGGGGGGCATGGGGAGGGCTGTACAACTCAGAGAAGACAAGTAGTGATTCTATAGCATTTCACTACGCTGATGGACAGTGACTGTAATGGGGTATCTAGAGGGACTTGATGAAGTGGGGAGTTTAGTAACGATATTGTTGCACATTTAATTGTAGATTAACGATACCAAAAAAATAATAATCATAACTCTGTCAAACAAACATATGCAAAACTACAGTTAGAAGAAAAGATCAAGAATTACACATCAAAATGTCAATTTTTTTTTTTGCAGCCGCTCAGACTTTATTCAAAGGTCAGGAAGTAAGGGGCGCTAAGCACAGAGGGCCCGCGCAGGGGCAGGGGCGCCGCGGCTCCAGCTTAACAGTATTTGGAGGTCAGCACGGTGCTCAGGATGTATACATTTGTATCAGTACCATACCTCTGCTGGCTTATTTTCAGACTTGGGGTTCTCTTTTTCTTTAAAATGTGTGCATCTGTATTTTTATACTGTATCATTCTCTGTATCAAAGAGGTTCACTGATCCTTGTACTTATCACACTCCTTAACACAAGAAAACCTAAATACAGTGGATGAGTAAAGTAGTTGTTTGTGAGGAAGCAGTATCATTTCCAAAAAACATCCTGCTGAAGCAACAAGGGATCATGTTTGAAGCCTACTTTGCTAACTTTTGTGAATGAGGCATAGAAGAGAGGTCCTAAGATCTCAAACATTCCATAACATTGCCTAGGTATTACAGCAAAACATTTTAATTGCATTTCATCAGAAATCTGTTCAAGGGTCAGCCTTGGTTTCAAACACATTGTTATTCTTTCTCTTCATGTGATGTGATTTCCTTTATTAGTTTAAATATATAGTGTCACAAATATTGCTATACCTGGTTTTGTTTTCATTTTATTCTATTGTCTTTTTCAAAATAAAATAAACCTGTTAGTTTTTAACTAAAAAAAAATGATGAAATTTTGAGAGATTCTTTTCTCACTGCCTTTCTGCATTTCACAAATTATTTACAATCTGCATATATTTTATTTTATTTACTTTTATATATTTTGGTATCATTAATCTACAATTACATGTGCAATATTATGGTTATTAAACTACTCCCTTCATCAGGTTCCCCCCACCAACCCCATTACAGTCACTGTCCATCAGCGTGGTGAGATGCTATAGAGTCACTACTTGTCTTCTCTGGGTTGTACTGCCCTCCCAGTGCACCCCCAACTTTATGTCTGCTAATCGTAATGCCCCTTTTCCCCCTTGTCCCTCCCTTCCCATCCATCGTCCTCAGTTCCTTTCCCTTTGGTAACTATTAGTCCATTCTTGGGCTCTGTAAGTTTGCTGCTGTTTTGTTCCTTCAGTTTTTTTCTTAGTTATTAAACTCCACAGATGAGTGAGATCATTTGATATTTGTCTTTTTCTGCTTGGCTTATTTCACTAAGCATAATACCCCCTAGCTCCATCCATGTTATTGTAAATGGTAGGATTTCTTTTCTTCTTATGGCTGAATAATATTCCATTGTGTATATGTACCACTTCTTCTTTATCCATTCATCTACTGAAGGACACTTAGGTTGCTTCCATTTCTTGGCTATTGTAAATAGTGCTGCAATAAACATAGGGGTGCATCTGCCTTTTTCAAACATTTGTTGTTGTTTGTGTTGTGGATGATGGCCATCCTCAGTGGTGTGAGATGATATCTCATTGTGGTTTTAATCTGCATTTCTCTGATGATTAGCGATGTGGACCATCTTTTCATGTGCATGTTGGCCATCTGAATTTCTTCTTTAGAGAAGTGTCTATTCATGTCCTCTGCCCATTTCTTAATTGGATTATTTGCTTTTTGTTTCTTGAGGTGCATGAGTTCTATATATATTTTGGATGTCAACCCTTCATCGGATATGTCATTTATAAATATATTCTCCCATACTGTAGGATGTCTTTTTGTTCTACTGATGGTGTCCTTTGCTGTACAGAAGCTTTTCAGCTTGATATAGTCCCACTTGTTCATTTTTGCTTTTGTTTCCCTTGCCCAGGGAGATATGTTCATGAAGAAGTCACTAATGCTTATGTCCAAGAGATTGTTGCCTATGTTTTTCTCTAAGAGTTTTATGGTCTCATGACTTACATTCAGGTCTTTGATCCATTTTGAGTTTACTTTTGTGTATGAGGTAAGACAGTAGTCCAGTTTCATTCTCTTGCATGTAGCTGTCCAGTTTTTCCAACACCAGCTGCTAAAGAGGGTGTCATCTTCCCATTGTATATCCAAGGCTCCTTTATCAAATACTAAGTGGCTGTATATATTTGGGCTAATGTTTGGATTTTCTATTCTGTTCCACTGGTCTGTGGGTCTGCTTTTGTGCCAATACCAAATTGTCTTGATTACTGTGGCTTTGTAGTAGAGCTTGAAGTCAGGGAGTGTAATTCCCCGTTTTATTCCTCCTTCTCAGGATTGCTTTGGGTATTCGGGTCTTTTGTGGTTCCACATGAATTTTAGAATTATTTGTTCCAGTTCATTGAAGAAAGCTGTTGATAGTTTGATAGGGATTGCATTGAATCTATACATTGCTTTAGGTATATAGCCATTTTGACAATATTTATTCTTCCTAGCCAAGAGCATGGGATGAATTTCCATTTGTTAGTGTCCTCTTTAATTTCTCTTAGGCCTGTCTTGTAGTTTTCAGAGTACAGATCTTTCACTTCCTTTGTTAGGTTTATTCCTAGGTATTTAATTCTTTTTGATGCAATTGTCAATGGAATTGTTTTTCTGATTTCTCTTTCTGTTAGTTCATCATTAGTGTATAGGAAAGCAACAGATTTCTGTGTGTTAATTTTGTATCCTGCAACTTTGCTGAATTCAGATGTTAGTTCTAGTAGTTTTGGAGTGGAGTCTTTAGGGTTTTTAATGTACAGTATCATGTCATCTGCAAATAGTGACAATTTGAATTCTTCTTTACCAGTCTGGGTTCCTTCTATTTCTTTGTTTTGTCTGATTGCGGTGGCTAAGACCTCCAGTACTATGTTGAATAACAGTGGAGAGAGTGGGCATCTCTGTCTTGTTTCTGATCTTAGATGAAAAGCTTTCAGCTTCTCACCATTAAGTATGATGTGAGCTGTGGGTTTGTCATATATGGCCTTTATGATGCTGAGGTACTTGCCGTCTATACCCATTTTGTTGAGAGTTTTAATCAGGAATGGATGCTGAATTTTGTAAAATGCTTTTTCAGCATCTGTGGAGATGATCAAGTGGTTTTCGTTCTTCTTTTTGTTGATGTGGTGGATGATGTTGATGGATTTTCGAATGTTGTACCATCCTTGCTTCCCTGGGATGAATCCTTTTGATCATGGTGTATGATCCTCCTGAGGTACTTTTGAATTCGGTTTGCTAATATTTTGTTGAGTATTTTTGCATCTACGTTCATCAGGGATATTAGTCTATAATTTTCTTTTTTGGTGAGGTCTTTGCCCGGTTTTGGTATTAGAGTGATGCTGGCTTCATAGAATGAGTTTGGAAGTATTCCCTCCTCTTTTATTTTTTGGAAAACTTTAAGGAGAATCAGTGTTATTTCTTCTCTATATGTCTGGTAGATTTCAGAGGTGAATCCATCAGGTCCGGGGTTTTGTTCTTGAGTAGTTTTTAAATTACCGATTCAATTTCGTTGCTGGCAATTGGTCTGTTTAGTTTTTCTGTTTCTTGTTTGGTCAGTTTTGGAAGGTTGTATTTTTCTAAGAAGGTGTCCATTTCTTCCATGTTTTCCAGCTTGTTAGCATATAGATTCTCATAATATTCTCTTATAATTCTTTGTATTTCTGTGGGGTCCATTGTTATTTTTCCTTTCTCATTTCTGATTCTGTTTATGTGTGTAGATTCTCTTTTTCTCTTAATGAGTCTGGATTGGGGTTTATCTATTTTGTTTATTTTTTCAAAGAACCAGCTCTTGGTTTCATTGATTTTTTTCTATTGTTTTATTCTTCTCAATTTTATTTATTTCTTCTCTGATTTTTATTATGTCCCTCCTTCTGGTGACTTTGGGCCTCATTTGTTCTTCTTTTTCCAATTTCAGTAATTGTGTCTTTAGACTATTGATTTGGGATTGTTCTTCCTTCTTTAAATAGGCCTGGATTGTAATACACTTTCCTCTTAGACCTGCCTTTGCTGCGTCCCACTGAAGTTGTGGCTTTGTGTTGTTGTTATTAGTCTCCATATATTTGATTTCTGTTTTGATTTGGTCGTTAACCCATTGATTAATTAGGAGAATGTTGTTAAGTCTCCATGTATTTGTGAGCCTTTTTGATTTCTTTCTAAAATTTATTTCTAGTTTTATACCTTGGTGATCTGAGAAGTTGGTTGGTAGGATTTCAATATTTTTTAATTTACTGAGGTTCTTTCAGTGGCCTAGTATGTGGTCTATTCTGGAAAATGTTCCATTCCATGTGCACTTGAGAAGAATGTGTATCCTGTTGCTTTTGGGTGCAGAGTTCTGTAGATGTCTGTTAGGTCCATCTGTTCTAGTGTGCTGTTCAGTGCCTCTATGTCTTTACTTATTTTCTGTCTGGTTGATCTGTCCTTTGGAGTGATTGGTGTGTTGAAGTCTCCTAAAATGACTGCATTGCTGTCTATTTCCTCCTTTAATTCTGTTAGTATTTGTTTCACATATGCTGGTGCTCCTGTGTTGGGTGCATATATATTTATAATGGTTATATCTCCTTGTTGGACTGACCCCTTTATCATTATGTAATGTCTTTCTTTATCTCTTGTTACTTTCTTCGTTTTGAAGTCTATTTTGTCTGATACAAGTACTGCAACACCTGCTTTTTTCTCTTTGTTGTTTGCATGAAATATCTTTTTCCATCCCTTCACTTTTAGTCTGTGTATATCTTTGGGTTTGAGGTGAGTCTCTTCTAAGCAGCATATAGATGGGTCTTGCTTTTTTATCCATTCTGTTACTCTGTGTCTTTTGATTGGTGCATTCAGTCCATTTACATTTACGGTGATTATTGATAAATATGTACTTATTGCCATTGCTCACTTTAGATTCGTGGTTACCAAAGGTTCAAGGGTTGCTTCTTTACTATTTAACAATCTAACTTAACTTTCTTAAGTCATTGTAAACACCATCTGATGTTTCTTTGTTTCTCTCCCTTCTATTCTTCCTCCTCCATTTTTTATATTCTAGGTATTTTATTGTTTGCCTTTAGTTAGTATTTGGATGGTCTGCTTTCTTTGCTATGATTTTTTTTTCTCTGGTGTCATCTTTTTAGCCTTGGGGGTGCTTCCCTCTAGAGCAGTCCATTTAAGATATCCTGTAGTGGTGGTTTATGAGAGGCAAACTCTCTCAACTTTCATTTGTCTGGAAATTGTTTAATCCCTCCGTCATATTTAAATGATAATCGTGGTGGATACAATATTCTTGGTTCGAGGCCCTTCTGTTTCATAACGTTAAATATATCATTCCATTCTCTTCTGGCCTGTAAGGTTTCTGTTGAGAAGTCTGATGATAATCTGATGGGTTTTCCTTTGTAGGTGATCTTTTTTCTCTCTCTAGCTGCATTTAATACTCTGTCCTTATCTTTGATCTTTGCCATTTTAATTATTATGTGTCTTGGTTTTGTCTTCCTTGGGTCCCTTGTGTTGGGAGATCTGTGGGCTTCCGTGGACTGTGAGACTATTTCCTTCCCCAGTGAGGGCAAGTTTTCAGCAATTATTTCTTCAAAGACACTTTCTATCCCTTTTTCTCTCTCTTCTTCCTCTGGTACTCCTATAATGCGAATATTGTTCCGTTTGTATTGGTCACACAGGTCTCTTAATATTCTTTCATTCCTGGAAATCCTTTTATCTCTCTCTGCCTCAGCTGCTCTGTATTCCTGTTCTCTGGTTTCTATTCCATTAACAGTCTCTTGCATCTCGTCCAGTCTGCTGCTAAGCCTGTCGATCGCTTGTGTCATGTCTGCATTGTCTTTCCTCACTTCCCTCACTTCCTCCCTCAGCTCTTGCACATTTCTCTGTAGATCCATCAGCATGGTTATGACTTTTATTCTGAATTCTTTTTCAGGAAGACTGTGCATTTCCATCCCTTCAGACTCCCTCTCTGGGGTTGTCTGGTTGATCTTAGTCTGGACCATATTCCTCTGTCTTTTCATGGCTATAGAAGTGGTTGCTGGTAGTTGCCACGTATGTCAGCTGGGCTCTTTAAGACTTTAGAAAGAAAAAAAAATAATAAAGAAAAGAAAGAAAGAAAGGAAAAAAAAAGAAAAGAAAAAAGAAAAACAAAACAACAACAACAAAAAACGCCCTCCGGGAGTAGATTCTGTGGGGATGCTGTAGGTGGCTTGTTGCCCCAGTATTCCACAGCCGTTGCCGTGCAGCTCCAAAGTGCCCCTTATAGCTCCCGCCAGGGTGGAAATGAATGGGAGGCTGTTGAAGATCTTTGGGAAGTCGATGTGCGGCCACCCTTTCCCAGTCGCCAGCTAAGGGGTCCGAAACTCCCCAGGACTCCCAGCCTGCTGGGCTGAGTGTGCCGGGGCGATCCGGCTCCTCCGCTGGGCTCCTGTCTCTTTAAGACCACTGAGGAAAGTGCGCGCTTTTCTTTTTTTTCCTTCCCAGGAGCCGGCTGCAAGCACCCTGGCACGTTCTTCACCTAGATCCTGCACACTCTGTCTCTCCAATCTCCGCTACACCGCACTATGTGTGTCATCGCTCCCTGCGCAGATCACTGGGGCTGGTTATTTCGCGGGGTGTACTTCTACTACCTCCGAGCTCTGAATCCTCTCCTACCGCTGGTGCACTGGGGTGGGTGAGTGCAGGGGTCCCACCGGGTCACGGCTCCGTATCTTACCCGCCTGTTGGGGTGCCCAGTCCTCTCAGGTGTAGCTGCACGCTGTGCGCTTTCCTGTGTATTCTGGTCTCTCTTTTAGGAATAGCTGTATTTGCTGTATTTTCATGGATATATATAGTTTTGGGAGGAGATTTCTGCAGCCCTGCTCACACCGCCATCTTCCCGGAAGTCTACCTCCTTTATCGTATATTAATTGACCATATATACTTGGGTTCGTATCTAGGCTCTCTGTTCTGTTCCACTGGTTTATGGGTCTGTTCTTGTGCCAGTACCAAATTTTCTTGATTACTGTAGCTTTGTAGTAGAGCTTGAAGTCAGGGAGCATAATTGCCCCTGTTTTATTCTTCCTTCTCAGAATTGCTTTGGGTATTTGGGGTCTTTTTTGGTTGCATATGAATTTTAGAAGTATCTGCTCTAGTTTGTTGAAGAATGGTGTACGTATTTTGATAGTGATTGCATTGAATCTGTAGATTGCTTTAGGCAGGATGGCCATTTTGACAAGATTAATTCTTCCTTTCCATGAGCATGGGATGTGTTTCTATTTATTAGTATCTTCTTTAATTTCTCTCATGAGTGTCTTGTAGTTTTCAGAGTATAGGTGTTTCACTTCCTTGGTTAGGTTTATTCGTACATATTTTATTCTTTTTGATGCAAGTGTGAATGGAATTATTTTCATGATTTTTCTGTCTGCTAGTTCATTGTTAGTGTATAGGAATGCAACAGATTTCTGTGTATTAATTTTGTATTCTGCAACATTGCTGATTTCAGATATTAGATCTAATCATTTTGGAGTGGATTCTTTAGGGTATTTTATGTACAATACCCTATCATTTGCAAACAAGGACAGTTTCAGTTCTCCTTTGACGTTCTGGATGCCTTTTATTTCTTTGTGTTGTCTGATTGCCGTGGCCAGGACCTCCAGTACTATGTTGAATAAAAGTGGGGAGAGTGGGCATCCTTGTTTTGTTCCCAATCTTAAAGGAAAAACTTTCAGGTTCTTGCTGTTAAGTATAATGTTGACTGTGGGTTTGTCATATATGGCCTTTATTATGTTGAGGTACTTGCCCTGTATACCAGTTTTGTTGAGAGTTTTTATCATAAATGGATATTTAATTTTGTTGAATGCTTTTTCAGCATCTATGGAGATGATCATGTGGTTTTTGTCCTTCTTGTTGTTGATGTGGTAGATGATGTTGATGAATTTTTGAATGTTGTACCATCCTTGCATCCCTGAAATAAGTCCTACTTGATCATGATGGATGATCTTTTTGATGTATTTTTGAATTCGGTTTGCTAATATTTTGTTGAGTATTTTTACATCTATGTTCAGCAAGGATATTGGTCTGTAATTTTCTTTTTTGTGGTGTGTTTGCCTGGTTTTGGTATTAGAGTAATGCTGGCCTCATAGAATGAGTTTGGAATTATTCCCTCTTCTTCTACTCTTTGGAAAACATTAAGGAGGATGGGTAGTAGGTCTTCACTGAATGTTTGATAAAATTCAGCGGTAAAGCCATATGGTCCAGGAGTTTTGCTCTTAGGTAGGTTTTTGATTACCAGTTCAATTTCATTGCTGGTAATTGGTCTGTTGAGATTTTCTGTTTCTTTCTGTGTCAGCCTTGGAAGGTTGTATTTTTCTAGAAAGCTGTCCACTTTTTCTAGGTTATCCAGTTTTTTAGCATATAATTTTGCATAGTATTCTATAATAATTCTTTGTATTTCTATGGTGTCTGTAGGGATTTTTCATTTCTCATTTCTGATTCTGTTTATCTGTGCAGAGTCTCTTTCTTGATAAATCTGGCTAGGTGTTTATCTATTTTCTTTATTTTCTCAAAGAACCACGTCTTGCTTTCATTGATTCTATTATTTTATTCCTCTTGAATTTATTTATTTCTGCTCCAATCTTTATTATGTTCCTCCTTCTATTGATTTTGGACCTCATTTTTCTTCTTTTTCTAGTTTTGTTAATTGTGAGTTTAGACTGCTCGTATGGGATGTTTCTTTCCTGAGGTAGGCCTGTATTGAATTGTACTTTCCTCTTAGCATAGCCTTTGCTGTGTCCCACAGATTTTGCAGTGTTGAATTATTGTTGTCATTTGTCTCCATATATTGCTTGATCTCAGTTTTTATTTGTTCACTGATCCATTGGTTATTTAGGCGCATGTTGTGAAGCCTCCATGTGTTTGTGGGCTTTTTTGTTTTCTTTGCATAATTTATTTCTAGTTTCATATATTTGTCATCTGAGAAACTTGTTGGTACAATTTCAATCTTTTTGAATTTACCGAGGCTCTTTTTGTGGCCTAGTATTTCATGTATTCTTTAAAATGTTCCATGTGCACTTGAGAAGAATGTGTATTCTGCTGCTTTGGGTGTAGAGTTCTGTAGATGTCTGTTAGGTCCATCTGTTCTAATGTGTTGTTCAGTGCCTCTGTCTCCTTACCTTATTTTCTGTCTGTTTGATCTGTCCTTTGGAGTGAGTGGAGTGTTGAAGTCTCCCAGGATGAATGCATTGCATTCTATTTCCCTTTTAATTTTGTTATTATTTGTTTCACATATGTAGTTGCTCCTGTGTTGGGTGCATAGATATTTATAATGGTTATATCTTCTTGTTGGATTGACCCCTTAATCATTATGTAAAGTCTTTTTTTGTCTCTTGTGACTTTGTTTTGAAGTCTATTTGTCTGATGAAAGTACTGCAACTCCTGCTTTTTTCTCTCTATTAGTTGCGTGAAATATCTTTTTCCATCCCTTCACTTTTAGTTTGTGGTTGTCTTTGGGTTTAAAGTGAGTCTCTTGTAGGCAGCGTATAGATGGGTCTTGTTTTTTTATCCATTCAGTGACTCTATGTCCTTTGATTGGTGCATTGAGTCCATTTACATTTAGGGTGATTATTGATAGGTATGTACTTATTGCCATTGTAAGCTTTAGATTTTGTGGTTACCAAAGGTTCAAGGTTAACTTCTTTAGTATCTAAGAGGTTAAGTTAACTGAATATTCTATTACAAACACAGTCTAAAGGTTCTCTTTTTTTTCTCCTCTTTTTTCTTCCTCCTCCATTCTTTATATATTAGGTATCATATTCTGTACTCTTTGTCTATCCCTTTATTGAGTTTGGGGATAGTTAATTTAATTTTGCATTTGTTTAGTAATTAGCTGTTCTACTTTCTTTACTGTGGTTTTATTACCTTTGGTGACAGCTATTAAACCTTAGGAAAACTTCCATCTATAGCTGTCCCTCCAAAATACACTGTAATGAAGGTTTGTGGGAGGTAAATTCTCTCAGCTTTTGATTATCTGGAAATTGTTTAATTCCTCCTTCAAATTTAAATGATAATATTGCCAGATAAAGTATTCTTGGTTTGAGACTCTTCTGCTTCATTGCATTAAATACATCATGCCACTCTCTTCTGGCCTGTAAGGTTTCTGCTGAGAAGTCTGATGATAGCCTGATGGGCTTTTCTTTGTATGTGATCTTATTTCTCTCTCTGGCTGCTTTTAATAGTCTGTCCTTATCTTTCATCTTTGCCATTTTAATTATTATATGTCTTGGTGTTGTCTTCCTTGGGTCCCTTGTGTTGGGAGATCTGTGCATCTCCATATCCCCCAGATTGGGGAAGTTTTCAGCAATTACGTCCTCAAAGACACTTTCTATCCCTTTTTCTCTCTCTTCTTGTTCTGGTACCCCTATAATGTGAATATTGTTCCGTTTGGATTGGTCACACAGTTCTTTCAATATTCTTTCATTCTTACAGATCCTTTTTTCTCTCTGTGCCTCAGCTTCTTTGTATTCTTCTCCTCTAGTTTCTATTTCATTTATTGTCTCCTCCACCGTATCTAATCTGTTTTTAATACCCTCCATTTTGCTCTTCAATGATTGTATCTCTGATGAGAATTCATTCTTGATTTTTTGAATGTCTTTCTGTACCTCCATGAGCATGTTAATGATTTTTATTTTGAACTTCGTTTCAGGAAGATTCATGTAGTCAATGTCATTTAAATCTTTTTTTGGAATTGTATTAATAATTTTACTTTGAATCAGGTTCCTTTTGCATTTCATATTTGTATATGGTACCCTCTGGTGCCCAAAAGCTCTAGTTTCTGGAGGTGCTCAGCCCTTGAAGCAATGTTGGGGGACCAATGCAGGGGAGTGGTATTGTTGCATGGGGGGAAGAAAGAGCTGTTTCCTGCTTCCTGTGCTATTCCTGAGTCCACTGCCTGAACCAGTGGGCTGAGCACACAGGTATAAGCCTCTATGCTTTGTGTTTGTGGTTGCACTAGACAGATCTTCCCTGTGGCTGCCAGGATAGGGTTTGCTGGTTTGCAATCCCGGTGGTGCTGGCCCTGCGAAAGTTGCAGTATGCTGTGTATCCTGGAGGGGGATCCTTGGAGGTGTGTCACCAGCCAGGGAGGTGGAGCACCTGAAGATCGTGAAAGCTCCCAACCTGCTGGGCAGAGTGCACCCAGAAAATTTTGTCTACCTGTTCTTTCTCCTGATCAGTAAACTCTGTGCATTCCTTCCCCCTTTAGCAGCCCTCTTGCTAAGGGCTTTCTTGTTAGAAAGTCTCTCAGAATGCCCGCCCTTCTTTTGTCCCTGAGCAGCCAGATACGGATCCCTGCTTTCCACAAGTGGCTGGAATCTCGTTCTCTCCAGGAATTCTGCCTGTCCTAGCTTTCCAAACCCTACTCACGAGAGTACCATGCAAGCACCATGCAATGTAGGTTTGTGCTACCACCGCAATCTCTAGAGTTAGGTGTTCAGCAGTCCCAAGCCTCCATTCCCTCCCTCACTTCGTTTCTCTTCCTCCCACCAGTGAGCTTGAGTCCCCACTGGGTACCATTGGGCCACAGATTTGGTACATTGCCCTGTTCTGTGAGGTCTGCTATTTTCTCCAGGTGTATGCAGTCTGGCACAGTCCCCTCTCCTGTTGCTCTTTCAGGAGTAGTTGTATTAATTATATTTTTGTATTATATGCGGTTTTAGTTGGAAGCCTCTGTCTCACCTCTCATGTCGCCATCTTTAATCCGATCTACTGCACTGCTTTTTTTTTAAGGGTGACAAACCTTTCCCAGAAACTCCCCAGCAGATTTTCCTTCACATCTCATTGCCTGGAATTGTCACATGTTTGTGGCGAAACCACGAGAAATGGGCCATGTTGGGGAGAAAAAAATTTCCTGTTCCCCTTCAGGTTCTTCTAGCTTGTGTAAGAATAAAATTGACATGAGACAGATTATCAGGAGAAAAAACCCAAAGTTTAATTACCTATGTACTGGGAAGCCATAGGCATGGGTTCCAAAGCCAGGGAGAAGGAGGTATATATGTCATCCTGAACCAAGGAGAAGAAGGTATAGGTCTGAGATGTCAAAGAAATGGAAGCAACTCACAGGAATATGAAAAGGGTAAATGTTTGATAACTAAATATTCAGTGGACGACACAATAACAATGAGGGGCACAAAGAGGAATTTTAACAGACTTAGCCACATCCCTTCCTGTCTATCACACCTAGTTTACATTATAATATAGCTATTTAAGGTGATAGCTCACTTCCTAGATCATGTCCTCTATCTAAATACTTTTTATGCAGTTTGTGGGTGGGGTCAATGTTTCTTTATGTCTTTTGACCCTTGATTGTTCTCAACTCTGAAATAATCTGCATGTTACAATGGGACATCTTGGGTTGGCCTGCCCTTGGTCCCTACAGCCACAATGTTTGATTTAGATGCTAAACTTCAGGCAAGTTATAATTTATGCCTTGTGGTACCTAGCAGGGAGTATCCCTCCCCTGAAATCCTTAGCTGTGATGAGGAGGAGGGTGGATTCCATTAGAAAAGGATGTGAATGTTTGTAAGCAACTCACACTTTCTGCTTTCGAGACTAATGAAGGTTAGAGTGACACTGAGTTACATAGGATTTGTGTTTTTGAAACCTTGATGCTGGTAAATACGACTTCATATTCCTGTCATCCTTGGTCAGCATCTTTCTTCTCGTGTTCTTACCTGTGCTTACTTTCCCATAACTCAATTTCCCACTATTTCCTTCAAAATATTTCCATTTCTTCTTGATGCTCTAATTCATTACATTGTGATTCTCCTCATAGAATTCTTGCTTCACCTCATGGTCTTAATGAATGATAACTCTTCTCTGAAGATTCTGTTCCCCTACAACTTGTGAATTTATGCTTTTTTACCTTTTTGTTCTCATTTATTCATGCACACCAGGTCCAGGGATGGTTCAGCTCTGTCCTTATTTTTCAGTGCTACATCTAAACCAGGAGTCCTCTGTTTTTATGTAAACATAACATACAAGGCCCCTTTATGAAATAGCCCATCTATCTTTCCAGCCTTATGTTGTACCAGTCCCTCAGTCTCATGTTTCAGGTATAGTGAATTTATGGGTTATCCTAAATTGGTTGAACCTTCCTCTTCTGCAGCTAAATTATTTTTGTCATTTAAGTTATCCTTAATTTGAGAGTAACTGACACTACTTGTTCTACCTCTGTCATAATGTTTATCACACTGCACTGTGGGACTGTTGGGAGGGAACTTGGTTCTGAGATGCAGGGAAGTTAGAGTGAAAAAAAATTCAAAATAGCAAAGTAAGTTTTATTGCACCCTGTAATAAAGTAACCAAGTGGGCTTGCCTAAAATTAAACAGGTAGGCTATTAAAGAGCATGGTTGTACAGCTGCAGTCCTCTCCAGGTCACCCAGGTGATGGGAACTTGCAAGCCCAAATCAGAAATCTCAGTAGTCCCTCCCTACTTGTCTAAAGTAGGACAGAGAGAGTGAAGACTTGTGTTTAAATCTAGAAAACAGAATGAAATAGAAAAATAACAAAGATGCTTATTACTGGAAGAGTACAGAAAAAAAAGCAGTAAGAAGTCTTTATTTAAGGCAAAAAGAACACACTTGAAGAAAGGGGAGTGCAGGCAATCTCAGAGAGGAGGAGCCCTTACGGTTTAAGGTTTGGGGTTTTATGTGGCCTTTTGGGTAGGGGTCAGCATAAGGCATGATGTATATAGATGATTCATAATTCCTTTGAAGTTTTTACTTAAGAATAGGGTTATTTAGGTGACTGTGTTGGTCCAGACCTCAGCATTCTTTATCCACATAGGTTCATTTACACTTTGGAGGTCTATCTCCTGTCCTGGTTACAAAGTTACTTAATTGATTAAGGGGCTAGAAGAAGAAGAACAGCAATTTAAAGAATAAGCTGGGTCTTTTTCACAGGTTAAGTAGATTTTAAAATGGCATGACCTTTGTCCCATTTTCTTGCCCTACAGAGAAATCCTTGATTGACAATCTTTGGCCTTGGAGGCCTGATGTAATTGGTACAATGAAGACATGGGCTGCACTCTGATGTTTTTTTTTTTTGTCCGGCGAATTATTTTTCATCTGGCGAATGTCCAGACATTTCAAGTGACTACTGGTCTTTGAAACTTCAACTTATTAACTAATTAACTCTGTAAATCTTTTCTAGTTCTCTGGTTTTATCTAGTTAAGTCTTTGAGTCCCTTTTAGTGGGCTTTACTGGCTTTATTCTCTCTCCACCCCACTCATGTCTTTCTGCTTAACAGGACCATAAGTATCTTATCTGACTTCTTTTTATATTTCTAGAATTTAGCACAGTGCTGGGTATTTAGTAAATATTAGCTGTGAATAAATCCTGTGCTGAATTTCAAGGCTAAGGTTTATTTTGTAGCACTTACTGAAGTTTGGTTATGGAAGAAAAAGGAGGACAGAATAATATAGCATTTAGGAGAGAAGCTGAGTCCACTGAAGTTGCTTTTAAAGTTATGGAGACTGTGCATGTTTGTAGGTTGATGTGAAGGGGGCAGTGGAGAGAGAGAGATTGAAGATGTAGGAGAGGGGATAGAAATAAGGTAGTTTGGAAGGGAGAAAAAACTTTACATTTTCCTTGAAGTAATTTTTTAACTTTTAGAGGTCTATAAGGTATTTGTCTCATCAAGG
>JAVSCE010002275.1:0-32629 GCA_032199065.1 Smutsia gigantea
TCACCAGCACCTTCAAGCAGGTCAGTGGCCGCCCGCCCGCCTTCTCTCCAGCGTTTGCCCGGGGCGCCGCAGGCAGTCCTTCCGGCCGTCCGGCTTCCCCGGGCGTCGGGGGAACTGTCTCTGCAGGCGCGCTGCCGGTCTGTCGCAGCGCCCAGTGCGCCGGGCCGCCGCGTCCGGGAGGCGGGAACCACGGCCCGGGACTGAGGGCGGGCGGAAGGACCTGCCACTTCATTGGCGCCTAGGTGAGCCAGGGGCAGAGCTGGGACTCAAACCCAGGGCTCTGGGCCCTTTCGCTGCGGTTATTATCCTTACTGCTGCCACCTGCGTGCCTTCTACCTGCCAGGTGCAGCCCTTAACGGGGGCGTGCGTTTTCTCGGGGGGTGGCTGTCTCCGGGTTGCGGTGGGGAAACCGAGACTCCGAGAGGCGAGTTGATGCTTCGAGGACCCCGCTGGCGTGCCTGGCGTTTGTGCGTTTATGGGTTCAGTGCTCCATCGAGGAGACTCGAGCAGGACCCACGAGGTACCTTTCTGTGAATAACTTGGTTGGGTGGACTTTTTTTTTTTCTCTCTCTCTCTCTCTCTCTTCGCACCCTTAGTGTTTCGTCCATGTGAGAATTTCTGGGAGACAAGGCAGGTGCTGTGGTTGGAGTGTTACCCAAAGCGTAAATTTGTTTAGAAGTCCAATTTGGGCATTTGGATTTTCAGAAAAGATGAGCATACCACAGGGTATCAGGACATAAAGCCCTGGTTTGTGCTGTCGCTCTGATGTAGTTATTAAAAGCCACCCACTTTTCACTCCCAAGGGTCAAGTTCGTAAATAAAATAACAACAGTGAACAGAAATAAATAAGCTGTATAGTTACCCTGGTAGTGGAACGCTGGCGAGCTATGAAAAGGGAAGATAGCAAATTATCCCATTTCCCACTTTAGGCAGGCTCAGAGGCTGAGTGTTGTGAGCCTCATTATTGACAGGGATGTGTCGTTGACAAGGGTGTGAACCAAGTGATTCTGGGACTTGTATTTTCTACCACCTCCCACACATGGTCCCATGTTGTTCCTTCTCTGGTGGACTTCTGAGTGTTGTGAGCCAGGATTCAGACCTCTGCCTTCCTCCCTACCTGACGCAGGTGATCTTTGGTGTGCTGTGGTTTAAATACCAGCTGTATGCTGTTGATATCCCGCTTTATAACTATCCAGAAAACCCCAGATTCTTTTATCCAGTTGCCTACTTCCCTTCTCTTTTTGCGTGTGCCATAGGCTTCTCAAACTTGGCCAAAATACAACTCTTGATTCTCCATCGCCAGCACTTCCTCCGCATTCTTGCCAGGCTCACTAAGTGGCATTATTGCTCACCAAGTAGAGAAGCCACAACTATTTCCTTATCTTTCTCTTGCTCCCTCCATCCAAAACATTGCTCCCTCCTCTATGGTGTATGCTGAATGTTCACTTCCCCTAATTGTCACTGCTGCCGCCCTAGCTTGAGCTACCGTCTGCTGGTCTGGATCACTGCAGTAGCCCACGCTGACAGGTCTCTGGCTTCTTCTCTGGTCCCGTGGTCTCTTCTCCACCCAGCAGTAGGGTTGGTAATCTGGGGGCGGGGAGGGCTGTCAGTCACAGCACCCCACCCCCCTTCCTGGGCTCAGTGCTTTGGGTTCCGGTTGCACTCAAATGAAACCCCAGGCTCTGTTCCAGGATCTCCGCATGGGGAGTCTTTTTCATCACTTCAGGTCAGGCTGTTACTGTGTCAGGTTATGCCAATTGACAGAATCCTTATTAGTTCAGTTCCTTGCCCATAGATCTGGTTTATTTCCTTGGTGGTAGGAATCACTAACTCAGCCTCCCTCCCCTTCTAGAAGGTAATTTCCTTGAGAACAGGGGCCTTATCTGTGTTGTTCATAGGATCCCAGCCCCTAAAATACTGTCAGGTACTTCCTGGGCCCTGAAATACGGGTTGAACAGGGAAATCAGACTTTTTAATGGGGACAGCTTTTTTCCTTTCTTCTCAGTCTGGCACACTCCAACTGATTTTTCCTGTTGATCAGATGCTGTCTACTCTGTGACCTACCTTTTAAGTATTCCAGTGAACCATGTTCTTCTGTTTCTTCTTCTTCTTTTTCTTTTTTTTAAATACACTGTGCTTTTTTTTTTTGACAGTTGTGATCTCTGACCATAATCAGGTTTTTGGTGGGGGAGGAATGATTGTCATTCCTTAAACTCTTGACAAAATTTTTGTACTACAAATTTCTCTGGGTCTAATTCCCCCACAACCCAAGAAACACTGGGACACATTTTGGCTGTAATCTCCCTATCCCCACCTGTCAGCCCCAGGAAACCACTATTCATCTTCCTGTCTGTGGATTTGCCTGTTCTGGGTGTTTCATATAAAATGGACTTGTATGTGGCCTTCTGTCTGGCTCCTTTAATTTAGAAGTCAGTGTTTTCAAGGTTCATCCATGTTATAGCACATTCAGAATGTCCTTTTTTTTTTTTAATTTAATTATTATTATTTTTAGTATTTTCTTTTTTTCTTTCTTTTTTTTATTATCATTAATTTACAATTACATGTGCAATATTACGATTATTAAACTACGCCTTCATCAGGTCCCCCCCACCAACCCCATTACAGTCACTGTCCATCAGCGTAGTGAGATGCTATAGAATCACTACTTGTCTTCTCTGAGTTGTACTGCCCTCCCCGTGCCCCCCCAACATTACATCTGCTAATCGTAATGCCCCTTTTTCCCTCTTATCCCTCCCTTCCTGCCCATTTTCCCCAGTCCCTTTCCCTTTGGTAACTATTAGTCCGTTCTTGGGTTCTGTGAGTCTGCTGCTGTTTTGTTCCTTCAGTTTTCTTCTTTGTTCTTATACTCCACATATGAGTGAAATCATTTGATACTTGTCTTTTTCGGCTTGGCTTATTTCACTGAGCATAATACCCTCTAGCTCCATCCATGTTGTTGCAAATGGTAGGATTTGTTTTCTTCTTATGGCTGAATAATATTCCATTGTGTATATGTACCACATCTTCTTTATCCATTCATCTACTGATGGACACTTAGGTTGCTTCCATTTCTTGGCTATTGTAAATAGTGCTGCAATAAACATAGGGGTGCATCTGTCCTTTTCAAATTGGGCTGCTGCATTCTTAGGGTAAATTCCTAGGAGTGGAATTCCTGGGTCAAATGGTATTTCTATTTTGAGTTTTTTGAAATTCTTATTTTATTAAGGTATTATTGATTTACACTCTTATGAAGGTTTCACATGAAAACACAATGTGGTTACTACATTTACCCATATTATCAAGTCCTCACCCATACCCCAGTGCAGTCACTGTCCATCAGTGTAGTAAGATGCCACAGATTCACTATTTGCCTTCTCTGCTACAGTGTTTTCCCTGTGACCCCCCACACCATGTGTACTAAACATAATACCCCTCAATCCCCTTCTCCCACCCTCCCCATCCGCCCTCCCACACTCCTCCCCTTTGGTAACCACTAATTCCTTCTTGGAGTCTCTGAGTCTGCTGCTATTTTGTTCCTTCAGTTTTGCTTCGTTGTTATACTCCACAAATGGGGAAAATCATTTGGCACTTGGCTTTCTCCGCCTGGCTTATTTCACTGAGCATAATATCCTCCAGCTCCATCCATGTTGTTGCAAATGGTAGGATTTGTTTTTTTTCTTATGGCTGAATAGTATTCCACTGTGTATATGTACCACCTCTTCCTTATCCATTCATCTACTGATGGACACTTAGGTTCCTTCCATATCTTGGCTATTGTAAAAAGTGCTGCAGTAAACATAGGGGTGCATATGTCTTTTTGAATCTGAGAAGTTGTATTCTTTGAGTAAATTCCAAGGTGTGCGATTCCTGGATCAAATGGTATTTCTATTTTTAGTTTTTTGAGGAACCTCCATATTGCTTTCCACAATGGTTGAACTAGCTTACATTCCCACCAGCAGTGTAGGAGGGTTCCCCTTTCTCCGCATTCTCGCCAGCATTTGTTGTTCTTAGTCTTTTGGATGCTGGCCATCCTTACTGGTGTGAGGTGATATCTCATTGTGGTTTTAATTTGCATTTCCCTGATGATTAGTGATGTGGAGCATCTTTTCATGTGTCTGTTGGCCATCTGAATTTCTTCTTTGGAGAACTGTCTCTTCATATCCTCTGCCCATTTTTTAATTGGGTTATTTGCTTTTTGGATGTTGAGGCGTGTAAGTTCTTTATATATTTTGGATGTTAACCCCTTGTCGGATATATCATTTACAAATGTATTCTCCCATACTGTAGGGTGCCTTTTTGTTCTGTTAATGGTGTCCTTTGCTGTACAGAAACATTTTAGTTTGATGTAGTCCCATGAGTTCATTTTTGCTTTTGTTTCCCTTGCTCAAGGAGTTGCATTCAGGAAGAAGTTGCTCATGCTTATATTCAGGAGATTTTTGCCAATGTTGTCTTCTAAGAGTTTTATGGTTTCATGACTTACATTCAGGCCCTTGATCCATTTCGAGTTTACTTTTGTGTATGGGGTTAAACAATTATCCAGTTTCATTCTCTTGCATGTAGCTGTCCAGTTTTGCCAACACCAGCTGTTGAAGAGGCTGTCATTTCCCCATTGTATGAGTTTAGACTGCTCATATGGGATTGTTCTTCTTTCCTGGGGTAGGCTTGTTTGCAATATACTTTCCTCTTAACACAGCCTTGCTGCGTCCCACAGATTTTGCGGTGTTGAATTATTGTTGTCATTTGTCTCCATATATTGCTTGATCTCTGTTTTTAGTTGGTCATTGATCCATTGTTTATTTAGGAGCATGTTGTGAGCCTCCATGTGTTTGTGGGATTTTTCATTCTTTTGACGTAATTTATTTCTAGTTTCATACCTTTGTGGTCCAAGAAACTGGTTGGTACAATTTCAATCTTTTTGAATTTACTGAGGCTCTTTTGGTGGCCTAGTACATGATCTACTCTTGAAAATGTTCCATGTGCACTTGAGAAGAATGTGTATTCTGCTGCTTTTGGATGTAGAGTTCTGTAGATGTCTGTTAGGTCCATCTGTTCTAGTGTGTTGTTGAGTGCCTCCGTCTCCTTACTTATTTTCTGTCTGGTTGATCTGTCCTTCAGAGTGAGTGGAGTGTTGAAGTCTCCTAAAATGAATACATTGCATTCTATTTCTCCTTTTAATTCTGTTAGTATTTGTTTCACATATGTAGGTGCTCCTGTGTTAGGCGCATAGATATTGATAATGGTTATTTCTTCTTGTTGGATTGACCCTTTCATCATTATGTAATGTCCTTCTTTGTCTCTTGTGACTGACTTTGTTTTGAAGTCTGTTTTGTCTGATACAAGTACTGCAACTTCTGCTTTTTTCTCCCTATTAGTTGCATTAAATATCTTTTTCCATCCCTTCATTTTTAGTCTGTGTATGTCTTTAGGTTTAAAGTGAGTCTCTTGTAGGCAGCATATAGATTTGGTCTTTTTTTTAATCCATTCAGTGACTCTATGTCTTTTGATTGGTGCATTCAGTCCATTTACATTTAGGGTGATTATTGGTAGGCATGTACTTATTGGCATTGTGGTTACCAAAGGTTCAAGGTCAACTTCCTTACTATCTAAGCATCTAACTTAATTCACTTATTATGCTATTACAAACACAATCTAAAGGTTCTTTTTTTTTTCTCCTTTTTCTTCCTCCTCCATTCTTTATATATTAGATATCATATTATGTACTCTTTGTCTATCCCTTGATTGACTTTGGAGATAGTTATTTTAATTTTTGCATTTGCTTAGTAATTAGCTGTTCCACTTTCTTTACTGTGGTTTTATTACCTCTGGTGACAGCTATTAAACCTGAGGAACACTTCCATCTATAGCAGTCCCTCCAAAATACACTGTAGAGATGGTTTGTGGGAGGTAAATTCTCTCAGCTTTTGCTTATCTGGAAATTGTTTAATCCCGCCTTCAAATTTAAATGATAATCTTGCTGGATACAGTGTTCTTGGTTCAAGGCCCTTCTGCTTCATTGCATTAAATACATCATGCCACTCCCTTCTGGCCTGTAAGATTTCTGCTGAGAAGTGTGATGATAGCCTGATGGGCTTTCCTTTGTATGTGATCTTATTTCTCTCTCTGGCTGCTTTTAATAATTTGTCCTTATCCTTGATCTTTGCCATTTTAATTACTGTATGTTGGTGTTGTCTTCCTTGGGTCCCTTGTGTTGGGAGATCTGTGAATCTCCATGGCTTGAGAGACTGTCTCCTCCCCCAGATTGGGGAAGTTTTTAGCAGTTACCTCCTCCAAGACACTTTCTATCCCTTTTTCTCTCTGTTCTTCTTCTGGTACCCCTATAATGCGAATATTGTTGTTTGTATTGGTCACATAGTTCTGTCAATATTCTTTCATTCTTAGAGATCCTTTTTTCTCTCTGTGCCTCAGCTTCTTTGTATTCCTCTTCTCTAGTTTCTATTTCATTTATTGTCTCCTCCACCATATCTAATCTGCTTTTAATACTGTCCATTGTGCTCTTAACGATTGGATCTCCAACCGGAATTCATTCCTGAGTTCTTGAATATCTTTCTGTACCTCCATGAACATGTTAATGATTTTTATTTTTAACTCCCTTTCAGGAAGAGTCATGAGGTTGATGTCATTTTAATCTTTCTCAGGAGTGGTATTAATAATTTTACTCTGAACCAGATTCCTTTGGCATTTCATGTTTGTATAGCGCGTCCTCTACTGCCCAGAAGCTCGACTCCCTTGAGCTGCTCAGCCCCTGAAGCAATGTTGGGGGTCGCAGGGGAGTGGTATTGGTGTCTGGGGGGAGGAAAGAGCTGTTTCCTGCTACCTGGCTGCTATGCCTGTCTCCACTGCCTGAACCAGTGGGCCGAGCACACAGGTATAAGCCTCTATGCTTTGCATTTGTAGTTGCTGTAGACAGATCTTCCCTCTGGCTGGCCTAACGCCAGGGTAGGGTTTGCCGGTTTGCGAGCCAAGTGGGGCTGGCTGGGAGAAGGGCGAGTAGGCTGCGTATCATGGAGGGGGTCCTTGGAGCTGTGTAGCCAGCCAGGGAGCTGGAGCACCTGAAGATTGTCTAAGGAGGAAGATTTCTTTTTCCTCCTTAAATATGAGAGGCTATATGGTAAAGCTCCCAACCTGCTGGGCAGAGTGCACCCAGACAATTTTGTCTACCTGTCCTCTCTTCTGAGCAGTAAGCTCTGTGCAGTCCTTGCCCCTTTAGCAGCCCTCTTGCTAAGGGCTTCCTTATTAGGAAGTCTCTCAGACTGCCTGCCTTTCTTTTGTCCCAGAGCAGCTGGATATGTGGATCCCTGCTTTCCACAAGCAGCTGGAATCTCAGTCTCTCCAGGAATTCTGCCTGTCTTAGTTTTCCAACCCCATAATCACGAGTATCATGCAAGCACCATGAATTGTAGGTTTGTGCTCCCAGAGCAGATCTCTGGAGTTAGGTATTCAGCAGTCCCATGCCTCCACTTCCTCGCTGCTCGGTTTCTCTTCCTCCCACCGGTGAGCTGGTGTGAGGGAAGGGCTTGGGTCCCACTGGGCCACAGCATTGGTACATTACCCTGTTATGTGAGGTCTGCTCTTTTCTCCAGGTGTGTGCAGTCTGGTGCAGTTCTCTTTCCTGTTGCTCTTTCAGGATTAGTTGTATTAATTATATTTTCATATTACGTGCGGTTTTAGGAGGAAGCCTGTGTCTCACCTCACAGCGCCATCTTTAATCCTATGTCTGTCCTTCTTAAGACTGAATAATACGCCATTGTATGTTTATACTACATTTTGCCCATTCATCTGTTAATGCACGCTTGGCTTGTTTCCACTTCTTGGCTATTTACGAATAGTACTGGTGTGGACATTTGTGTACAGGGTTTTGTTTGGAAATATGTTCTCAGTTATGTTGGCTATAGTCCTTGGAGAGGAATTGATGGGTCACATAGTAACTTGTGTTTAACTTTTTGAGGAACTACCATAGTGTTTTCCAAAGTGGCTGTACTAATTTGCAATGAATTTTTAACGCTTGTCAAGTTTTCATGTACTATCAAAGAAGATCACTCATAATTATCTGGAAACACTGTTAAAATACCCCCACCATTTCCAACTACACTTCTGTTGGGAAGTAGTTTTCTTCCTCTACTTCAACTGAAACAGCATGCTGCCGCAGACTGACCTCAGAGGACGCCATGAAAGCCCAGTTGTCTTCCGTTAAGCCAGGCATTAAAAAGATTTGCAGAAATGTAAACACATTTTCTCTCCTCACTAAATTTCTTTTTTTGTTTTGGAAAGTGTTTTTTTTTCACACACAAGACTGTTGACAAGTAATGGGTTCATTGTTATTTTTAAAGGAGTAGATAATGTATTTAAAATATTTTAAGAATTTAATTTTGAACTTCCAATGTGATTAACTATCATAGCTGTTACCCTCATGAACCCATATATTGAGGTCCTCAATAATTTTTAAGAGTGTAGAGGGGCCTTGGGACCAATAACTTGGAGCCTGATGGGACTGGTGCTCTTATGTGTACATCTGAGTTTGCTGCTCATGAGTTATGTGACTTGAGGCCAGTTTGCTGCAGGTTGCCTAGCCATGGGTTCTTCATCTATAAAATGGAGCTGTGATACGGACTATGTAAGGCTGGTGTGTGTTAGGATTAATTGAGAAGAGGCTGTGAAAAAGAAAAACGGTAAAGCTCCCTATGACCCTTAGCTTCAGTGAGACTGAGCACACGAGCAAATGTGGCTTTTCACCTAGAGAATAGCTGATTATCCTCCACTGCTTTGAATTCCTCCTTTCTTTGGTTTTCATGTTAATTAATGCTTTGGGGGATCGTTTAAATTGTAGAGATGGAAGTGCAGGAGCAATACGTGACACTGGTGGGGATGCCATTGGGGAAGAGGATTGGGTGCCGAGTGACTTAGGCACATTTATTTAACAAATGTGTGGTGAACCCCAACTGTATGCCAGGCACTGTGTCCTGGATGATGGAGATACAGTGAGAGGCAAAGTAGATAAGGACTTCCTCTCCAAGAGCGTATATTCTGCCAGGGAGTAAGGAGCAGAAATGGGAAATAAGCAAAATTATTTCAGATGATGATTCATGATGTGAAGAAGAAAAGTGAAACAAGAGGCCATGATGTAATGGCAAGGAGGGCCCGGCTCTGTGGGTCATGGGAGCTGAGATTAGAGAAATCCCATTCTTGGAGGCAGAAGAGTCCTTCTTGCATGTGCTCAAGTGGTGCAGTTCCTGAAAACCTCAGGGCGATTTGTAAGACTCCTTGAAAATATATTAACATCTTCAGCTTTACAGTAATTAAGTATGTAAATTGTAGTAAATTAAGTGTGTGAGTTAGATACTGTCTAAAGTAAAATATAATAAATCAGAGAGTTGCTAGTCTGGCTTTTCCACTGATCCCCAAGGTGCATGTATTTCTCAGAAAGTTTCTGAAGTACTGCACAGGGTGAAAGAGGAAAACAATTACCCATAATATCACCAGCCAGAGGGATCCACTGTTGTGTGAGCATATTTTCTTCTTCGTTTTTCATATTTTAAGCGCTTTACTACTTAAATGGGACATTTATCCCATTTGACTCCTATGATAACCTCTGTAAAATAGGACAGTATTAAAATACCCTTTTTAAATCAGAGGTTAAGTAACATATATTAGTAATACAATCATTTCTGTAGCTCCTTAAAATTTGTGAAGAACGTTTTCATGTTTTTTTTTTTATTCCTTTTTGTTCCTGCTCCCTTCTTTTTACCTCAGTTTATTTACCCCCTGTGGACATCTGTCCTAGTTGATTGCACTGGTTTCTGGGCAAAGGTCTTTATCCACTGCTCTGGAGGCTCTTTGAGAATAGAGAACCTGACTACCTTTGTCTCTATATCCTTAAGGCATTATAAGAACTTGATACCTTGGAAAAAAATGTGTATGAAAGAAGCCTAAAATGGAGACTAAGGACTAAGCCGGGTAGGTGGAACCATTTGGGAAAGGTCGAGAATCATATATCCAATGAAAGAATCCACTGTGTGGCCCTGATGAGCAGCCCCTTTGCAGAACTATACCTTTAGAAAAGCAGATGTGTACTGTCCTTGCATTTGCTGTTTTGTCTTACGTGATACAGCCTTTTGTATACCCCTTCTGATTGTACAACTCTTACCCAGTCCTTTTGGCAAGGTCTCGAATATTCAGCTTTGAAAACAAGTTCAAGTGCTGGGAGAATTGCCTTCCTGTTTGCCATAACCGTAGTTGTAGAGAAGAAGTCCTTCTAGGATGCACTTGTTTGGAACTCTTGTTTTCTTTCAGAAACAGTAACAGGATAGTTTCAGAGTAATGTTGAGAGCACTGTTAGCCCTGAAGTAGATCCAGTTTACTGTACTTTGATCAGCCTCTTAACAGTCTTTATGGCCATTAATTTATCTAGGGCAGCATTTGAAGCTTAGTTTAGTTTGCACACAGCTTGATTATGCAGTTCCCTGATGCTGTCCCCACAGAGCAGAGGAGTATGAATTTGCAGGTGGTTAAGCAGGATGTACCTAAGTGATTTGCCCCATATTCCCAAGGCTTCTGCACTTAGCTCCTCTTCTTGCACCAGTGGAGCAATACAGATGTTGTTTTTGTAAAACCTGTCCTGTTCCTGCTAGTGCCAATTCTTTAAAAGAAACAAAAGGGAGGAACAGAATAGAAATTAAAGCCACCTTGAAGGATTGTTTTATACTAAGTAAATTAAAGAATAAACTCCAGTACTGGTGCAGTGGTGGTAAAGTTATAATCACTGTTGTGTGAATGCTTGTGATATTATGGATGGTATGTATAATTTTGGGATCTGGTACTGTATAGCATTCACTGCTTCTAGTAATTACCAGTTATTCAAGAGAATAAACAAAAGCTCTGCATTTTTTATTGCAGTGCTACCTAATGATAACAAAAACCTGGGATAAGCTAAATGTTGATCTGTAGAAGATGTGATTACTAAATCATGGCACATCAACGTGATGGATTATTAAATAGCCTTGAAAATGTGATTATCAAGATAATGTAGATACTTGAATGGTTCACCATCTAATTAGTGTCAAGCAGAGCTGACATGAAGCATCCTAATTTGTAATATAAATGCTGGGGTCAGAGGCTAGGAGTTAATATGCAAAAATAGATACAGCTTTATTTAAGTGATGGGATCGTGGGTAAATTTTGTCTTTAATGTTGGTAATTTTTTTTAAATAAACTTCTCATTTTGGAATAATCATAGATTCACAAGTAAAGTTTCAGGGATAGTATAGAAGCCCCACAGATTTTTCACTTAGTGTCTCCTATGTTAGAATCATGTTTTTAATAAGATTTTTATCATTTTATTTTGAATTTAAAGTGAAAGTATTCCAAAGATGATGAGATGTTAGTAATTACCTATGTCCCTTCCGTGTTTATACTCTGTAGTATACCTTCTCATACCTTTATCTCAGCTCTTACAGTCCTGTATGTGTGTATTACTATGATAATCATCATAGTATACTGTGTTACATATAGTGTATGTAAGTTATTTTGTAACTTGCTTTTTTCACTTAATGACCTACTACAGATACCCAGTGACCTACAACCTTATCTGTGTATTAAAGTCATCCAGGTGCTTTGAAAATACAGATTTCCAGGTCCCATCCACAGAGATTTTTATTCAATCTGAAGTTGGACTCACGAATCACAATTTCTTTTAAAGTCCCTATATAATCTAATGTGTAAGTCAGATTTAAGACCTATACACTCTAGATAAAAATATCAGTCATATCTAGGTTTTTTTGTAATAACCATAGCTCTAACAGCTATATAGCTATTCCAGTATTTATTCAGTCTTCTCTTTGTGGGTTTCCTGTTTTTTTCTATCTTATAAACAGTACTGTAATAAACATCCTGCTGCATCCTTACACATTTGTACTTTCTTACAGGATGGACCTCAGAAATGTGTTTGCTGTGCCAAAGTATATGTAGATACATATAGTTTAAATATTAATAGCTCTTCTCAGATGATTTTCCTAACAAAATCTTAGTAACTATAAAGCTCTCTTCCATTGTTTTCGGTGTGAAACTTTTGCCATCAAACTTTGGAGGTTTTTAGTTCCTTTTTCTCAGTGACACATAACAGATCATTCTTAATGGTAAAAGCCACAGAGCTCTGTTAAAGCAGTAGAATGTTTAAAATATAAAAAGCCTTTAGTAGTAAATTTTAGAAAGAAATCAAAAAGGCTCACAAATACATGGAGACTTAACAACATTCTCCTAATTAATCAATGGGTTAACGATCAAATCAAAACAGAAATCAAAGAATATATGGAGACTAATGACAACAACACAAAGCCACAACTTCTGTGGGACACAGCAAAGGCAGTTCTAAGAGGAAAGTGTATTGCAATCCAGGCCTATTTAAAGAAGGAAGAACATTCCCAAATGAATAGTCTAAAGACACAATTACTGAAATTGGAAAAAGAAGAACAAATGAGGCCCAAAGTCACCAGAAGGAGGGACATAATAAAGATCAGAGAAGAAATAAATAAAATTGAGAAGAATAAAACAATAGAAAAAAATCAATAAAACCAAGAGCTGGTTCTTTGAAAAAATAAACAAAATAGATAAACGCCTAGCCAGACTTATTAAGAGAAAAAGAGAATCTACACACATAAACAGAATCAGAAACGAGAAAGGAAAAATAATGACAGACCCCACAGAAATACAAAGAATTATAAGAGAATATTATGAGAATCTATATGCTAACAAGCTGGAAAACCTAGAAGAAATGGACAACTTCTTAGAAAAATACAACCTTCCAAAACTGACCAAACAGAAAAACTAAACAGACCAATCACCAGCAACGAATTGAATCAGTAATCAAAAAACTACCCAAGAACAAAACCCCTGGACCAGATGGATTCACCTCTGAATTCTACCAGACATATAGAGAAGAAATAACACCCATTCTCCTTAAAGTTTTTCAAAAAATAGAAGAGGAGGGAATACTTCCAAACTCATTCTGTGAAGTCAGCATCACTCTAATACCAAAACCACGCAAAGACCTCACCAAAAAAGAAAACTACAGAGCAATATCCCTGATGAACGTAGATGCAAAAATACTCAATATTAGCAAACCGAATTCAAAAATACATCAAGAGGATCATACACCATGATCAAGTGGGATTCATCCCAGGGATGCAAGGATGGTACAACATTCAAAAATCCATCAACATCATCCACCACATCACCAAAAAGAAGAACAAGAACCACATGATCATCTCCATAGATGCTGAAAAAGCATTTGACAAAATACAGCATCCATTTATGATTAAAACTCTCAATAAAATGGGTATAGAGGGCAAGTACCTCAACATCATAAAGGCCATATATGACAAACCCACAGCTAACATCATACTTAACGGCGAGAAGCTGAAAGCTTTTCATCTAAGATCGGGAACAAGACAGGGATGCCCATTCTCTCCACTGTTATTCAACATAGTACTGGAGGTCCTAGCCACGGCAATCAGACAAAACAAAGAAATACAAGGCATCCAGATAGGTAAAGAAGAAGTCATATTGTCACTATTTGCAGATAACATGATATTGTACATAAAAAACCCTAAAGACTCCACTCCAAAACTACTAGAACTAATATCTGAATTCAGCAAAGTTGCAGGATACAAAATTAACACACAGAAATCTGTTGCTTTCCTACACACTAACGATGAACTAACAGAAAGAGAAATCAGAAAAACAATTCCATTCACAATTGCATCAAAAAGAATAAAACACCTAGGAATAAACCTAATGAAGGAAGTGAAAGACCTGTACTCTGAAAACTACAAGACACTCCTGAGAGAAATTAAAGAGGACACTAACAAATGGAAATTCATCCCATGCTCTTGGCTAGGAAGAATAAATATTGTCAAAATGGCTATACTACCTAAAGCACTCTACAGATTCAACGCAATCCCTATCAAAATACCAACAGCTTTCTTCAGTGAACTGGGACAAATCTAAAATTCATATGGAACTACAAAAGACCCTGAATAGCCAAAGCAATCCTGAGAAGGAGGAATAAAACGGGAATTACGCTCCCTGACTTCAAGCTCTACTACAAAGCCACAGTAATCAAGACAATTTAGTATTGGCACAAAAACAGACCCACAGACCAGTGGAATAGAATAGAAAATCCAAACATTAACCCAAACATATACAGTCAATTAATATTTGATAAAGGACCCTTGGATATACATTGGGGAGATGACGGCCTATTCAGCAGCTGATGTTGGAAAAACTGGACAGCTACATGTAAGAGAATGAAATTGGACTACTGTTTAACCCCATACACAAAGGTAAACTCAAGGTGGATCAAAGACCTGAATGTAAGTCATGAAACCATAAAACTCTTAGGAAAAAATATAGGCAAAAATCTCTTGGACATAAACATGAATGACTTTTTCATGAACATATCTCCCCGGGCAAGGGAAACAAAAGCAAAAATGAACAAGTGGGACTATATCAAGCTGAAAAGCTTCTGTACAGCAAAGGACACCATCAGTAGAACAAAAAGACATCCTACAGTATGGGAGAATATATTCATAAATGATGTATCCGATAAGGGGTTGACATCCAAAATATATAAAGAACTCACGCACCTTAACAAACAGAAAGCAAATAATCCAATTAAGAAATGGGCCGAGGACATGAATAGACACTTCTCCAAAGAAGAAATTCAGATGGCCAACAGGCACAAGAAAAGATGCTCTACATCACTAATCACCAGAGAAATGCAGATTGAAACCACAATGAGATATCACCTCACACCAGGGAGGATGGCCAACATCCAAAACACAAACAACAACAAATGTTGGCGAGGATGTGGAGAAAAGGGAACCCTCCTACACTGCTGGTGGGAATGCAAATTAGTTCAACCATTGTGGAAAGCAGTATGGAGGTTCCTCAAAAAACTCAAAATACAAATACCATTTGACCTAGGGATTCCACTCCTAGGAATTTACCCTAAGAATGCAGCAGCCCAATTTGAAAAAGACAGATGCACCCCTATGTTTATCGCAGCACTAATTACAATAGCCAAGAAATGGAAGCAATCTAAGTGTCCACCAGTAGATGAATGGATAAAGAAGTAGTGGTACATATGCACAATGGAATATTATACAGCCATAAGAAGAAAACAAATCCTACCATTTACAACAACATGGATGGAGCTAGAGAGTATTATGCTCAGTGAAATAAGCCAAGCTGAAAAAGACAAGTATCAAATGATTTCAGTCATATGTGGAGTATAAGAACAAAGAAAAAAACTGAAGGAACAAAACAGCAGCAGACTCACAGAACCCACGAACGGACTAATAGTTACCAAAGGGAAAGGGACTGGGGAAGATGGGTGGGAAGGGAGGGATAAGGGGGAAAAATGGGCATTACGATTAGCAGACGTAATGTTGGGGGGTTGCGGGGAGGGCTGTACAACTCAGAGAAGACAAGTAGTGATTCTATAGCATCTCACTATGCTGATGGACAGTGACTGTAATGGGGTTGGTGGGGGGGACCTGATGAAGGGGTAGTTTAATCACCATAATATTGCACATGTAATTGTAGATTAATGATACCAAAATAAACTATTAAAAAAAAAGCCTTTAGTAGGGTATCTTCTAAATGTTTGGTTTTCCAGCAATTGGTTGGAGAATTCAAAAGAGGGCTGTCGCATGCTTGACTTGTTATCTAGCACTGGGGCACCTTCCTCCGTAGTTTAGGAGGAAGGTGTAGTAGAGGAAAGATCAGTTTGAAAGCTTGACTGCAGCTTGGAGGCTAGAAAATGTCTAAACTCTCTCCTCCAGAACATCTCTTCACTTTGTCTCAGTAAAGGGCAGGTGGCGAGGATGTCTTTGTAAGGAAAGGTATATGGTGTAAGGGTTACATACTCAATATTCTTAATAGAAGAAATTTGCAAGGTGACATGCATCTTCTTGCCCCTAAAATTAACCTCCGAATTCAGATTTCTCATAAATTCACTGCTGATTTAATACTCAGAGCTGCAAATGAAGGTGATCTTGTACTCTACATTTTTCCGGGTAGTGTATGACATGACAGTTGAAACATTTCTTTGAAGTTTTCTATTTTAAAAGTGTGTTCAGATTTTACATTCTATTCTACCATGTATTTTTTTTAATATAAAAGTATGTTAAATGATTTGCCATCAGAAAGAAAAAGTTCAAAACTTTCTTCCTACAAAATTTTTCACAAAATTCACACTTTATACACATTTATAATATACACATAATCCAGGGACCATTCATGTAAGTATGCCAGTTTTGAAGAGCAGCTCTAATCTATTACTTTCTTCTACAGTTTTATTTTACATTTTATTTTGTGACTTGTGCTCAGACTGTGCTCATACCAGAGCTATGCAGATCCCTGTGTGCAAGTTTTTTTATATTGCTTCTGTCCTGCTACTGTAATTTCTGTGGAAAATGGGTGGAAATGCAAGAAATAACACTTTAACTTTCTCACTTACGGGCTCTTTGTAGGAGGAGAGAGCAGTGAGAGATCGGAATCTCCTCCAGGTTCAAGACCACGATCAGCCCATTCCCTGGAAAGTGCAGTTTAACTTGGGCAATAGCAGCCGGCTGGGCAACCGATGCCGAAACTCCATTCAAGGGAAGCGCCTCATCACAGATGAGCTTGGTAAGACTGGTTCCCTTTCTCCTGCACTCAGGGAGATACTCCACTGTGCCCATTTGGAGGGTTTTTATAGCTTGATTATGTACAATGCTTTCCCTTTGCTCATTTCCAGCATTTCTCATGTCTCATCTTTCGTGCCTTACTCACCATTGGTGGTTCCCCTCAATGTCAGAGAAGCTCGGTTTGATCATTCTAACTCTGAAGTTCCTTGTGCCTGTAACATACAGTTTTAGCATCGTATCGTGCCTCAGCCCTTGGGCTACTGCCAGTCTCTTCCCAGCCCATTTTTTCTTCTCATCTTTATGGTGAACTCTGTAGAATAATCAGTTTTCCTCCTTGGTGACCTGAATAATATCCATATCATGTTGTCACTTAGGGAATGCACTTTGTGGACTGACTGGATAATTTGAAATGAATTATAAACACATTAAAAATGTGTTCCTCTTACAGTGAAAACATCTGTCTGTTTTGGTGCTTTCTTCCAGAGTTTTCTTACTTTCTTTTAGTCTAAGAAAGGCTGTCCCTGGGCTGGTGAGGTGGCTGGATTAGACACTGCCAGCACCTTACCACTTTAATCCTGGCTCAGCCTTTTCACTAATGCTCACCTGCAGTAATTGAGCCCTTACTAAATGCTGGGCTAAAGGCTCTCCTTGGATACCTCATTTGATTTTTTCAACAGTCAAAGAAGTGTAGGTATTGCTGTTGTCACTCGATGGGTGAAGACACAGGTACCAAGAAGTTAAGGAACTTGCCAAGATAGATGGATGGCAGCGACTCTTTTAAAGAACATAAACAGGACATGATTATCACACCAAAAAGGTAATGCTTTTCCTGAAGGTCAACTATCCAGACAGGGGTCAGAGTTCCCTGATTGTTTTAGATTTTTCTTTTGCTTTTTTCATCATTTGGTTTTCAAATATCCTGTTTGCAATAGTAAATTGTACTCTCTTTTAAAAGAGTTCTCAGAGCAGATGGATGAAGAACATAAGAATGCTGAAATTAACACAGATAACCTTGAATTAGAATCTTCATCTAATGTGGTAAAGCTGAACAAAGTGAAGTGAAACCCATAGCGCCTTGTTTCTTTAAACAAGTTTGCATCCCCAGCAAAATACAAAAACCAAAACTTTTCCAAAAAGATCTCAAAGGCATCAGACCAGATAAGATTATTTGTAATTGAAGGAAGAAATCAGTGGAAAACCATGTACTGAGGGTAGAAGAGCTGGAAAGTTTTGCACAAAAATGCACGGAAAGCTCAGCAGTGATGTTAATGCCAAGCTCTGTTTGTAAGATCACATTGAAAAAGCAAGTAATATTGCAAATAACCTGGTCCTTTTTTCACCAGAGTTAAGTTTGGTAAGGGCAGTTTCTTCTATAAGATGACACAGCAAGCTGTTGGGCGGATCTAGGTGTGGGACTTAACTTGGAGTCTGGTGCTTTTTTTCTTATACACCATTTTGTTTGTATGACACCTCAGTGAGAGAAGATGAAATCTTCTGCTTTGGCTTTACTGTTTAATATTAGTAATGAATGGCAATTTGTCATTTTCTTTTGTCAGAGCAAGCAAAAGAATAATTTCCTCTGATTGATTCAATTGAGACTGACTCTCTGACTCTTAAGTAAAACCTTCCAAGAATCAAACAATCAAATTCTAAGAGCCACAGTTTTATTTTGCCTCCAGGAAGGTGGGAGAAGAGAGAAGTAGTTTAATAAAGAAAGCTTGTAGGAGTTTGTGCCTTTTAGCAAGCAGGTGCCACCATGAATACTGCCAGGGTAACATGGGTTTTTTGTTTTTGTTATAGCTAGAAGTTTGTATCTCTTAACAGGGTAATATGTTGTTAAATAAGACAACCAATTAGAATTACAAACTTTTCAAAGGCTAGGAGTTAACTTCTCAGTCAGTAACAACACATACACTGAGGTTATGATCTTACAGGACCCTGTTGGAAGTAATATTTGCATGAGTGCATTTATAATGCAAAAGGACAAATATTGACGAGCTTTCTTTGAGAAATTAGTTGCTAAATACTGCCAGTTAGCACTGGGAAGAAAAAGGAGACCTGAGATTAAAAAAAAAAAGGCGTACCTGCTGACACTTAAAATGTGGAGAAGAGACACAAAGAACAAAGGTAATTTCAATAAGTGGAGTTTTGGTCATGTGATATTTTGCATCTTCCTGACATAGAGGTGGTAAGATTGCTGTGTATTTATTCTTTGGGGCAGATTTTTGAGAAATGTGCTGGCTAATTTAGATTTTGTTTGTTTATCATTCCTGCGAAGAAAGTAAGAATAGTTAGGAAGAATCCCAGAAACATTTCTTGTATGACATTAGAATCATCAACATCTTAATTTAGAGGACAAAGTGGTGTAATTAAAAACAGCAGCAGCAAAAAGCACTAATTCTCAGGTGACTGAGATCAAGTTCTTTCAAGGCCTCAGTTTGCCAAGTGTTAAATGAGGGCCCTTTTAGACTCTTGCATTGTTATTTTACCAGAGCCTTCTGCTTCTGCACAGACATTGTTTTCTAGAGCAGTTTCTGAAAACAACCTTATACTTCACCAGGTCTCATTCTCTGAGGATTAAGAAGCTAGGGCATTTGGAATGGAATGATGCAGGGAGCAGGTGCTCCGCACCTGGGGGCCGTGCATGCACCCGGGAGTTTACCAAGGGCCAAGTGTCCCTCATGCACTTATATTATTTTGTCCCACTCCCAGAAGGATGTGGAGAAATGTCTGTTTAGCAGCTCTGAACAGTACGTTACTTTTACAAGGAGATGCTTAAAAGTCGAGGATGAATTGACTGGGTTGGAGGGAGCATGTGTGTATAAATGATGGGATTGTGGGTTGGGGGATTAGAAGGATTTTTCTTCCTTGGGTACTGGAAAACTGGCTTTCCCTAATGCTGAGGGGTAACTGACTCTCTGGCATGTACATTTACAAACAGCTTGTGTCCATTTCTAAAGGTTAGGTGTGATTACCTCTATTTAAAAAACCTTCCAAACTACTAAATAAATGGTAAGCATGTAAAAGATTATTTGTAAAATCTGGGGCTAGGAGGGGAGTCTATTTTTTTAATCTAGAAGGATCTCAGTTTTGGGCATGTGTGCCCTGGTGTTTCCCATTTTCAGATTTTTATTTGAAAAAGAATGCCATTTTTCTTCAGCCACAGATGAAAGGAAAACACAGGTGTGACTTGACATGGTGATTAAGTCAAACACATGCCAACAGTCTAAAAAAGGTGGTGTTAGGTAGATTAGGATGTGTATAACCTACTTACCATATGGGAGTCCATGTTTCCTGTAAAGCTTCACATGTGAAAAGCAAGCCCTGTTCCCACTGTGTCTCATTGCTGCCTCTGCTATACTTGGGACGCCCCTGGCTGCAGACGCTCGCTCTCTGTGTCTGCACACAGTACTTCGCCTGATGCTTTGCGATGACTCCTGGAGAGAAGTGGGGGGATTGCTGGCTTATACTCAGCTTGGTCTCTGACTTTCAGGGTACGTTTGTGAAAGGAAGGATTTGCTGGTGAACGGCTGCTGTAACATCAACGTCCCCAGCACAAAGCAGTACCGCTGTGACGGCTGCCTGTCCAATGGCTGCTGTGGCGCGTATGAGTACTGCGTGTCCTGCTGCCTGCAGCCTAACAAGGTATGCAGAGTTGCTCCTCATCATACACACTGTTTTCTTTCTGCCTGTATTTTGTGAGAACTTTGGAGTCTTCATATGAGATTCTTTTAAAAATAGAACTCAGAAGGGAACTTTGTAGACATCGGAAATTGCTGCTGTGAAGTGGCCTTGGTCTACCACAAGGAAAGGCGGTGGTGGTTCCCAATTACTTGAATGGTTCTTTTGCAGAATGGGCCCTGTATTGCTAGTCAGATGGCTGATGACTGAGGTAGCGGCGCTCGCGAGTGCTCCTTTGAGCTTGCTCTCTCCCTCTCTGTCTCCCTTTCCCGTATCAGCAGTTTCTTAGTTTAGGAGAAATATCCAACTTACCTTGTGCTGCTGAGCCTGGAACTTATGACAGGTGCTAACTTTTGTTTCCATAGCAACTTCTCTTGGAGCGCTTCCTCAGCCGGGCAGCCGTGGCATTCCAGAACCTCTTTATGGCAGTCGAAGATCACTTTGAATTGTGTCTGGCTAAATGCAGGACCTCATCCCAGGTCAGAAACTGTCATGGCTCTAGCTGGGTGATGGGTGGGTGGGAGGAGTCAGGATCTAGAATAAAACTTGAAAACACCCACTGGGGGCTTTTTGGTGGGGCGACAGCGGAGAAGAGATTCAAGTGAAGCCGTGTTGAACTCTGTTTGGTGGAATGATAGTAGTTAGAATGTCAACATGGGGTTTATACAAGCTGGGGAAGTGCCGTTATTTCTATTAAATCAAGTTCTAATCAGCCTGCTGTTCCCATCTGATTGGCATGTCTGCACTTCAAGTGGAAGCTCAAAATTACTTTAATCTGGGTGGAGTCCTAATGGTCTAGTTCCTGAGGGACGTTCTCTCCTTCCATCTTTGACTGAAATGTGACTAAAGCTTTCCAGCAACCACTTGTTTGAAGTAAGTGGTGATTTGTTCTGGTACAGAGTTGTGGTTTTTATTAGGATTCAAGGGGGTGGGGCAGGTGGGTGTTTAAAAATACACAAAGAAATTGGTAGGTTGTCAAGTCTTCGATGCTTCCTCACATGCTGTCATTAGATGCTTTGCTCTTTGGGCACAAAGCCATACCCACTGCCGTCAGCGCCTGAAAGCCTCCTGCCCTGCCCCCACGCTGTCTCCTTGGCTCTGAGCTTTTGTGGATGGGCGGCGGTCAGCGCTCTCTGTAAAATCACCAGACAGTGTTTGTTACAAAACCAGCACGTTTCTTCTGGCTTGTCTTCATGGTGTGTCCAAGATTGTACTGGCTTCGTCTGTTAAGTGACTCATTCGTCATTCCCTGGAACTCTTGTGCCCTTTGCCAGATTGCTGTCGTCCACCTTTTGCTTTTACGCCGCTTGTATGTCTCTGGCCTGCTCTTGGAGCACTCTGCATCACTGGGTAAATGTTTCAGGGATTCTAACGTGCATCTGAAAACAGGAAGAAATTCCTGATGGTCGTGTGTTGCTGGAAGAGCTCCCCTTGAATGTGCTGTAAGGGAATGTGGAGGAAGGCTGAGCACATGACTCATTTTGATTCAGGTTCTTTCTCATTCTGAGAAATGTTAGACAAGGCAAAATATTTTCTTTCCTTAACTGATAAAACCCAGGAGTTATTTCTAATCTTGAGCAAAGATGCTAAACTTTCTTTGTCTTTTTATCATAAAGAGAGATTTCCCAGTTGCCAGTTTGTTTTGATAGCAGTATCCCAAAGAGAGGATTTGGCTGTGTGTCTGTAAATTGGGTTAATACTTAAAATTTAGATGCTTAGCTTTGGTCTTAGGCTAATTAATACCTCTAGACCAGCCAAAAACTCAAGTTGCCTGTGTGCAAACAAACTGCTGAACAGATCAGCCATCGGGGATGATGGCCTGGGTGAAATTGCACTTCCCATTTGCTTGGCCAAGTGAGGCTTGTGCAGCACTGTGGGATTTGGCTCGTGTGCCAGACCTTTAGGGACATAAACCTTCATGAAAGTGATGTGAAGTGCATCTCCTTCGTCTCTGCAGGGTTCACTACCAGGAGCTGAATTTCTCTGAAGCACAGAACCCATTTGCTTTTAATCTAACTTAAAATAACTTGAGAAAAAAAAAATAGTTGTTTTGAGTTCCCAGGTCCCGGTTGGTGGTTTAAAACATTCACTAGTGTCCATCAGAAAAAAACAGTTACTTTGTGACACGTGTCCATTTTCTTGCTCTTTGTTGGTGTTCTGTGTCGAGGATCCACCTACGTTCCAGAAAATGCCTCGGAGCCTTTTAGTGGCTGGAGATGGATGGGTCCAGGCCCCTCCAGGGAGTTGTCCAACAGCAGTCCCGCTTGAGTCTGGCTGTGCTGAGGGCGGAGTGTGAAGCTCGCTTTCATGGCGCTCTTGTCTCCCCCGTTTTGCCAACAGAGCGTGCAGCACGAGAACACCTACCGGGATCCCATAGCAAAGCACTGCTACGGAGAGAGCCCCCCTGAGCTCTTCCCCGCGTGAGGGGCACAGAAGACGGCGCGGGCGCTGCTGAAGAGCCTGGGGCCTGAAGCCTTGCTTCAGCACAAGAAGAGTGCCATCTCATGGAAACCTGGGCCTTGACTACTTCTCGTGTTGCTCTCTGGCTTTACTCACCATCTGGCTTTACCTGACAGAACTGTTCTCTGAAAGGCCAACGACTCACACTCAAAAAAGACGAAACTGCGGGCAGGCTCATGGAGGTGGGATCGCTTCGGGCACCTCTGCCGTTACAGCTGCTGGGGCCCTATTGGGCCCTTCCCTGTAAAGTTATTTATTGGACTTCTTTGGAGTAGTGGGAAAGTTATGATGTTTTATGTAGGAAAATGCCTTCCTTTGATAGTCAAATATATTCAAGGAAGTTGTTTTGTGTGTTCTTGAGTTTCACAAGTTAAATCACCCCAATGATTGAACCTGTATGTTCTCTCAAGGTAGTTCTGTTCAGTTTTGTTTTAATACAATTTTCAGGAGTGGGCCCTGAACACCATTACCCTGACATCTACAATTGTCTGCAAATGCAGAGGCACGTTTCTGTTCTGATCCTGTGCCAGCTGTCTAGAGGCTGGCCCCGCGTGCTCTCAGGTTTTTGCCTAGTGGTATCTAGATATGGTTGTATAGCTACGTGTGAGGACTGACTGACTGTCCTGGAGAGTTTGTCCTCCTTTGCCATGGCACTGTTAAAATGACTGTGTTCTGCTCGGTGGTGCACAGCAGGAGCCCCAGGAAGACCACCGGCAGCCTCCTCTCCTCTCCTGTCATGGGAACACAGTGTCAAGGCGATTCCTAAGTGGAGATACAGCTGGCGACTGGCTCTAAGCAGGCATCCTTTACTGCTTTCAGCTTTGGGAGATGTAACAGGTACAGATGTTCGGTTTCCCTGTGATTTGTGAAGAAGACAACAATCGAAGTTCCTATCAAGGAGCACTGGAAGAGACCCATATTTACTCTCAGTGGGATGAGTCCGGATATGCAGGTTGCTGGCCCACACGCTCGAGGCACCCCTGCTCTGTTTCTAGTGCAATACTAAAGCTCTCCAGCTCAAGGCCAAGAGTATTTGGTCCTCAGATCAAGACGTCGTGCCCCTTGAACAATATGGCTTTTTGCTCCGAGGAGTCATGTTGACACACAGCTCTTCCCGGAGTCCCTCGCTGGCCCCAGGATTGGGCGAGGCCTTTTTCATTTTTCTGGTAGTTTGAGTTGTTGACTTTGGCACTGAGCACCAATTTACCATCAGGTTTCAACGTTTTTGTTTTTTCTTCCCAGGGGAACTTTTTCTTTGGGCCATGTTTGCCTTCTAGTATGTTTCTGCCGTATGTAGCAGTAATTTCCCTTAACACCCTGCTAACATGCTTACACTACCTTCCCAAAGTAGTTTGTTCCCCTAAATAAGCTTCCTTAGAGGGTAAACTGGTGATTTTTTTTAAATGTTAGATCCCAAGTAATCTGTTCAGTTTGTATTGTACTTTTTGGGTTCTCTGTGTATTCACTGGTGCTAAATCAAACTCTCTGTGAAAGAAATGTGTACATCTGGGTGTTTCGCCATCTTATTCTTTTTGGTGACTCAAGTCTGGTGTATGAATCTGTCTTCTGTGAGTTGTCACTGCATCAGCCTCTCCTGTGAGCTTTTCTGAACTCTTGAGCAATATAACATATTAATGTGAAAACAGTTTATATGAAAGGTCAACCTGTACCTGTTTACTTCGTATGCAAATTATTGGCTAGCATGTTTTGCATTTCCAATGCTTTCATAGCATCTACAACCGTGTGGTAGAGAATTGGGCTTGCTTGTATTCCCACCTCATAAATGAGGGAGTACAGGTGAAATGACTTCCCACTGAGATTTAACCGAACCAAAACAAGAACCTCATCTCCACCTCCAGCTCCACTGTCCCCTGCCCCCCAACTGGCCATGCTTCCTTGCCAGTTTCCAGGCTGACTCACCCATAAACATCCTCCCTAAGAGTGTATAGATTTCAGTGGTCTAAGCCAAAAGAGGGGAGAGGTGGCATAAATGCCCAAGAGTCGTTTTCATTTGGCCCTGGAATATGTTCTTTGTACTTAAGTCAATTAGAGGCATGTTCTCTGTTTTGGAAACTCATGGCGCTGCAGACTACATAACGAAGCCACCAAGGGACCCGGAATGTCCAGTGGCCCCGCTCCAGCCTTCCAGCCCAGGACCCCTCCCTGCTTTCCTTTTCTTCTGTTTGTTTCTCCCTTGACTAAGGGTTTCTAGAATTAGGGACCTGTCTTAATTTTCTATGCCCAGAGCCTAGCAAAGTACCTGATACATATTGAGATTTTAGAAGATCAAAGAAGGGATGAAAATACCTTTAGTTAAGAAAAAATTTACTAAGTTTTTGAGGCTAAAGGTAATAGGATAATTGACAGCATTTCCTCCAATTCTGAATCAGAATTGCTATGCTTGCTGCTGGAGCATAAAGGTATGTCGAAACAGGGAAGGACACCGTGGAGTGCTCAGAGGGCTCTGGGGCAGGCATGCATAAAGGGGTGACCTGCCTCCATCAGGCGTGGGACTCAGGGTGGCCCCAGACCCAGCGATGTAAACCTGGCATTGAAGGATGAGCTTGGCAGCGCTTGGAAAAGCAGGGAATAGGATTTTAGAGCAGGGATTGCAGCTTTCAGCTCACTTGCCAAAGCTGACTTGGGACCTCTGCTGGTGGGGAGTGCCTCAGTTGGTGTGACTGTGAGGTGCTGTTGGGAAGGATTGCACAGTTTGCACAGCTTTTCCTGTCATTAACATTTATGGACAAACTGAATGTGCAGAGGTGTTGCTTGTTCTCTTGCAGCCCAGTGAGAATTCTGCCTCATAGTTAGTATCTACTACTTAATAACAGTGTGGCTTTGGGCACTTTTTTCTGAGCCTCAGTTCCTTAATCTATGAAGTGGGACCACATCTGCATCTCACAGCATTGTCAGGAGGTGTGCTTGTGAGTGAAGCCCAGTGGGCACAAAATGTGTGTCTGCAACCTAGCGGGGAATGATGATGTCAGGTAATCTGGAAGCTGGGCCCCTTGGGTGAAGTGTGGCAATCATAAAGCTCTTGGTATGATTTTTATTACAATTTTTAAGAGCTCAAGCGGAAGATAAAAAATTTCAGACAACTCAGAAATATGTTTGGGTAAAAGTAATCACCTAAACTCACGCAACCTAGATACGAGGCGCAGTTTGCCTTCTCTTCCCATGTGACTTTATGCAGAAAGGAGAGCACTTTTTCCTGCTGAAGACAATCCTATAGTGGACGTCTTTCTGTATAACGAACAGGCCTATATAATAATTTTTAATGACCGTATGTATTAATTTAATGGATATACAGTAATGTTATCAATCCCCTGCTGAGAACCTTTAGCATCTACCATTTATTGTTTTACTACTACAGATGACACACTGATGACAGATTTTTACATACGCCTTTGCATATTCACCTGGTAACTACTTTTGCCGGTTGTTACTCTCACTTGTCACCTAACGTGGGAGTTGTCTCTTTTGCCATCCCTGGGAACCCTGTACTACCATTTTTCAACTTTGATAATGGATCTCAATGTTCTAATTTGTGTTCATTTAATTTCTAGTGAGGTGAACCCTTTTCCACATTTCGATTGGCCATTTATCATTCAAATGTGGTGAACCTGTCTATGACCTTGGCCAATTTTTCTCACAAAGCATTTTTAAGTGAAGGAAGCCTTAAACTCTTTTTCTTCTCTTTTTCAGCCTGTATTACTCAGAAACAAGTAACTCATATGTTAACTAACTTTTCCAGTTGATCTAGGGCAGCAGAGGGAGGCAGCTTTCCCCCAGAAGACATTTGGCAATGTCTTTAGACACTGGTCACCACTGGGAGAGGGCAGTGCACCTGGTGGGTGGAGGCCAGGGTACCCTGCTAATCATCGCACAGTGCATAGGACAGCGCCCACGACATGGGGTGACCCGGCTCCAAATGTCAGCAGCCCCGAGGTGGAGAGGCTTACTCTCAAGTCATGTTTGCCCTGTAGGTTGAAGGAAAGAGCTATGAGAAGCTGAGAGCCGACTCTGTTATTTCCCTGCCCTTGCTTTCTGCTGTTCTGAAGTGCTGCTGATTAAATTACTCTGAAATCCCATAGGACCTGCTACTTCCTCACAGGTCTCTACCAGCCCAGTGCTGTATCCAGGAGCGGCATTATTGCTCTGCCATGTTGTCCTTTGCACACAACATAATCCACGTGCAGACACCTTCCTGTCTTCAGAATGACTTGAAAGTTTCTAAATAGCCCCCTTCAATCCACAATAGATTTCTCTCCCCAGTCCTTCTACAGCAGCTGTTTGCATGAGTGACTTTTGCGGGGGGAGGTAGGAAATGCCACTACAGATTCCATTTGGAAAACAAGTCATATTACTATAAAAAGAGACCACATAAGTAGTGGTAATTAAAAAAAAAACGAAGGTGGTGGATCATGAGAGTTCTTCCCTACACAAGGGCTTTTCCTGACTTGCAGGGTGTCAGCACATCGCCTGCCAGGCCCTTCTGTGTGGACTTTTCTGCGCATAGTGGGTCGTCATGGTGTGAGTACAGTGTGGGGCCGGTATCCCTTCTGTCACTCAGTCAGGAGTCTGGGACGTTCCTTGTCCTGTCTGCTTTCACAGATGTGAAGGGGAGCAGGTGGATGGGCAGTTTGCTGTCTGGGGAGAGCAGCGTGGGTCGTGTTCATGCAGCTAATAACTCCGTGTCCTGGCAGGACCTCGTTGGTCACTTTGTGCGCACAACTTGATTCGTGTGTGATGTTAAGGCTGAGCTTTCTATAAGATGGAAGTACAGTCTTTAATATAATGAAACAAAACAACTGGCCAGTTAGAACCAACAGATGAAGCAGTTAATCAAATATATGAACAGAGATCTGTTTTTATTTCTCAAGATTTCCTATTCTGTGGACACAGCTGGACCAAAACATATTACTGCTAGAGATGCATTGTTATGTGCATTGTTTTTGCTGAAAGTGGATACCTTCAACATCTTTGATAGGGTAAATAGTTTCTTCAGTCTTTAGACTTTTTAAATTTGTAAACTTTTTATGTGGGATAGAGTAGGCAAGCTCTGGTCAGCTTGTCTACAGATCATCACAGGATCAGAAGTGGTGTTGACTATCAGTGAAACTCAAGATTTCAGACTACGTTGGCTACACCTCACTATTACTAAGGAGGAGTGTTTGTGTGTGTCAACAGAAGTACGAAGTAGGGAAGTAGCACCCTGATTTTATTGACGAGAGCACAGGCATTAATGACCTTGAGTAAATTAATGTCTGGTTTTGTTTTCCTCGTTTACCAAATGAGGGTAATTGCTAAGGTATCTTGTAGATCCAAAATTCCGATTTCTGTGGCTCTCCAAAGAACCCACCATGCTTTAAAAAGCAAGCCTGGAGCCCCTGTCTCCCAAGCAGCTTGCTCCTTGGCTTCAGTTCTCCTGGGGCAAGTGGAGACCAGCCATCTGGAGCCTGTTTTCCTCAAACCATGGGTTCTCTCCTGAAGATTTCAACTGGGACTAACCATTTTCTGCCTCTTCCTCCTCAGATTTTAAGTAGTCACCATGTTCTCTGCTGGGACTGACTTAACCATGTATCGCTGCTCTGCACCTGTGAGAACAGCTGCTGTGTTTTCCATCATAAAAACAGCTGCCTTTTGGCAGGAAGCACAGAACTGTACTATGTAGCTTACTTTAACACGGCGCTAAATTATTTAGATGTGCTTAACCTGAGATCCCAGAGCATCTTGGAATTCCTAATAAGGGCTTCTATAGTCATTGCTCAGTAAAAGCTTTTCCTTTAATTTCTTTTGTGATTACAAGGCAGAAACCTTGAAATGTAGAAAATTACACTTTCACATGTATGAGATTACAAAGAAATTAAATTGTGCCATAACCACTCAAGTTTCAATGTAAAATTTGCCTATATTTTGTACATAAATGTGTGTTTTGGTTTAGTCCACAACTCAAGCGGAATCCTGCTGTATGTGTTATTTTAAAACAGTTCCTTTTGGATTGATTTAATCCAATTACATCTAATAATTGCAGGAACGTGCACATGTTCATTGTATCATTGGCCTGTGAAACAAAGCCAGGTTAGAGGTGAGAGCTCTTTTGTAGTTGAACACAAATTTGGCTTTGCACTTCTGCATCCCATTTCCTTTGATTTTTACACAGTGGGGCAAGAAGTGTTTATGTTCCTTACAATAAATTATAGGCAGCCTACCAGAGTTGACCTGCATGAAGCATGCTGAGGATGAAGCCTGTCACGGCCGACTTCTGCTCTCTTGAGAGAGCTGAGATAAAGATGGGGGAACCCCTGCTGCAGATCTAAGCATGCAGTTCATGCTTGTGAATCACTAGATGCAGAAAATTAAGAAATAATAAAGCACATAAAAAGGTTGGGATGTCTGGTGTAGTGAGGCGCCTCAGTATGTAAAGACATTACCATGTGTTACACAGGACCCACAGGCAGGCAGTTTGGGGATGGAATCTGCTCTGCTCTCTCCTCCAGAGGCTCCAGGCTTGGAGTCCCTCTCATGTGCTGGACTCAGTTTCTCCTGGGGGGCTTTCATCTGGGCAGCTGCTCAGTGCCTGCCTACCCTCCCAGTGCCTTGCCTGCAGCCTGCCAAGTGCCAGCTTGGAAGCCTGAGCTGAATGGTCTTGCAGCAGCTTAGCAGTCATTTATTTGACAGAATAAGCTCACTGACCTGATTTGCGCAGGGAGGAACTGTGGAGTCTGATGTGATCTTGAAGCTTGTCTTCACTGTATGCTTTGCAAACCGGTGAGGGCAGCTGCCTGGTGAAATGCTGCTGGTGGGCGCCATTTGAGGGCAGAAAGGAGGAGAGGACGGAGCGATGGACAGAAGAGGAGTGGGAGAGGAGAGGAGAGTGAGCTGCTGGTGGCGCAGACACCATTTGCTTTCTGTGCCACTTGGTGGCACCAATTCCACAGGTTTTCTGTTTTCAGCATAATTCTCGTCAGGAGACTGGGGTGCATGCCTGTGTGGGCCCTCCTGCCTGAAACAGTGATGCTCTTCCTGTAGATGGAGAGCCGTCTGACGGTGATGGCACGTTGGTGCTCTTTCCCGGGTCCTGTCTGTCTCGTGCACAGGGACTTGGGAAGGTGGCTTTGGTCTGCTGCCGGTGCTGTGATGACCCAAGGCTTGATAAGTGCCTGTGGCTACCCCTTCCCTCCCATTCACCAAGACGCACAGTAGGCTGGGTCTCAACCATTCTTAACTAGAGAGGGAAAACACTGGTACTTGCAGTGTGCCGTTTTGTATATGCAACATCCTTTTAAAGCTGTGCCACCTTCTGAAGCAGGTGTGCTCTCTGGTCTACATTTCTCACGGGAAGGCTCTGATGTGCAGGTTAACTTGCTTGGGGCTACACCACTAGATGGTGGAGCCCCTTGCAAACTTTACATCTCTTGCAAGCGCATACAGGCCCAGGCACATTATCTTGGCCCATTGTGATAATGGCAGTTCTAACCATTTCTGGTGCTAAAGGCTTCTTAATTCTATCAACCACCCTTATGTGGTAGGTGGGTCTTTTAATTCCCATTTTAAGGAAATAAACCCCAAAATGAACTGCTTTGCATAGGGACACACTGCCTTAGTGGTTTAAACCAGGGTAGTGATTGAACCAAGATCTTCCTTGCTCTTGAACATGGACTTTTGGCCCTTATAGTGAACCTACACTATATTCATAGACCTCCATTCATAGACCTATGCTTGTATAAAGCTTATTTATTTTCTATAAGGATTTGAGAAAATGTGTAAGACATTAGTAAAATAGAAATAAAATTGGAACCAATTTAAAATGGAATGCAGACATACTGCTGTGAGAGTTTGAGTTTCCTGGCAGCAGGGGCAAAGAGGAAAATAATCCCTCATGTTAATGCAAAGCATTGATGGCGTTATACTGCTTACTCCTCAAAGCATGCAGAGTCTAAAATAAGGTTTTCATATGGGCTTTAGACAGAGGATACTGGCTGATATTTAGTGATACTGTGTGTACTGAGCATACCAAAAGCAGACATTTGGGGATGTTGGGTAGAATGATAATTTAGAAGTGGTCTGTGCTTTCAGATAATATGAAGTCTGTTGTGGGAGTCAGGCAATTATGTCACTACCTGCCATACAGGATTATAAATGTGAGGATAGGGGGGTGTTAACTCTTGAGTGAGGAGGGTAGGGAAGACTTACAGAGTAAAATGACATGTTTTTTTAAATACATATTTTTTTCTAATTACAAAGTAATACATTGCATTATAGAAAATTAGAGCAATATAAAAAAGAATAAAAGCTTTCACAATCCTTCCATCAATAGACAACCACTATTCTTTGGTGTGTATCTATTTTCATACACACACACTTACATGTTAATATATTTAACAAAAAAGGTAACTGGGATCCTATTATACTTTACCTAATTTTGTAGCCAAATGAATGACCCTTGAACGAGGCTTTGAAGCATGAGTTGGAGATCTCCAAGCAGGGAAGGTGGCATGCATGCCAGGCTGGCTGTGGAGCCAGATAGCCAGGGTAGGAGAGTGTAAACCCTTTGATTATAGCCATCCTGGTGGTTATGAAGTGGTATCCCTTCAGTGGTATCCCGTTGTGCTTTTGACTTGCATATCCTGATAGCTAATGATGTCGAACATCTTGTCATGTACTTACTGTCTATTTGTATATCTTCTTTGGAGAGATGTCCATCCCAATCCTTTGCCCATTTTTCAATTGGCTTGTGTTTTTACTATCTAGTTGCTAGAGTTCTTTATGTATTTTTGGATACAAGTCCCTTATTAGATATGTGATTTGCATACATTTTCTCCATTCTGTGGGTTGTCATTTAGCTTTCTTGATGGTGTTCTTTAAAGCATAATAGTTTAATTTTGATGAAGTCAATTTATCTGATTTTTGTTGCTTGTGCTTTTGCTATGATATCTAACATTACTTGATTGTAATGAATGATATAATTTCTTGGAATGGGTGCAACATAAGGGATAATTATTTGATTCTAACTTGCATAAAGTTCTTTTAAATGCCTTCCTCCCCCACCTCCAGTACTGCCACCACTGATGTCTCTATTCAGGGGATGGCTGCAGTTTAGACCTCAAGCCACTTGCAAATTTTGTCAGATCCCTGCAGCCTTTATAAACACGTTGTTGCACATGACTCTTTTTCTCACCCACGAATGTGTTTAGAAGTCTTAGCCTTGCTCAGACCTCTGGCAAAGTCATTGACAAGGTGCGCACGTATCCAAGTAGCGCAGCTTCGGGTGTCCTCTGCCCTTGTCCTTTCATTGCCAGACTGCACTAACACAATCTTGCAGGCCCACGACGCCATCTGCTGGCAGAGATGGGAGAATGCAATCCCAGGAACTTTGAAGATTCTGCAGATAGTTCTTTTCCTCTTTTTTCATAATCTGTGGCAGATTTTTAAGTAATGCCAGCTAATTCTTTTCATTCTGGCTTACTCCTAATGCACTGAAAGGTCCTCCCTCCTTTGGAAGTATTGTTTGAATATTAACCCACTTACTGAAACAATCTGTTTTCTGCAAGACAAAGAAGCTTGTGTGGTTCATGTTCCATGGGCAAGTCCTGGTACGTGAAAAATTTCATCAAGAAGGAAGCAATACTTCACCTTAGGGGAGGAAGGAAGATGAATACAAATAGTTCCTTGTATCATACTGGTAATATTATTATACTTGCTGACTCCTGATATTCCCGAATTCTCTCAGGTGTGTTATTCTACCTGCTTCTGGCAGCCCTCCCAGGTATATATATTGT